>CM002484.1:4468653-4504974 GCA_000325765.3 Leersia perrieri | reverse complement strand
ATCGGAGAGCGCCTCCCGTCCATCCGTGGCCACCTCATTCGTCCGTCCGCGGCCGCTGCGACCGTGGCCGCCGTCGGCGAGCACCTCCATCTACCGGAGAGGAAAAACGGAGAAGAACAGACTGGATTAACAAGTCTTTTTTTTTTGAAGCAGCTGGCTAGCTCATTTTGCTGTACGTGGAGATCTAGAAGAAAAATTCGGTGCGGTTGCAGATGAGCTAGAGGAGATCGATAGAAGAGAAAATTGAGATGGACGACTAATGTCGATAGAAGAGAAAAATTGGGGTGGAATAAGGTTTGGCGTGCGCCGCTGCCGAGCCTTCTTTCTCCACCGTGGGTGGGTGTGGCCCGAGCCTTCCTCTGCCGCCCTCGTCGGTGCCGTCACCGGCGAGCACCACCGCCGAGCCCTCCGACGCCGCCATCGTCATCTTCATCTACAGGGAAAAAATGGAACACAAAAGGAGGAGGAAGGAGTGAAAGGAGGAAGAAAGACAAAAGGCTGGGACATGATGGGTCCCATAAAGTAATAGAATATTTATGTTGCCGTATATTTATTGTACGTTTGAGCTATATTACCTACTATAAATGACGTGGACAAAAAATGGAGCTAGCAGTGGGCTCTCTTATTAACCTTGCTCTTATGCATTAGATCGATGGTGCCTGACTGCCTGGTGTTGGCTCGTGATGATGAGGCCCAGGCGGTTACGGCAGGAGATCGATGTGCATACGGAGTAGCAAGACGGTTGCTTCAATTGTGATATGCGTTCGATGGAAGAGTTCGACGTTGACTTGGGCCATACGCAGAAGTCCGATACGGTGCTGGTTCGGTTTGTTTGTGGGTGCCGGATTTTTTTATAAATAGATTGAGGGGTTGAAGCATTAGGGTTCTGACTTTTTATTAGAAAAATTAGGGTTAGACCTTTTGATTTCAATCTAAGTTTTTGAGTTGAGAGATGGGTGTTTTTGTTCTACCTTGTAAACTATATCAGAGCAATAAAGTTTATATTCAATCTTCAAGATTCTTCCGGTAAAGTTGCTCTCGAGCCAGTTTTGATCTATTATGCTGAACTTTCTGATATATCTAGAATATGGATTTTATATCTCTTAAAATCGTTAATTAGTTCGCAAATCCCTCTGGTGAAATTGCTCTAAACTTTGTCTTTTACAATCAGTAAAAATTTGGATTCGATCCAACGGTTAAATTGTGTGCAATCTAATTTTTACTGAACTGTTGTCAGTCTGTTTTTTTTTAATTTCGAAAATTGACTTCCACTGTTGCTACCTACTATTCACCCCCTCTAGTAGGTTAACTATAGTGTTCGATCCTGCAGGAACGACGATGACGGCGTCGGTGCGGGGTTGCCGACGGGAGCCTGCGACGGGTAGCGCGGCGGCGTGGCAGGTGGCGGCGCACGGCTCGGCGGCGCAGCAGGATGGCTTCAGATCGGGTGGTCCTCTACTGTTTTTTATGTGTGAGGGATGTTCTCCCACATGGAGCGGGCATGCCTACCCTGTCTTGTCACCTGTGCTTCCATGCTTCCCTCCCCATTGCAACGTCATGGTGGTCGGCGGAGAAAACAAGCGAAGAGGTCACCGAAGATTTGATGCTTGGGGATGTCATCCTACCCTACCAGTAGCGGGGCCAGCTTGTCAGCGTCCCACTGACAAGCCTAGGCTGGGAGTAGGAGAGTAGAGTACCCATGCTCCTCTGCCACGCATCCGTTCGTCGCATTAAATGCAACGGAGACGGGGCGGAAAGGCGTGCTGTCCCGCGGCGACAGCGCTGTTTGCGCACTGTCACCGAGGGAATGCTTTGGTCGCCCACCCCCTTTCCCTCGAATCAAGAGAAAGGAGGTGAATAGGTGATGATGAGGGCCTGTCACCCGCGCCTCACATCGCAGTAAATGCGAGGGGGCAGGCGCCAAACCTCTCTAATCGCATTAAATGCGGTAGCTGGCCGTTGGGGCGTGCCATGATCATACACGTGCGCACCGCGCGCGAGTCTCTCGAGCCGCTGGGGATAGCCCAACCTTCTCCAGCGGCGTGTGGCCTCCCCGCAAGCCCCCGGGCGCGCCCTCCTCAGGGGCGTGCCACGTGGCCTCGGGTGGCCCAAACCCCTTCTGCGGGGTGTGGCCTCCTTGCCGGACCCCGAGCCCGACCCCTCCGAGGGCACGCCGCGTGGGTTCGAGTGGCCGTAGTCCTCGTGCACAGGTTCGGGGTGGATCGGGCTGCCGCGATCGCCTAGCCCCTTATGTTTGGGCGAGGCATCGAGCTGCCTCGACTCCTCCCCCGGACGCGGACCTCTAGGTGCCAAACCAAGTTTAGCCTCCTGTGGATACCCCTATATCCATATCACCGTCACTGGTTGTTTGTCATCTCCTTGTTGGAGGTGTCCAGTTAGACTTTGGATGAAAATTGCAGTCTATTTTTAGGTGACAGTGGCGGACAAGCGACGGTTCCTTCTTGAAGGCGTTGGTCTAGAGTAGGGGTCTATCCTTCTGTGTTCTTTCGTCAACTGTAATTTGAGAGTTAATTGTCGCAAAATAACATGATATGTTCATGTTTGTCTTAATTTTTTTCCTATTTTTATTTTTGGCTATGTGCATCCTTAGTAGTTGCAGAGGCCGGTGTACGTAATTTCATTTATTAATGAAGTTCTTCCCATTATCTAAAAAATGAATTTGGCAAGAGACGAAAACTAGCGGCAACTCGTTAGCCTTGCTATAATTATATTAAAAATTGTTCACATATACGTAATATTCGTGGACACATGGTTTAAATCCGATGTCTAAAGTCTATAAACACCCACACCCAACACAACATTACACCACATGTTTTGCTTCGGTTCTTTAGTGATTAACTGAGAGGTTGTTTGGATTCAGGGACTTTTTTTAATTCGTGTCACATCGGATGTTTGTACATCAATTAGAAATATTAAATATAGGCTGATAATAAAATTAATTGCATAAATAAAGGCTAATTAAGCCAAATTAATTCACGATTAGCAAATGTTTACTTTAGCATCACATTCGCTAATCATGGACTAATTAGGATCAATAGATTCGTCTCACGAAATAGTCCAAAGTATGGGGTGGATTTTATTAATAGTTTATATTTAATACTTCTAATTAGTGTCCAAACATTCGACGTGACAGGGATTTAAAAAAATAGTCCCTGTATCCAAACAGGATCTGATTATCCAACTAGCCCACAGCTTCCCAGGATGCAAAAATAATTCCTGGAAAATGCAAAATGACATACATGTCAGTTGTATATTATTGGTTTGGGAGGGAGGGAGGGAGAGAGAGAGAGAGAGATGAGACGAGGACTTTGAACTATACGTAGCATTATCCAGTCAGAACTACCCTCTTGCATGCATGGCGACTCAAGCAAGTCATACGTGGTGAAATACTGAAGTTAACAGTGCAAGCATACAGTCCTGGTTCATGGTAAGAGAAAGGTCCGCTTCTCGCGCCATCGTCCGTAGTCGAGCTGGCGGGCCGGGTGGTGTATCTTGTTGTTGTAAAAGTCCAAGGTGCGACATTAATGTTGCTTCTGGACGAGAAAAGTGCAATCAATACCAAATTCCCAATATGTGCGTAGACAGAGCTGTGCAGACTTAATTAACCCTGCCTTTTCTTTGACAGGAAGTTTAGAGTCCGGTTGCGTATGAGCTCTAACATATCCATATTTGACATACGTAGTATATAGCATGGTTAATCCTTAATAGTGATGACTTAGGAGTGGTGCTAATGTCAAAATTTCCGGTTGATTGGGGATATGGAACAGGGCATGACGCCATGTGCTGGTGTTTGTTCCCACGCATTCGCAAACCGGGTCCAGCCCCCTATAGTTGACAAACATTGTAATTCAGTAAATGAAAAAACTGAGGTCTTGGATCTCTCAATTTCACTGTAAAACATGGAATGAGGGTAAGACACCTTCAGGCCACGCCACCGTTCTAGGTATGTTTAGAGTTGATTTTAGATTGGATTGTATGAAAATTATATGTATGTTTGACTTGAAAAAAATAGTTCTTATATTATAAGTTTATTAGGTTTCTAAACACTTCAATATAAATTTGTACTTTGAGGATTTTTCAAATTATTTGTCATATGATTTAAAATTTGTACAAAACATTTACCATTCTCACATTGCTAAGCATTTTGAGAGGTTAACTTTCATCCCTACCCTTCGTCAATATAGCCACACAATAATACAATAACAACTCTTATTAATTCACCTCAACTTATTAGACTTGATGCCTGTCTTAGAAAAGCACTTGAGATGTAGGATCCGTTTGGTTCAGCTCATACTTCGTAAGTGCAGTGGAGCCGAGGAGCTGAAAAAACGTAGCTCCACTATCTTAGAGTAATTTTTAGGCATGTAGCTGCAACTTCACTCTATTTTTTTAAAGTACAGCTCCAACTCCACCGAATAAAAATCCCGTAGTTAGAGTTGTACCAAACAGGCCCGTACTTAAGGTAAGAATGGACTGATTTGTCGTATCTCGTTGGTCATGTGTGATGTGACTATGTGAAATGTGCTAGAATAACAAGTAAGTTGAAATAGGAAGTAGTTAAAGTTGTATTTAAAAAAATCGATGTCAAATTGGAATTTTGAATTGTAGAGTGAATACGAAGGCAGGCATGGATTTGCAATTTTTTTTTCTTCCACGAACCGCATGTCGACAAATTGTATGCATGAGAGTGTGCTGCACCATTTCTTAAGAATAAAAACTGAAAGTGAAAAAGGCAGGATGGCACTGCATGCATGGTTGCCAAGAAAAAAAAAAAGGTGTTAAATAACATGTCCCTTTTTTCTTCTCCAGACAACCTGTTTACTTTTGGAACCATGGATTGTGCCTTTCATGCATGAATATGATGCTTAAGGTGTCTTCATCGTGCAAAGTACATGATTCATACGCAAATTGTTCGGTCCACGATTTTCCATGACGAACAAAGGGAGCAACAGAGAAAGAGAAAGAAAAGGAAGGCTAAGATTGGTCGTACTTTTTCGGGAGTGTGAGGTCATTATCACCAATGAAGATTTGTGAAAGTGAGCATATCACTAGATCAAGTTAGACATGATCAATAGACAAAATGATCCGTTAGAGAATGACATTGTTCAAGCGAAAAGTAAAGAGAGGATGCGATGAATCGAGCATGAACTCCAAAGAGAAAGATGGAATGATTGATTGATCAAGGTGCCTCCTTTACCCAACTCTAGTGATACCCCAGTAGTTAAATTGCGTGGTTCGTCCCTAATTTCCTATTGCTTCAATTTTGAAAAGTATGCTCGCCTATTAGGCTATATTTGAAAATCCTATCTGTTCTCTTTGAACAGATGCCCTGTTCCCTTCAGCCTTGAGGATCTGATAACAGAGACGTATTGCCACTGTACACCAATCGGGCACTAGCAGACGGCACTGCCCAAAATGATTGGACAGAAAACAAAACAAAACTGTAGCACACACTGACCTTTTAATCCTACTGCTGTCTGCTTGTCTATTGTACCTTCAATTACATCGCTGTATTGCAACTTGCACATCCAAATATAACTTTCAGCTCTTTTAATTGATCGTGTAGAAGAGATAATGGACCGGATAGGCACGGTAGAGATCCCTTAGAGCTAACATGCTTTGATGCTAGGATCCTTTTGACCCAAGTTTAATTCTGGTCCATTGGAAATGATTTTGTTTTCAAATTGAGAAAAAAGAATGTTGTGTGGTGCAGCATTATTCTTTTTGAAAAAAAAAGAGGTAAAGCTCATGGAAGTGCAATGGTTTATGAGCTTGTTCGGTTTGGCTTTTGCCTTGAAAATTTTCATCTACAATTGTTTGAGAAACGGCTTATAAATTATTGAAAAAAATAATATCGATAAAATTATTTATGGGTAAATTTTTCTTTTTTATTATTAATAGTTTTAAAGTCAGGAAATAGATTACAGCGAAAAAACCCATAATCACCCTCTAAAATTAATTCATAAAATTTAAATTTTAGTTATGACTGATATATAGGGCTTGTTGGTTTGGAGCAAAACTTTTGCCATACCAAAACAATGTCATTTTGAATAGTAATTTGCCAATGTTTGGTTTATTATCAATTTTGGCCTACAAGATGTATGATGCTGCCAAAATATTTGTATTGCCAAAACTTGTCCATGATTTGGAATTGGCATGGTAGCAAACTAAATATGCCCATAGTGTGAGATTGTTTGGGTGGGCCATATTGTTCACAATTTATACTAAAACATAATCTTCAATCTGTTCATTTCAATTCACAACTCCATATTATGCAAGAATATATAGACTATAGCTCTACCGAACGGGCCGTAGACCATCAAACTAGAATGCTAGTGGATTGTTGGACAAAATATCAAACGAATGATCGGAGATATATCACTTTGAATAAAATCTGCGTCCACACAAACACACCAGTGCCTAGGGAGGAAATAAGAAAATAGCATAGGTGCCCTGGATGGGGCGGGTCGAGTGCGTTTGTGATAAACTAATGGTGGGAAGGAAGCAAGTACAGATGCGCACATTCAAGAGAATATTCTTCGGGATAATCATTGCCACTTTTTTCTGGTGAAGAGAAAAGTCGGCGCAGGTGTATTTTTTTGCAAGTGAGTTTTGGAGCTTATGGCAAAGAGGAGGACAAACATAGCTCACCTTACAATTGTTTATATAAATTGAAATACATATGGTTTAATCGCCGTTCATGTTCTAAAAGGGATTACCCGCCCTTAGTCTAAGTAAATGATGTGTCGGGTAAGAAACAATTTATTGGTGATCAGAACCGCGTGGCAATTGAGCATAAAAAAGTCTCAGAATATTCGCTGATGTAGGGAGGAAAGACCACAAAAGTGCTATGTACTCCGTACTGTAATTTCGGTTAAACAAAAAGGAAAAGCAGCTCAAGCAATCGTTGAAACCACCAATATTCATGCAAGTATTCTTGTCAATTAGTACTTTTAGTTTATATCATTTTAGGCTGCCATCAGTTGGCTGAATATAGGGGTGTTTGGCTGCACTATTGGTTATAATTACAGTCAGTCCAAGCAGTACTTTTTCTATTCAAAACAATAATGTTTTGCCTTGCAGCGCAACGGCTAGGCTCTAACGTGCATCCAAACACAGCCTATGTTTTGTGATTATCTTAAAATAGAAAAGATGGAAATCGAACTCGCAGATAAAAGAGAGTTTATAATAAAAAGAAAATCAAACCTTCAAATAAAAAAATTAAACTTTTAAATAGAAAGATACTTAAACTTTCAAAAGAAGGAAATCAAACTTGCAAATAAAAGAGAGAAAATTTTAGTTTGGGCAAAACCGGTTGCCAGTTAGCAATTTTGAAGGGCACTTACTGTAGAGAAGATGTCTAAATGCAAAATTTTAGCTACCGTGGACAGCCAAGTCAACATTCGAGCCTTGCCATCTGTATTTTGGACCTCATACACATTAAACCGAAATGTAGAATCTAGATATACAAGGCCTAATTGGATGGCCTAAACGGCCAAAATATGGAAAATACATTTTCATAATAAAAAAAATAATTTAAATGTAAAACTTTTGTAGATGTGTTATTTATGGTTCAAAAGATAAATATAGATGAAAAAATCTTAGAAATCAATTCTAAAATTGAGTTTGAAAATTCAAATTTTGGCTCCAGATTATAATCAAATGGCGAAGCGATGAGAGCAACATTTTATAAGTCTGGATCTAAATGACGCTCATATCCAACCTAGAAAAGCTGCTATGTGTTTTTACTCAGAAAAGTCTGGTTTGTTTGGGGGAGCTTTTCCTAGCTGCAGCTTCTCCCAAAAGCTGTAGCTGCCAGAAGCTGCCCCCAACGGTCCATAGTTTCTGAGAATCTGAACTTACAGATTCTGAAAAATAAACTAAGAAGCCAGAAACTGGCTACCAAACAGCTACTTCTCAGAATCTAAGGCTCCCTCAAACAGACTCTATATGTGCTGACTTTTTCTTGGTAACTTTCACCAACACTGATAATGGCAGCCCGCCTGTTACGGCAAGCGGCTTGCGCCATACCTCTGCTGGCTGCAAATGTATCATTGAGGTGCAGACGCCTCTTGCCCCTCTGTTTTAGAGCAACCCCTAGCCCTCGACCTTCTCTTCTTCCTCGCAAGCATTGTGGCACCGCTGCCGCACACAGAAAAAAAGTTGGATACTGAGGAATTCTCACTTCTCAGGCCTCAATCCGCAGGCCCATTTGGGTGAAAAAAAAAAACCCTACCTATATAGATGTGGGATCAAAATATTGACCCAAGCATTAAGGTGAAGAAAAACCCTACATCGTCCTTTCGACTCTGCAATTCGGCATTAATGAGAAAACGATGGCAGTTGACGGTTCAAAGGAGCCGCCATGTATTTTACTCAAAGGCTTATGACCTATAAAAGTCTATATGTACTAACTTTTTATTATTAGCTTTCCCACTAATGCAGCAGGTTGTGAGCAAATATAGATTTGCTGTAAGTCCCACTTTTAGTTAAATTAAATGATGGAGATTTCGTAACAAAAATTTAGTGCGTCAGTGCTCTTATGATCTGTACGTACGGTTCTCACGAGATCAATCATCGAACAGATCGACCATATAAATCCGGAAAATCCCATGTCTCGATCCACATAGAAATCCCATAGTTTTTAACGGTCAACGTGAAAGAACTCCTTGCTAGCTATACGCCTTACTCACGTCCACGTCGGTCGGCGCGTCCCGTTTTACGGACAAGGATTATATACGGGCCGGTCGTCGTCACGCTCGCGCGCAACATCGTCGGGTCCTCGTCACCTCGCGCTCGTCGGTTTGCGCCACGTCCGCCGCACCGGGAGCGTGCGGCTGCGCTTCGTCCTCGCCCCCCGGCCGCGCGCGACGTACGCAGAGGGAACACCGCGCCGCGCGCGTCGCGCCCGCGGCGTCGCTTGGGCGTTTGTTTGTTTGGCCCCGCGGTGGCTGAGGAGTCAGCCAGCCAGTGGGAGCTCAACAGCGTTGCGTTTGCGCATGTGGCCACGTGGGAGTGTGGGACGGGAGTTTGATGCGGGGGTACGGACTAAGGTTTCGGGCTAATTATTGGAGTGTTATGGGAGAGTGGAGTGATGATACTAGTATCAATATTGATATGTGCTCTGAAAGTACGGCCAGCAGATCAGTACTTAAGGGTGGTCCGGGTGGACTGAACCTGTTATAGTGGATCGGTTCAGAGCATGTCTGCGTGCATGTGCAATGTGTGACGAAAAGTTGACGATCCGTTCTGGTGTGGAGAGAATAATGATAACCGGGATGGATTATAAAACTTTGATTTCATATCGAAGCAAGACACATAATTGACACGTCGAAAATTCGGAACTCTTAGTTTGTCACTTATCATTGACATTTCGAGACCTGCCTATATCAATTTACTATATTTGTCATCGTTACCTCAACCTTATTGTTGCTACCACTTATTTTTTTTAGAAATATTGTTCTCAGTGAAACCGGTTGGGGTCTATTCGTTTTGAAGGAAAAGTAGAGAATTTGGATTCTTAAGGATTATTTTCTATCAATATCATTTGTTTTATAAGATTGAGCTATAGAAAAACCAAAGGATGTTTTTCCTTTTCTACGAGCACATGAGAGAAATCATAGGAAAATTTTCATTCACTCAAATCTCATGTAAAAATTTCTATGGATTAAAGTGTCACACATTCTTATTTCTTCATATTTTCTATTCCTATGGAGATGAAATTCCGCCAAACCAAATAAGGCTCCAGTAAATTCTACCGGTCCAAATAGACACGAGTATGTGAAACCAAAAGTTGATAGTCCATACTTGATCGATTTGAACACGAGAAACGACATTTTGGTGCTATTTGGAGGTTTCTAGTCAGGCATTGATTTTGCTCTAGAAACATATACATACGCTAGTCTTGCCCTTATCTGCACCTCACGTTGCCTTCCGCTGATGCGTTGCTGACAGTGAACTGGTCCATCCATCCCCACGACTCCAGCAACGACACCCACGAGTTGTTTGTTGAACAATCAAGACGTACTAGCAAGCTAGCACTAGCATATACGATGATCATCCTGATGAGGAAAGCAACCAAATTATAGACTTCTACAATCTCTCAAAATATATACAGATACATGTTCTTCTATATATCGTCATATCCGTACCGTACACTCTACACGCCACTGTCCCTTTCACCGTTTCAATGTTTCGTCACCCACTCGCCTGCTTACGAAATATCAGGACACGCGATGGAAGCGGCAGAATAATTCTTCGACCGTGATCGAACCCCCAGGAACGAGAGCGAAAAACCGGGTGAGCCGCCGGAGAGGGAGCCGTGGATTGCGGCGAATTCGGGGGCAAATCATGCGCAGGCGTGGAACCGGGGCCGTGGCGACCGACCGAGAAAAATCCTCCCACCCACGGCGACGGACGGGCAACCGCACATGGGCTGCGTGACTCGTGATTTTGTCGCGGACGGCGCCACGCCCACGCGCCCCGGCTGGCCGCGCGACCCACTACTCACTTACTCATTTAGATTGTGTTTGGTTACTAAATCCCAGTAGCCAGGCTCACCTAATACATCCAGGCTTAGCCAGGATATAGGTATGCAACCACCTCATGTTTGGTTGCTTATATGCTTAGCCTGTATGTGCTGGGATCTTGTTTGGTTGATGGATCAAAGTTGTTGAATGAGTAGTATGAACGTGAAAAAAAATTAATAGAAAAGTTTTTAACTTAAAAAATAGCTTTTCAATATATTAATCTATTATATTTATGCCTAATGCAGCTTTTATATGCCCTAATCCTTTTTAATTTGCGCTAATTACCTTGTAATCATCTCATTAGTGCAGCCAACTTGAGCCTGGCTGGGAAGAAACGGATCCCAGTCTCATTTCTTAGGAGCCAGGCCAAGAAGTGAATCGGGGAGCCTGGTTCAAGCCAGGGGCAGGGAACCAAACACTCCCTTACTTCCCCTGCGTTATGGTGACGAGCGCCACGCGACAGACGGCAACAAACAACGGCCGTCCGTCCGTCCCGCGCGCGGGGGACCGGCCTATGCTACTACGTACCGACCGCTGATGTGTGTCGCGGCCCGCGGCGCCGTCCACGCGACCACGCCCGAGCCCGTGTACGTACGTGTGTCGTGGATGGTACGCCGTACACGCGATTCGGCAGAGCCGCGCTGCGCTGCGAACGGTGACGGTGTGCGTAGAGGCAAGCCGTTTCACCGGGCGGGCGATCAGAGGACTGGATCACTGGACTGGTACAGTGTCTGTCAAGAACTCAAGATCGTTTCGTTTCGTACAGTTAAGTGGCAGGATTAGATATGGTGGAGTGCTTAGGAGCGTGTCAGATTAGATTAATATAAATTCTTCATCTAATCAATATCATGTTGCAACGCGACTGCTTGTTATGTGGTATAGCTCCATAGTTCCTATTTTGAAAGACAACAGAATCATACCATAGCTGGAGTAGAACAAATTCATGAATAGTTGTGCTTATGCAAACGTCTTCAGAAGCTCGAAGGCTTTGATTAGGATTTAGGATGCGAGAACACATGGAGCAAGTTCAGTAGTTGGGCCGGTACACGTTGGCTTGCCGGGCTTCGGATATTTTGTCAAGTTTTCAGGCCTAGAAGTCTGCTTCCTCTGATGATATGTTATGCTGTAGGCTGGCCCATCTTCAAAGATTGGAAAAAGTCCACTTGAGGTCTTTTAATTTGTTGGCTAGTTTGATTTTCGTCCATAATCCGTAAAACCGGATAAAATGCGTCCCTCAACTTCTAAAACCAGTGTAAATACAGTCCCTGGACCTTGGGCAGTATCACAGGTGGTTTTAGCTGATGTGGCGCGTGGGCTCCACATGTTGGCCGTTTAAGTCAACGTGGGGCCCATCTGTCAGCCAAATATAGAAGAAATAATAATAATAATAAATCTCTAGCTCGATAATACTAGACTACTTGTTGGCTGCTTCTTCCAAGCATGGCGTGCTTGAGCTCAAAGGCTCGTTCCTCTTCCATCTATGGCCGCCAATGGAGACAGTGAGCAGTGAAGCGTGGCCAGTCGCCGTCTTTCCAAATGGTGCCGCCGCAACCCGCTAGCGTCCCTCCTGCTGCTGCTGCTGCTGTTAATCGGGGACGGCGAGTTCTTGTTGGCGGTGGTGGCGTCGATGGACAACATTGTCGCCGGCGAGACCATGACAGGAAATTAGACACTCGTGTCCAACAACAGCAAGTTTGAGCTGGGATTCTTCACCCTAGACTCCGGCATCCGCCACTTCATCGGCGTCGGGATGCAGCACATGGCCAGCAAAAGCCCACCTTATGGATCGGCGACAGGGTCGGCGTCATCGACCTCGCCAGAGTCTCGCTGGAGATATTCACCAACAAGCTCTACGTCAAGGCGAGCCATGTGATATGATGTGCCGGAGCTTCGACTACCCCCGACGACTCGCTGCTCGCCGGCGGAATGCTCAGAATGCTCACGTTCATGAGGTTCTCACACAACGGCAGCCTCCGCACCGACGCGAGCAGAAGAAAAAAGGTTTGTGCTAGCCACCGACGTCCGCGACGGCGGCAACGAATTCCCAAATTGGATGGTGACATCACAAAACAATGGCGGGTCGCTGGTGCTCAATGAGGCTCCGAATTCCACCCAAGTTCTTGCAGCTCAATCTCGGGCAGGTCAGCTTGATGCGGTGGTTGGAATCCCTCGCTCCGACAGTGGGTGGGTGGCTCGCTAGACGTTCCCCTCCGACTTCAAGTCCGGCACTGATGGCGGGACGAGGGAGCCAGAGCAGCTAGGACAAGAAGTGAGAAAGGGGAGAGAAGGTCAAGAGATGAGGTTTTTATTTTTTATTTACTGATATATGGGGTAGGGACCTCATTTATACTGGTTTTGTGAGTCAGAGGATGCAATATATCCGGTTTTACTGTTTAGGGACGAAAATCGGACAAGGCAACAAATTGAGGGACCTCAAGTGGACTTTTTCCTCAAAGATTTGCCAGATCCGGAAAAAATGAACCCTGAGAGAAAATCCTTTTTTTTTGGACAAAGATCATGAAAGATCTGAAATAACGATATGAGCAATAACCGGAACAAAACGGAGGTGTCTTTCATCTCTCGAGGGCGGTGAGGATGTTCCTAATATGCAATACTAGATTGTTTCCCAAACATACAACTTTGTTTAATAACTTCTAGATGTTTTAGTAGCTAAACATTTTGCCGCAACTCAAGTCGCCACAAGTGCAGGAAACTATACAGAATGTAGCCTATTGGGCACAACTGTGGCAAACTTTCGTTAAAAACTAGAATACGATGTGTGGGCCAATATGCTAACAAAGTGTAGCTTGGCTCAATTGTGACCTCAACCGAACACAAAATTGCATCACCCTAAGGTTTGGTGCGTCAAGCTTTTACAGTCAACCAGACAACCCCTTGGTATGCCTAGTTTTTTTTCTTTAACCACATTGGGTGTCTTAACACTTAATCATGATCGGGTGTTCCCATTGTTTGGTTGTTAGTATATCAGCTACATCTGAATTTTGAATTTTAAAACTTAAATTTAGATATGGTTTTGATGTTTAATTGTCGTAATATTTTTAAAATGTTTATACGTATAACATATGCACAGATTGTCCTAGCCCATATTAAAATGTAAATGGTATAAATGTGCTTTTTTCCAGTTTTTAGTAAGTGTGTTTTTAGCAAAGCAGAAGCTTTTTCTATTAACTGTTGAACGGTCTAGAGGGGGGTGAATAGACGCAACCTAAAAAATCCTGCAAACACTTAAGCAGAAGTCGAATCTCCGGACAGTCCGGTCCAATGGTTCGGACAGTCTGGACGTCCTGACACTCTGGCAAAAGTGGTCGGAGCCTCCGAACAGGGAAGCACGAAACTCCTCGAAGGGAATTTCCAGAGTAAGCAAGAACTATCAGGAAGCAACACAGAAAGAGAGACAAAGACACAACGAGTTTTTATCGTGGTTCGAACGCAAAGATCCTACTCCATATTGAGGCGCTCCGGAGAGCGAGATCGAACGATCTCAAACCTCACCCAGCTATCTCTCACAAGTTGGCCTCGGTCTCCAAGGAGCTCTCGGACTAGCTACTCCCCGGACGAACCCATGATCAAGTCCCGAGCCAGGAGTTCTAGACCCTAGTAGCCTCCTTGCTCTATCGATTCCTACTTCTAGTAGACAGTAAGGTTGTTTACTCACAAGATGGTTGGCACTCTGGGCAACACCTAGCCGTTTAGGAGATGAAATCTTCTAGAGTAACAAATCATCCAAGCTAGATCTTGCCCAAGCTCCAATTGCTCTTAAAGGATCAAATCCAATCACTCTCACAACTCACCTACTCTTCTCACCTAATCTCTAAATCAAATCTAGTCTAAGTGAGGTGGAATAAGTGACCTAGAACCCTAGGAGTGGTAGGAAGTGAATGTGGCAGCCAACCTAGCTCAAGGGAAGAGGATGTGCTTAAATAGCCCACGCAACTACCCACTAGCCGTTGGAAATAGGGTGTCTGAACACTCCAGACCTTCTAGCCGTTACAGCGTGACGTGTAACGGTGACGTTCACTAGCCGTTTGAACGGTGGTCCCCTTGTCCGGACACTCTAGCAGAAACCGCCGGATGCTCCGGACATCCGATGTCTGGACACTCCGGACGCAAAGTTCGGACACTCCGGACCTGCTGACTCGAACCAAACCGTGCAAGTGCTGTGCATTACAGGTGTATCTCTCAAACACTAGATTAAACTTGATCCTTTGGAGTAATTAGAGGTTGACACAAGCTCTAACAAGCCGATCCCCCTTAATAGTATGGCTTTTCCTACGACTCAAAATAAAATGCGACCTAAGTCTATTCCTCTGAGCCGCTTAGCCGTCCCAAATCCTTCCATTTAAGTTTTAGCACCATTGGGGGGTCACTCGTCTTCTTGCTTAGCTTCACAACTCATTAACACACGCTAGTCCCTTAATAATGTTGTCAATTATCACCGAAACACACTAGGGTGGATTAGGCACTTTCAACTGTTACTAGCGTTATAATCCGTCGTCACTGACTCCGTAGGCCCAGGTGGGGGTTACATGTCACTGCACCACTTGGTCATTGTTGGAAACAAGACGAGCACATGCATGAGCTAGTTTATTACAGTTTCTACTGATAAAATTCAGAGAAAGAAACAAAAAAGACTAATCTCCTCCATCCCTTGTAGCACGCCCAAAACTTCAGATCGTTGTGAGGCTTGTTCTTCCCATAGCTGCACCAAAGTTTGGTAGTCTGTTTCTAGCCAAAGCTTGTGCACTCCTTGACCCTTGCGAGTCAGATCCCATCCCGGCAAGCCAATGCCTCGGCCATGAGCATATTAGTAACTGTTGTAACAAACAAAACACGATTTAAATACCTCATCTATCATATCAAAATTTGGCAATTTCAAAACACAAGTACAAAACTACATGTATGTAATTGTAGTAAAGACTTGGAAACAAAAAATCAACCAAAACAAAACCAATGTAACAATAACTTACCAGAAATAGACTAATTTTCCAGCAAGTTAAAGGTAAGTGATTATAGCAAAAACTAGTAAAGTGTTTGGATGGGTGCTTGGCCTTGCCATAATTTCTTCAAGTTGGGCAAAGATATGCGCAAATTATGACACGTGGTATTTATCAGATGCTTACAAAGTATGGTGAGACAATTCAGTGTCTACAACCAAGTGATATACTCCATCCAGTTTAATAATACTAGACGTTTGGACTGTAATAAAGTCAAACTTTTTAAACTTTGACTATAAATAACTTTTCAAATATTTATTTTAGCAACATGAAAATTATTTGCATAGATTGATCTTGAAAAGTACTTCAACAGCTATTGGTATTTATATATGTATTATAATAGAAAATTATCATCAAAGTTATTTTTTAAAAACCTTGTCATTGTCCAAAATTATTTTGGAACTGGAGGGACTATAGCCTAAAAATATCGAACATGCCTAATCATTACTTCATCCGTCTCAAAATACAAATACAAAGGATTCAAAATTGTCTCAAAATATAACTGCTTCTACACTCACCTATTTCGGAGCGTGAGGGCCCCTCTAGCAGGAAATCGTAGATCTCCCTTTTGTTGTTCGGCCCAGGGGCGCAGGCGAGGTTCGCTAAATTTGCGCAGAAGATGAAAAAAGGGTTGAAGTCGCAACGCAAGGGGGGTCAGGCCGACCCCTAAGACACTAGGTGGTTTTTTAGACAGGTTCGGGCCGTGGGATTGCGTAATAACATACTCCTGTTGTGTGTGGCTTTTCTCTAGACGAATTGTACAATGGCACAAAGGTGCTAGTTATAGTTTTTTTTGTGTGTCAACTGGAGCTAGCTAAGGAGACTAGTACTTCAGCTCTCCGAGGTTTCCAGCCTCCAAAATTCCCCTTAAATGTTGGCTTGGGTCTCCTTTTATAGTACAAGAGACTACCACAAATGCCCACATTCTTCTGCAGCAAGAAACTGGAGTTCCATATCCTTTTTGCCTCTTGTTGCCTATGGAGGTGACGCGTGGATGCATGCAATCGTGTGCTGTCGCGTGATTATGTGGGGATGTGTTTCAGTCCCACAGTAAAGGCAGGGTTTACGGTGGGCTGCGAAGCGGCGGTCTCACAAGAGGCCGCCACGTAACACACAATCCAGTGGCTAAGTGGTGGCTGCGGGTTTTGCGAGGCGGTAGGGACCCACGTGAGTGAAACCCCTTGGCCTCGGTAGCCCTCAGTCGCATTAAATGCGACCGTGACTGATACGTGACGGGGCATCGCCTGTGATGATGACCCTGTCACGGCGTGGATACCGGGGGAGAAACTGTTCGCTCCCCTAGCCGTCACAGAGTAAAGTGTGATGATGACGACCGTGCTCACGCCGACGCCGCAGGGATCAACGTGCCAGCACGGCTGTGAGAGCCTGACAGCCCTCTTGCGGGACGGAGCATGAGCACTGCCTGCTAGGGGTCGGGCCACAAGCCCGCCCCTAGTAGTCATGGTCAAGCCTCGGACTACCTCCGGGCCCGACCCCTCTCGGGATGGCCACGTGGCTCGTCGGGTTTTGATTCAGCATTTGCGACTTGGTTATTTCTTTTCGCGCGGGGCCCGACCCCTAGAAGGTGACCTCGATCGTTCGAGGGAGCCATTGCCCACACGCTACCGGTACCCTGGGCCCACAACACCGACAACCTACCCATCTCCACCAATCAGAACCATCTACCATTCAATTTTTCCACCCACCCTTTTCTCTTAGCCAATCATAATCCTTTTTATCTAAACTTTAATCCCCTAGAAAAAATGGCATAAATAGTTATATATAGAGGCGGAGAGAGTATTTGAGCTGCTCGTGTCTCGATTGTGTGTCGAGGAAACACACAAAACCAAAACCAACCGCGTCCAAATCCCGATCCAGTTACGGACCAAAGAGTCACTGCGCCGGCCCACTCCATCCAACGGCCAGGATCATCCCGACCCGAATCGCAGGAACCCTCGAGTACTAACCGACTACACCTCTCGCCCTCGCCTCTTCGCTTCCGCCCCCGACTCGTCTTGAGTTTCGAGTTTTTCCCCCTTTCCTCTCTTTCCCCCACGCCTCGCGACCGCCCTCCCGAAAACCTAGCCGCCGGAAGGAGAAATCCCCATGGCTCGCCGCGGGCGCGACGAGGACGACGACGAGGTGGAGGAGGAGGAAGAGGACGAGGAGGAGGCGTACGACCTGGAGGAAGAGGGGGAGGACGATGAGGACGACTACGAGGAGGAGGCGAGGGGCGGGGGCAAGGGCTCCTCCCGGTCCCGCGGCGGCGGGGGCGGCGGCGGCGGGGGGAGGAAGAGGTCTAGGGAGGACAACTTCATCGACGACTCCGCCATCGAGGACGATGAGGAGGATGACGACGAGGAGGACGGCGGGGGAAGGCCGAAGAAGAAGGGCGGCGGCGGGGTGCGCGGGTTCTTCGATGAGGAGGCCCAGGTGGATGAGGACGAGGAGGAGGAGGACGATGGCGAGGGCGAGGATGGTGAGTGCCTGCGCATGTTGGATTCCATCGCGATGCTGTGTTTCTGAACTTTTTTTCTTCTGGCATCTCGCGAGATCTGAATCTAATTGGGTCGGTTACCAGAGCTGGATTTTGGGGATAAACGAGGAATTAGCAAATTTTAAGCCGATTTATGCTCCAAACGGTATTCGTAATTTTTACTCAATTAGTATTCGATTGGTATGATTCAGCCGTTAGCCAAGGGTACATAGAAATACTAATGTGGTAGTAAATTTGGTATATAGAAGCTAGAAAGCAAGAAATTTGATTATAATTTCTGCCCCTTATGTTAACATGGAATTAGTTAGGTTCACTTGTGCTCATGGGCGATGAATTGTGACCAGTGATGATGGATTGTAGCTGAAAGATATATTACCGATCAATATTCTGAATGAGATAGTTTTTTTGGCCTGTCTTGATGAAATTTAGTTTTTTTGGCCTGTCTTGATGAAATTTAGTATCTGTACAAAAACTCTGATCTTAATTCTGTATTTATGGTTGACGGACTGCTGGTAACTGTAAGCGATTTCAACTCTTAAAACCAATTTGATTGCATTGATTGAGCATTTTGGAGCAGATTAAGTGTTTGTTCCATTGCATCTACCACTAGTTGTACTTTTCTGCTTACTTGCTAGAAGTGGATGGCCACTAGTGTTTTTTTATTTATTGCTAGCGATGAATTCATATTTTAGAAGTTCAGACCATAAAGTTGATTGAGAATATTGTGTTTCTTTAAGAAAAATATAGAAGAGAATTTTTGTGCAGAATTCTTATGATGGCCATTACTCCCGGTTGCTCCCACTGTTTGGAAGTTGTGGTTCACCTAGTTTCGTATGAGTTAGTTTACTAAGTGATAGAATCAAGGTTATTTTTCTAATGCCATGATCTCTGCTTTGTTGCCCCTTTTCAGATTTCATCAATGATGCTGGAGCGGACCTCCCAGATGAGGATGTTGTTAGGGGATCAAGACATCGTTCGATGCCTATGAGGGATGAAGAAGAAGATATTGATGAGATTGAGAGGCAAGTAAGGGAGAGATATGCAAGGTCTACTCATATTGAGTATGGAGAGGAAGCGGCAGAAGTTGAGCAGCAAGCTCTCTTGCCATCCGTGAAGGATCCAAAGCTCTGGATGGTCAAATGTGCGGTAGGGTCATTCTGAAGCTTATCTAAACTTCCACTCTCTTATTCTAGTTGCAATTGAACTTCACTAATACAAACTTTTTCTTTAGATTGGCCATGAGAGGGAGACAGCGATCTGTCTAATGCAAAAGTTCATTGATAGGTCAGATCTCCAGATAAAGTCAGTTGTTGCGCTAGACCATCTGAAAAATTATATTTATGTTGAAGCGGAGAAGGAGGCCCATGTCAAGGAGGTATGCATATGGTTAACATTTGGTTGAATTATATTCGGCAGTGCATTCCTACTAAACTTGGTTTATGCAGGCATGCAAAGGTCTACGAAACATTTACGCTTCAGCAAAAATAACATTAGTTCCAATTAAAGAAATGGCAGACGTCCTCTCTGTGGAGAGCAAATCTGTTGACCTTTCAAGGGACGCTTGGGTTCGAATGAAGCTGGGTGTATATAAAGGCGACCTTGCTAAGGTATGGTCTTGTTGCTTTGGTACCTTTTCCAAATTCTGACATTATTCTTGCATATATTTGCCAAAATTTGACAAGATTACGTTTGCAGGTTGTTGATGTTGACAATGTGCGTCAAAGGGTTACTGTGAAGCTTATCCCTAGGATAGATTTACAAGCTTTGGCTAGTAAATTGGTATGTTCGGAAAACCCTTTTTGCTTATGTTTAATTCTTCTGTCCTAGTTATCATGGACATTTTGATGATTTTGTGCCATATTGGGTTTGTGTCAATTTTTTAAGTTTTCTGGATTGTTTGACTCTATGTTCCGAGTAATGCACCCTATAAACTGAGACATTGTACTTTCAGGAAGGGAGGGAGGTTGTCAAGAAGAAAGCATTTGTCCCACCACCACGTTTCTTTAATATTGATGAAGCCAGGTGATTTTTTTCATCCTTGTCATCACATCATATATTATTTCTCCTTATTTTTATTATTGCTTGCTAACTCCCCTGCAATCAGGGAGATGCACATTCGTGTGGAGCGGAGGAGGGATAAAGATTCTGGGGAGTACTTTGAGATGATCGATGGTTTAATGTTCAAAGATGGTTTCTTATATAAAACTGTCTCAATAAAATCAATCAGCACACAGAATATCCAGCCCTCATTTGATGAATTGGAGAAGTTCAGAAAACCTGGTGATGACATGAATGGGGATATTTCTAGCTTGTCTACGCTTTTTGCTAATAGGAAAAAAGGGCACTTTATGAAGGGTGATGCTGTCATTGTTATCAAAGGTGATCTGAAAAATTTGGAGGGTTGGGTTGAGAAAGTAGAGGATGAGACTGTCCACATGAGACCAAAAATATCTGATCTACCGGTAAATGATGTTACTTGCACTTATATTGAAATGTATGGCTACAGCTCTTTCTGGTTAATTAATTGTTGTTTTGTACTTACAGAAAACATTAGCCTTTAATGAGAAAGAGCTTTGCAAGTATTTTAAACCTGGAGACCATGTTAAAGTGGTATCAGGTGTTCAAGAAGGGGCGACAGGCATGGTTGTTAAGGTGGAAGGGCATGTTTTGATTATTCTATCTGACACGACAAAAGAACATGTAAAGCTTTTTCCACTCCAGATTAATGCCTATCTAGTTGGAAAAACCCACGTGATCTGTAGGATATGATTTATTTAATTGTAAACTGTTGATAATCACAGATACGTGTGTTTGCGGATCATGTTGTTGAGAGCTCTGAGATTACAACTGGAATAACCAGAATCGGTGATTATGAGCTGCATGATCTTGTTCTTTTGGAGTAAGTCACGTTTGTAATTTCATCATAATTATATCTTAAGTACAATGCTTACCCTAATTTCTTCTAAATGCTTTTCAGCAACTTGTCATTCGGGGTAATTATAAGGGTGGAAACCGAGGCATTCCAAGTAAGTACTGTAAGTTTTGATGGCGCATGAATGGCCCCAAAATATTTACCCATGTGTATCTTCAGGTTCTGAAAGGGGTACCAGATAGACCAGAAGTTGTGCTCGTCAAATTAAGAGAAATAAAAAGCAAGATTGATCGGCGTTCATCCGCAAAAGATCTGTCCAACAATATGATCTCAGCTAAGGATGTTGTCAGAGTAGTTGAGGGTGCATGCAAAGTGCGTTCTAATTTGCATTTGTTTGATCTCTTTTTAACATGACTGTAATTTTAATACTTGTATTCATATTCTTATTGAATTAGGGAAAACAAGGACCAGTGGAACACATACATAAGGGAATATTATTTATCTATGATAGGCACCACCTCGAGCACGCAGGCTTCATTTGTGCAAAAGCACAGTCCTGTCTTCTCGTTGGTGGATCAGCTGGTGGACGTCGTGGAAATGTTTGTACTGGACCTTTACTCTCTTTGCCAGTCATGCTGTTTATTCTTTGCTTACTTTCCTTTTTTTAATGCAGGGTATGGATACATCAGATCCAAGGCTTGGTGCTTTGAGATCTCCAGCAAGCATTTTGCAATCGCCAGGAAGGCTGCCCCCGAGGGGACCTCATATGAACTGTATGAGCTTCTATTCATCCCAACTTTGTTGCTTCTTTTGCCTGGTCATGATGCATATGAGCTACCTAATATTTTCAAGCAGCTCTTTCTTTAGCTAGACAATAACTTAAGCTTTATTTAACCTAGCTGGTATAGTAATATAGACTTTCCTTTTGCAGTTGGTGGAAGGTTTGGAGGTGGTGGTCGTGGTGGTAGAGGGCATGATGCATTGGTGGGCAAATGTATTAAAATTAAATCTGGTCCTTACAAAGGGTACCGTGGTCGCGTTAAAGAGGTGACTGGCGTGCTTGTGCGTGTGGAGCTTGATTCACTAATGAAGATTGTGACAGGTGACCGATATTGTTATTTTCTGTTCTCTGATTTTTCTTGCGTTGAAAGTCTAACTTCACTATAAAAACACAGTTAAGAGAGATGATATTGCTGACACACCTACTGTTGCAACACCATTCCGGTAATTCTCACAGTTATTTCATTTGGGGTAAACTGTTCCATTGTTTTCTTTTGCTGAAATGGGTTGTATTGACAGGGAACCTCGTTATTCATTGGGTGGTGAAACACCAATGCACCCGTCTCGAACACCACTTCATGCTTACCAGACACCAATGAGGGACCCTGGAGGTTTGTTTGCCTTTATACTCGTATAGTCGTATTCAACTGTCTAACCATAGCATTTCAATTTATGTCGTCATCATGGTTCATCTGTGAGGTCCTCTTTCCGAATTGCTCAGCCATAATAGAGCTTAATGGTTATTGAGATAATACAGTCAAATTGTTTATTGTTGCTTCTGTGCTGTTGATTTTAATGTTCTTTCTATGACACCAATCCATTTCTTTATACCATCCATTTTGTTCAATAGTTCAATCTAATAAAATCAGACCAGACTTAGTTTTGCTTTGTGCTTCAATGCTTGTCTTGGTGGACATATAATCATCACCAAGATGAGATATCCAGTTAATTTAGATTTACCTAGTTAAGTGAGCAATGACTATTGCATTTGGGTTGTCATCATGAGCAAGTATTCCCACCTTAGCAGGCCAAGGGTGTGAACAATTAGATCTAAAGTTTTATATTTTCCTACGAGTATCATCTGAACAAATATTGCTTATCATGTATGCAAAGCCAATGCTGATCTGTGCTACATTTGCACTTCTCAATTCTCATCATCCTTTATGTTTCTGCATTCTGTCATCAACTTTTTTGCATGGTAACAATAACTACATCTGTTTTCTATAGCAACCCCAATTCACGATGGCATGCGGACTCCTATGCGTAGTCGTGCCTGGGCTCCTATGAGCCCTCCGAGGTTGTACACCTTCTTTACATCTTATTTTTTTGTCCATGGATATAGCTGGTTACTTGGCAGAATAAACAGCTTCTATTATGTTGCTTTTATATTCCAAACTTAATGGTTGCCACACTCTCATGTTGGTCATGTCATTTTGGTGATTTATCAGGGATAACTGGGAAGAAGGAAATCCTGCTACTTGGGGAAGCAGTCCAGCTTACCAGGTTAGTTGTTTGTTCTTCAGTTTATTATTCATTTCTAGATCTGCTTGGATTGGAATTAAAAAAACTCAAATTTGTTCTGTTGTAAAATTTTCAGCCAGGAACTCCACCGGCTCGGCCATATGAAGCACTCACACCTGGATCAGGGTGGGCAAATACACCAGGAGTTAGCTATAATGATGCTCCAACTCCCAGGGAGAGCAACTATGGTAATGAAGGATATCATCTAAAGATAGTGTATCGTGCAATGCGTCAATGTTTGTGTTCTAATATGTTTGCTGTCTCCTCTTAGGGAATGCTCCAAGCCCATATGTGCCTTCCACTCCTGTAGGTCAACCGATGACACCAAATTCTGCCTCATACCTTCCTGGTACACCTGGTGGTCAACCGATGACTCCAGGCAATGTTGGAATGGATATAATGTCGCCTATAATAGGTGTCATTTTGTTTCCACTGTTGCATACATAGAGCTTTCCTATGCATTGTGCTGCCATCATGGTAAAGCAGAATCAGAAGATACAAGCACGTCTAATTACATGTCAAAATGTCTGCAGGTGGTGAAGGTGAAGGTAACTGGCTGCTGCCAGATGTTTTGGTTAATGTGTTAAGGGCAGGTGACGATGGTCCTGGTGTGGTGAGGGAAGTTCTTGCGGTATGTATTTGGCACTGTTCTATTTCTATGCAATTCGGCCTGTCTTGCGATCAGATGCCTGATGCTACTGGGCTAAACTTGCAGGATGGATCTTGTCGCGTTGCACTTGGGTCATCGGGCAATGGAGAGATCGTGACTGTTCTTCCAAACGAGCTCGAGGTTGTCCGGCCAAAGAAGAGCGACAAGATCAAGATTATGAATGGCAATTTCCGTGGATACAGCGGAAAGCTCATAGGTATAGATGGTTCTGACGGCATCGTGAAGCTTGATGACACATATGAAGTCAAGATATTAGATATGGTGATTTTGGCCAAACTGGCGAGTTGAGATGGATGTATATTTTGTAAACGAGTCCATCATATAGCCAAAATGTTTGTAACAGATGCCCTTTGTAGTCAATAAACGTTTTTGTTATTTATTATTTCATTAGTTGTACACCCAGATTTTGAGATCAAAAGAAAACCTGCCTCAGCAGCATCCGATGCTGTCTGTTATTCCAGTTCTCTACCGAGTCTACTCGTTACTCTTATCATCACAGCAAAAATCTTTACTTACAATTATCACTGCAAATAAAAAATGACTTCTAAACTATGGCCCAAGGAATGTTACACACTCCAGATGAATCTGAATTTTTCTGATATCATTACAAATGAATCTGTTTTTCTTTCATGGCGTAGTTTAGATGTATCATGATCTTTACACAAGCACAAGCTTCCTATCCTTTGTTACATCAGAGCTATAGTGTAAACTATCACTGAACTGAATCGATCGATCCATAACAACCAAGTAACCAACCATTATTTTTAACGTAATGAAATGAAAAAAAAAAACAAAATTCTCCAAGCCGTGACGTCGCGGCCTGTACAATGCTCCCATGGCTGCGGAGGCCATTGTCTTCCTCAACTCAGGCGACGTCCTTCTTCCTCCACTGTGGCTGTGGAGGTCGTCGCCGTCGTCCTCCGCCGTTCAGGCGACGTCCTGCTTGCACTGCTGGAACACCTGCAGGATGTTGCGGTAGGGGCTCCTGGACGACGGCGGCGGCTGCTGCGGCGGCGAGGCGGTGCAGGCGCGTTGCCGCTTGCTGCTCGACGGCCGCGAATCGGGGCTCCGCGCCGCCTCCACCGCCTCCGCGTCCCGCGCCGCCTGCTCCGCCGCGTCCTTCCGCACCGCCTCCATGAACGACTCCTTCACCAACCCGTCGATCTGATCACAAATCGCGCCCACCTCTTGACGATGAGATCGATCCAATCACATAAACCGAAGGGGGAAGAGAAGGGGAGGATCTGCGAGCGCTGCTGACTCACCGTGAGAGGGCAGAACTCTGGCATGGGCCACGCGACGGGGCCGGCGTCGTCGCGCGGCTCCGGCAGCGCCTCCACCGGCCACGGCCCCCTCTCCTCCGCCCCGCCGCCGCCGACATCGCCGTCGTCCTCATCCGCCGCCGCCGCCGAAATCACCTCCGCCGCCTCAACCTTATCCTGCACGCGCCAACACCACCACATAGATCATCAACACCAAATCTCCTGTGGAAGAGAGATCGATAGAAGGAAAGACCGGAGATAATCTGGGCTTCCGAAGTAGATTTCCGATGGAAAGAGAAATTACCATGAATCTCGCGACGATCTCCACCGTATTTCTCCTGCCTTCCTAAATTTCTCCCCTCCTTTCGTCCTCTCTCCAGACTATTTCACGCGCTCGGCTCGAAAACAATCGACGCGGTTTGAAACGGAACGGGGGAATTTTTTTGTTTTTTCGGATTTTGAACTCGGGGAGTGCGTGAAAAGCGCGGTGTCGTTAGTTTTTATGGATCTCGGCGAAGAAGAGAATTCGGGGGAAAAAGGCAACGGCTACTTTTTGGGTTGGATGGATGTGGTCTTTAATTGGTTGCTTGAGGGGTTATGGAGGTAGATCCGATTTGTTGTACAGGCGATGAGCTGGTTAAAAAGGTGCAAAAGCTATTATCCGGAGCCATCCGAGTCTCTTAAACTCGCAGTCATATTTGAAAAACATTACTCAGGATATCAAAATAAAAATTCCAATGTATGCAAAATACAAGAAATAGGAGTTGAGCAAAAGGTTACAGATATGTACTACCTCCGTTCCAAAATAATTGTTGTTTTGAGTTTTTGTTTGACAACGTTTGACCACTCGTCTTATTTAAAAAAATTATGGAATTCTTATGTATTTTGTTTATAATTTGTTTTATTATAAAAAAGTACTTTGGGTGTAACTTATCATATTTTATATTTGCAATAATTTTTTGAATACAACGAGTGGTCAAACGTTACGAAACAAAATCCCAAAACGACGAGTATTTTATGATGGAGGGAGTATGAGATTTTCCATATGACTAAAAATTAAAGTATTAGAAAATCATACATCTTTATATAACAAAAATGGTCACGATACAGTTGAAAAATTTTGCCACCGTTTTAACCCATACCAATAACACAATAAGGACTGGCCTTGGGCCCAGACGAAAGGTGCTCCCACCTATGGCCTTACGCCGAAGGGAGACCATCTCAGCCTCTAGTCTCCCATTAAATTGGAGGCTCATCTGTGTTCCACTAATAGCAACAACGATTTATCAAAGGCAGCGAGACGTCGCCACGACGAGTCCACATTTGTTAGGTGCTTAGAAAGAAAAAAGAATAATAAATTGCTGAATTGCAAAGGGATGTAAACACCTAAGTTTTTTTTTCTTGAACAAAGTAAACACCTTAGTTCTTTTCAGCTTCAAATAGTTAATCTCCGACATTTCTTCCAATTTGATTCTATTCTGCTTGCCAATAGTAATGAGAGTAGATTTTGATCGATAAATGATCAGCTGCTGGTTCTGGAGATTCTACTTGACTGGATTGAGAAACACAAGGACTACGTATAACTTATAAGCCGTTGGAGGAACGACGGATATATGCATTCAGACCAATCACACGTAGTGATATCTGTTTTATGTTGGGGTTTTAGTGGTCTTCTTGTTTTGATCAAACTGTGTAATTTTATAATTTGTAGTTATTAGTCCTGCAAAACCTATAATAATTGGTCGTATCTTCTCTAGAATAAATGCTAGAATTAATCCCATTATTAAAAAAATACTCCATATTCTACCAAAGTGTGTCATATCCTATCCTAATTTTCAAATGCTTATATATTTGGATGGAGGGAGGAGTGCTGGACGGTTCTCCATGATAATTGTGTGGATGTCATGTAGATGATTCTGTAATAAAGAACAAGGATAAGAGCTTCATCATAATTGGATATTTATAAGCACGCCGGATATGTGCCATAGGTATTCGCTTTTATGTTCTTTTAGTTTTACAAATATACTATATTTATTGTTTATCGATATTAAATGAGTAAAATACACCAGCGGTACCACAACTTATGTGGTGAGTATAATTTAGTCACACATCTTGTTATTTGCTCAAATGAGTCACACAACTTGTTTCAAGGGTGCAAATCTTATAAAAAATCATATCACATAAAGTATTTGCTATGAAGTTGAATGTGGCGCTGAATTAATACGTCGCTCATGACCCATGCAAATATGCAAACGTTAAAAATGAAAGTTAACCTCATGTTTCACTTGCAACACTGTATGTGTGTTTTTAATATACATAATTGCCGGTGGCGGAGACAGTGGGGGGCGGCCAGTGGCCTGGCCCCCTCCAACAAAAATTTTTGTCCATAGGATCATTCAAGAAATTGGACAATTAAGGTATCTAATGCATTATTTGGCCCCCTCCAAATCTTTATGGCCCCTCCAAGTCTCCATTCTGGCTCCGCCGCTGATATACTTAATATTCAATAATTTAATATCCTGTCGAATTTATCACTGATAATATTGATAGTTTACTTATTTTTGGTTCGGATGTGGCTATGTTTGTACAAGATATTAATACCGTAAACATATTGCACACATTTAATGTATTTTGCACCCTAAACACAAGATAAGTGACGCATTTGATCAATTTACAAGATGTGTGACTAAATTGCACCCATCTCGCAAGTTGTGGTACCAGTGGTGCATTTTACTCATATTAAATATACCACCTTAAAATATGTACATTTACAGGGAACATATCCTATGCACATAATTCTTTTCGTGTACACACATGCACACAAACTAGCAAATTAAAGAAAATCTAGAAAAAATTAAGAATAAAAAAGAAAAATTTCTGACATATTGATATTCATAATACTGTTAGAATTTTTATATTTTTTCTAAAAAACAATAAATTTGAAGTTAAGAGTTGCACATACGTGCATTAATAATGAAAGTACATGCATATTTATTTTTTTTAAGAAGTGACAGTTATTAGTTTGTATGTACGGTATGTGCATGCGAAGTTTATGTGCGCTCGATATGTTCCCCGTTTATAAAGTATAGTTTACAGGTAAAAACAGGGTCTTTAGAGTGCACAAAACGACTTTGGTTCGGCAGGGTTACCCCACGTCTAATTAACACATCCTTTAGATTTTTTTTCTTTAGCTTAATTCTTTTAGGATTATTTACTGGATTGTTGAAATGGACGATTTTCTTAACGCTTCAGAACATACATTTTCTCAAAAAAGAACTTTCTTCTAATATATTATTTAGACCACTTGTTTTAAGTATCTGTTAAGTTTATTTATCAAAATATTTAACTTATCCTTCTAATTAAGTAAATAATATGCTCAACAATCCCATTTGAAACAAATACAAGTTTTAGTTTGAGGAAACAATGAACAACTCACAAAGTTGATGAAGTAGGAGGTAAATCACAATTAAACATGACAATAGAAGACTGACACTAGTCCATTGGAAAGCAATTAACCGGACGCTTCGCAAATTGTTTTCTTCATATTAGAAGAATGTTTTAGCGCTCGAAGAAAAAATGTTTCAACAAAAATTGTTGTTGCATGTTTCACCACTTAATCGTGAAATGTTTTAGCACTTTGTCAAAAGATGTTTAGTTGGATGCAATGCTAAAAATACTGATTGCAGTGCCTAAACTGATATATACAACATCCAATGAAAACGAACTACAACATTAATTATGAGATATTAGCTTATTGTCGTTGAATATCAACAAAATCCTGAATCCACGAGAAGTCAAGGATTCAAAATAAAATACAACAAAAAAAACTCGTTACAATATTTTAATTCAACACGAGAAACATCACAATGCATTAGTTGAAATATCTAGACCGCTTTAGATCTAACTTCCCAGTCTCCTCTTCAACTTGTCGATCAGCACATGCTGTGTTCTTGCGGCTATGGCCATCATACTAGCGTCGTCGGCAAGCACAACCCCTAGTTGAAATGGAGGTTGCCCCTAACTATGGCTAACTTTCCCATCGCCACTCTTGGCCGTCGTTGTTGGAGACCTTTGAGCGGAGAGAAGCGGAGGTTGTGTTAGAGTAAAAAAAGTTGAGCCGTGTTTGTAGAAAAAAATTGGGGGTGCCTAAGGAGGAGGAAGGGGGTATAGCTTGTGGAGAGGGGAGGACGCCGATGCCGATCAGGATGGAAACGCAGCCAGCACAATGGGAGAAAAATGGAGTTGGCACTGGTGGGGGAGAAAAAAAAAGAGAAGAAGGGGGCAGAGGCATAACTACGTCTGATATGTACCAGATGATTGTTTTCAATAAAACAGGTTGAGTGAAATAGAAGAACCAACGTGGACGCTCAAAATACAAAAAGAAGAAAAATATACGGTAAGAATCCAAATACCCCTATAAGTCATTATTAGTTCTTCTACTTTCCTCCCTATAACTTACTTTCGTAAAAAAGACCTCCTACAAATTTCAAAATACAAAAAGAAGAAAAATATACTGTAAGAATCCAAATACCCCTATAAGTCATTATTAGTTCTTCTACTTTTCTCCCTACAACTTACTTTTGTAAAAAAGACCTCCTACAAATTCAATTTCTCTTCCAAATACCCACCTATAGCAAATTTTTAATAATTTATTACCATCACCTCGACTCCATGTGGCATGTGGACTTCTAGCATGGTAAGACTATGTTATCCACTTCGACAAGTGTGCCTTTTATTTGTCAACCAATAATCGTATTGGACTGTAGATATTCTAATTATCAGTGCGACACGTTTGCCGCTTCTGTCATCGCTCGACTTCATGTGACACGTGGACTTCTAGCATGGTAAGACTATGTTATCCACTTCGACAAGGGTGACTTTTATTTGTCAACTAGGAATTGTACTGGGTTATATATGTTCTAATTATCAATCTGACATGTTTGCCGCTTCTGCTGTCACGCTTAATGTAAGGCAACAGAAACCTACCCATATCAATATGATATATGGCAACCCTATTTATTAATGTTGGACAGCACGTGCCAAGGATAGTTGAGATTATAAAACACACAGAAAGAAGAAATAAAAAGAGTTGGTACAGGGGGCTTAAAGCGAGCCAGAAATCCACGCTCCACACACCAGTGGAGCCCACCAGACTATACGGGCTTTGGTCAGGTTGCCCCCCAACCTTTTTGCACCCTCCCAGCCACACAGCCTGGTGTGGCTGGGCCGTCAGGGTCCAAATCCAATGGCCTATTATTCCTTATCTCCGGAAAAGAGGGAAATCAGCCGGGGGGACGCTTTTCAGCCTATCTGGCTGGCTCCCCCAATCAGAATGGGCCTCCAGCCCAACCAAGCCACAACCCATACCAACCCTTTGCCCTCCGAAAGCTGGAGTTACGAGCTCGCGCCACCAAGCTCGGCGAGGTGAAAAGCAGGCAACCGCGATTTGTGATGGCGCGCACCATGTTTGCTTAGCGGTATGGTACTATACACTGCATTGGAATTCGGAACGCAAGGTTTTTTTGCCCTTTCCGTTTCTGTTTCCAACTACAGATTAATAGTACGTAGCAAATCAGCCCATGAACTGGTTATTCAAAAAGGTCCAATATAATAGCCCATAGGAGATCGACCTCATGCATTGCAGTACAAATTATGAAGTCCTTTTTAAAAAAATGAACTGTGATTTTCTCAAATTTGTACCGCGATGCTGTTCTTGATAAATGTTCACGATCTCCTGTATCTAAGTTAATTTAATTTGTGCTTGAAGCTACCAATTTTTGTCGTCAATCTGTTCATTGTAGCTACGATGATCCAATTAGTTCCTAGATCAAACCACACAGGAATAATTTTCACTAGTTAGGCACAGTGCATTAACGTATCTCTGTCCCACAATAAAACTATTTCTGCTGGGATGCGACACATCCTAAATGACGAATCTGGACGACCGTATAGATTCGTTCGTTATTCTAGGATGTCACATCCCACAAAAATAACTATATTTCTGCTGCCATGCATGTAATTGTGAAAATATACACTCGTTCGATTTAGACAATGATGAATTGCTATGGATTAATTATCTAATTGATTATAGAGAGAAACTAAATATTTTAAAAATAAATTTACTAAATAGGTGGTATAAACAGCCCAATAGAAAATGAATCTATTTTAAGGAAGCATGTTTTTTAAAGACATAGACCGTGAAGGATATAATTCGTTTCAATGATCGATGAAAAGAACGAGACAACGATCATATTCTATGCTGTAATCATCAACTTATTCACTCGTTGAGTTTTAGTGGGCCGGGTATATACTCCCTCCACAGGAAAAAAAACAACTTTTACAGTTTGAATTTTGTAAAAAAAAAAACGTCTACCTTTTTACCCATCCTTAATCCGTGAATTAAGATGTTTTATCCCATAACGAATCCTTACATACTCATCCTCCATACTATTTTTTAAATTAATTAGAGACATTTTGATCTATTCCATCACTAACCCTTACATACTCATCGTCCATACTACTATTTTTTAAATTAATTAGAGACGATTTGATCTTCACTTCTTCTACTTACAATTTTCTTGGGACAAAAAAAAGGAGTTTATACGTAGAGTGCTTAAGACAAAGTGGGCCAACAACAGACACGACAGCCTTGGCATGCAACCTTTCGACGTGTCGGGGTTTTGGACCGGCAATAAACTATAGTTTATTATAGGACTACGCATGAACTCGAAAGCGAGATGGTGACGAAACACAAGGATTTATACTAGTTCAGGCTCTCCGATAGAGTAATAACCGTAATCCAGTCCGGAGGAAGTAGTCCGCCGAGTTTGTATGATGTATGGTGTAGTATGTTGGTGATTGTTTTCGTGCCCCTAGGGGCTCCCTCGACCCCTCCTTATAGGGTGAGGGGACCGAGTCATCTAGGAATCCTAACCCTAAACACCTTAGGGTTTTCCAATCTGTTACAATATCTACCCGGCCGATAGTCATGGAACACAAGGCAAGGCCCAACTGAGTGATTTATCTCTTTACATATATGAACTCCGAGTTACATACGACTCGGGATATGCCTTATCTCTTGGATTGCGCCGTGAGAATCAAGGCATTGATGGGCCGGGTCTCTTTGCCTTCATTCTATCAATCTTCTAGAACATCCCTTCTTCGTGGGCTAACAATGGTCCGAGTGGATACCCGGTACCCATATTCTCCACAGTAGCCCTCAAGTCATTCACAGTCGAGTTGTTTCTTCTCCTTTTGTAATCTTCGAGTCTCCAATCCTCATTCATCCTTTTCAATCATCTCGCAAAGAGGCTGTGAAGGGCTCCACCATAAAATCCAGAGAAAAAATTAGGGCGCCGAGTGGCGCACCTATTAGGTGTAGCCTCCGACTCTATGATTAGTTGGGAAAACAACTAAACTTAGAGTCTATATGAGACTTTTAAGGAAAAACACCCTTATAAAGGAATTGAATGGTGCACCGAGTGGCGCACCTAATAGGTGTAGCCCCTGACTCTAGAATTAGTTGGGAAAACAACTAAACTAGAGTCTATTTAAGGCAATTAGAACCCTTGGAGCTTAGCATCGATCATTTTAAATGATAGGCCAGAGGCTGCGACACGCATAGCTGTTGCCAAATGCGATTTTTTTAGTCAGATATGCATGTATCCTCATCTTGACATTTATCAAGGCCTATAGCTTAGCATCAATCACCCAGTTAATCTGGACAATAGGCCAGAGGCTTTAATCTCACTGTTAGGCTTTCAGCCGAGTGATTAGAGTAGTAATAATTTGCACCTTAATTTTAATAAGGATAAGCAAACCCTTAATTAGGCCATTACTCTCTCTAATCCCACATTGTGAGTAGTCCTGAGTAAATCGCATGTGATCTTTCATCACCTAATGGCACAAAGGGCATGCTTGAGATTTACCGGGCTATATCAAGGTTCAACTTAGCATCGATCACATGAATTAGCATCCCCGAGTGATAGGCCAGAGGTTTATCAATCCAGAATAATCCAATCATCTAGTTTTTATAGCAGTCGACTGCTCTCTTATTAAATAAATCTTCAAATCTTCTGAACGCCACCTTTAATCTGCGATCCAAATGACAAAACCCAATTTTCTACATCGATCCGAGTGATCAATCTGAATCTTTCTTCTGCCGATTGAGTACTCTGATAAACCCTTGAGCTTCCTTATAACGGCTCTAAATTGACGCCGCTAAACCCAGAATCCGTTTAATCAAACTGCGAAAATCGTGGATCTGACGCGTGTCCTACGACGTCAGTTTTCCCCTTTATCTCTTCGCCTTCTCCGTCCAGATTCAACACTGTGCGCCATTGCCTCCAAGCTCCCGATCCATTTTCGCTCCCGCGATTCGCATTGCTTCTTAGCTCTTCCCCAACCTCCAGAGATCTTCCACCACCAAACCCTAACTGTCGCTATGGCTAGTGTAGGGAGCTCCAAGGCCGCCGCCGACGTATCCGTCAGCGATGCCTCTGGGTGGCCTCCAAGCTCGATCGACGAGGGAAAGCTAAACTCGTTGGTGAAGGAAGGCGTTCTTCATCGTCGAGAGTTAGTCCCCTGGCGCCCTGCTTGTTTTGACATTTTTTCCTCGCCCAACGTTGGCGAGGCAGTACTTTGATACGTCTTTCAACACCTCCAACGTTGATATGTCTTTCAACACCTCCAACGTTGATATGCCAATATCTCCAACGTTGGTGGAACTGGATTCCAATGCCGTTCCACCAGCAAGTACTTTGATATGTCTTTCAACACCTCCAACAAAGGCTGGCACGATGAGTGGTTCTACCATCCGGATGCCGAGAAATCACTCGGCGAGTACCCCACTCCTTGCGACTCCTGGAAGGCCAACCTTACCAAAGAGGAGATGATAGAAGTCGCCCTTCTGATGAAGAAAATTGCCGAACTGAAACAGAGTGGGCTGACTGGTATCTGGGTGGCTTGCCATTTCTTGAAGTACCAACTGAATCCTCTCAAGGATCGAGTCCATCCAACCTTCGAGTATATGGGTCACCACGACCCCACCAGGGAGTCGGAGGTCGACTTGGAAGAAGAAGTCATCGACAACAAGCTTCAAGCGCTGTTTGCCGATGGCGTCGACATTCCCACCGACAAGAACAAACCTCGGTGCAGGTCCTTCCACATCTACAGGCCGCCTCCTCAGGTTCATATCTCCATCAATATTGTATATAATTTCTTCAATTGTTAAGTATTAATTGTTGTACTGATCTTCATGAAAATTATCAGCTTGACTCCAGGCCTCCGAGTGTCGCCAACATCGCCAGGCCAGATCAAGCCCCGATGCCTAAAGGCCCAGCCGTTGATTTCTTCAACGAGGTGGATAATAACGAGGAGGAGGAAGCCACCGAGGCTGCCACTGCCGCCACCACTGCCCATGCCGACACACTCCAAGGGAGGAAACGCAAGATAATCGTCGCCAGCGACTCGGACAACGAGACGGCTGATCAGTGAGCTCCAGCCCCTCGCCTATCTTCTCCTCCACCGCTCCCAGCGCCCAAGGCAAGGCCATTTTCGCCTCGCCTGGCTAAACGCGGGCGTTTGAAGGTCTCTACTGTGTAAGTCTTCTTCCCTTCATCATATCTTTGGTTCGCATACTTGAATCCTCAGACTCTTTATAACCTTGATTACTCAACGCAGTAAAACCCAACATCAGTTTTACCAGTAAAGACGACGACACTCCACCACAGCCCCCGACTACTTCAGTAGTCGAGAAACCCGTAGCTGTGCCGACTGATTCTTAGTCGGAGTTGGTGGAGGAAGAAGCTCCATCGACTACTCTGCCTCCATCTTCCCAGGCCACCGTCATGAACATCTGTCCTGGCACGGCCCAAATCGCCACTTATTCCAACTGGTATGTTTTCTATCATTTGTTTAACTTCAGCCGAGTAATTTTCTCTCTCGATTCTTGATTGATCCCCAAATTCTTGTCTTCAGTTAATATCACCCCATCTACCACTGCTTCCATCGCCCTAGCTGCTACCTCTCAAGCCACTCCTTCCCCAGCCTTGGCACTCACGACAACCGTCGATGTGCCGAGTGCTGATAAGTGGAAGCAGGTTCAAGGCTCCCTTGCAGCCATTGAGCCGAGTGTTGGATCTGACAGTGAAAAAACTGTCAGTGATGAGGTAAACTTAAGCTCTTTTCCTTTAATTCCAACTTCTCTATACATGGCTCGGGTTTTATCTTCTGAATCTTAATCTCTTAGATCATTGGGCGGCGATATGGCCCCAATCCTGATCAGGTCGCTCTCATGGATCGAATTGAAGATCAAAAGAACATGACGCGACTAATCCAACTGATGTCCGAGTCCTCAGACCTTGTCCTGGTAATTGATATCTCGTAAAAGTGTTTCTATCCATAATCTGCATGTTGTTTTCACATATACTTTCTTTTCCAGAAAGTAGTTAAGAACTCCAATGCCAAAGATGCCCTCCTGTCAGTTCTGGTCCCCTTAGTTGAGGAAGGCGAAAACGTTAGGGATGAGCTGGCCATATTGAAAGCTGAGGTGACCAAAAGCAAAAATTTCAAGCAGAACTTCAAAGATTCGCTCAGAGGTAAATTTTTTATTCATCCTCTAATTTTATCTAGTCCATGAGTACTAGTCTTCATATTCTAAATCTTATTATCACAAGCATTGCTGGTCCCGATCCTGCTCTCGTAGAAGCCAAGGAACAAGCCGAAGAGCAAGTGCTGAAACTCTAAGCTGAATTGACTCGGCTCCAAGGCGAAAATGAAGGTAATTTGCTGCTCTTGCAAGCAGAATGCTTTATGTATCTTCAAGTCTTGTGAACATCTTTATCTTCATCAGAACTTATCAAGGCAAAGGACTCGACTGAGAAGAAGTTGGCTCATGCTATCACCCTGAACGTGAAATCACACGAGTAGGCCAACTACTACAAGGACAAGCTTGAGACCCTCTCGAAAAAACACAAAGGTAAGTCTTCCTATCTTGTGAGCTTGACCCGAGTCTTGTTCACCTTACTATTCTTCTCATCCAATTCATCATGTAGATTTAAAGAAAAAGGCTGCTAATGAACTCAGTGCTATGAAGACCAAGCACAATGATGAGTTTATGAAGATGAAGGCCGAGTTGGAGGAAGCCAGGAGAAT
>CM002484.1:4454618-4468553 GCA_000325765.3 Leersia perrieri | reverse complement strand
GGAGTTGCTGACAGCCCAGGAATAACTCCATGGAAAGGGGCATAACTCGGATTGAGCTCGGATCTTGGGATCTTCATGGCGTCAAAGGTCTTGGTGAAAATGATTTTGAGTGCACTGCCTCCATCAATGAGGACACGCATGAGGCGAGTCCCAAGCACCACCGGATCAAGAAATAGCGGGTATCGTCCTGGGTGTACTACTCGGTCCGGGTGGTCAGTGCGATCAAAGGTAATCGAAACTTCTGACCAACAAAGGTAGTTAGGCACGCTTGGGGCTGCCATGTTAATTTCTTGTTCTGTAAGCTTCTGCTTGCGTTTGGGCTCGTAGCCTTGGGGGCCGCCGAAGATATGGTTGAGTTACTGAGTAGAGCGTTGGAAACCAGGAGGCACGTCATTGTCATCCTTTTCCTTGCCCATGTCTCTTCCAGAGCCTTCTGGAGCATCCACCGGCTTCAGCCCTTTGATTTGCTGCTCGATGTATTTCTTGAGCATGTAGCAGTCTTTCACCGAGTGGTTACCGTTCGGATGATATGGACACTTTTCGGCCAATACTTTCTTGTAGTCCGAGATCTTGAAACGGCGCTGGTGACTGAAACGATCAGTCGCAGCAACAAGTTCCTCAGGACGACGCTTCCGCTCTGATGAACGATTAGTGTCCTTGTGGTCCTTGGAAGGTTTTTCCTCCTTCTTCTTTTCTCTCAGCGCGAACGCCGGCTGCTTGTCTCCGCGGACCGCTCGAACGGCTTCGGCTGATGCTGCATACTTATTAGCCATCCCAAACAGTCGACTGACGATGTGGGGTGGCTTGCGAGTGAACTTGTGGATGAATTCCACATCTCTAACTCCTTTCCTGAATGATGCAATCATGATCTCGTCCTTGACGTCGAGGATCTTGTTCCGAGCTTCCGAGAACCTTTTGATGTAGTCTTTAAGGGACTCGGTGGGCCCCTGCTGGAGTTGCAAGAGATCGTATTGATCCCTGGGGCGCTCATAAGTGCCTTGGAAGTTGGCAATGAAGATCTCTCGTAACTCGGTCCATGATCCGACTGATCTACGGGGTAAACCAGTAAGCCAGTTACGAGCCGAGTCCGATAGCGCTACTGGGAGGTAATTAGCCATCACTCTACTGTCTCCTCCTGCAGCTCGTATCGCCAGTGTATAAACGGTTAGCCAAGCGCTGGGGTCGATTTTGCTGTCATATTTCTTGATCCCAGTGGGCTTGAATCCTATCGGCTATGTAACTTGTCGGAGATCAGAGGTGAAGGTTAGGATGCCTTCATCAAAATTATCGCGCCTGGGAGGCGAGACACCGAGTTGTCGATGGTGATATTCGTCCCCCCGTTGATCTGACTCCTGTCGTCGCGTCTCTTGTTGTTGATGACGTGGCGGAGGTCATGGTGAATGAGATCACGGGCGTCCAAGTGAGGCTGACGAAGATAACGGTCACGGTCTTGTCGTAACCTCTCGCGTTCCTGATCCAATCGGCGCCGCTCCTTATCGTTCCTTCGTTGTTCTTCTTCGAGTATCCTAAGATTCCTTTCTCGCTCCGCTCTTCGACTCGGGGTGGTGACTGAATAACTCTGTGATTCAGGTGTTCGGCCGAGTGATGATTTAGAAGGCTCTCGGCGCCGTGGGGGTGGAGTTGTCTTTGAGGTTGACTCGGCAACCACCTGGTTGTGATGTTGAATCCCTATTGCCGAAACGAGAGCTTGGTCCTTTGTTAGCTGCGGGGTAAGGGACGCCGCAGCTGGTACATCTTCCATGAGAGTAGTCAACAGTGTTTGAGCAGCCGCTATGTTCTGTTGGGGAGTAGTGAAGACTTGCTCCCCCTCATGAATCGTGGTCAGTCGCTGCTGCACTCACCTGCCTGGGCTAGCGAGTCGTCGGTTCGCACCCTCACGGGTGCGTATTTCCTCTTCGCGGAGTCTTTGGGCTTCTGCTTCTTCGAGCTCTTTCCGTCGTCGTTCATCCTCAGCCTTGGCTCTTCAGCTGTCGCTGCGCTTGCTCGAGGTCGCGGGCTTGTCGTTCGATGTCGGCTGCTCGTTGGGCGAGTTGTTCAGCAGTCAGTGGTATATCTGTGACCTCAGCCATGAAGATCCTGTGTACCGGGGAAAAGCTGCCAGAACTGCTCTTCTCGAGGTCATCGAACGGAATTGATTCGTTGAGAAAAGCTACTTGGCGTTCCTCTCCTTCTTCGTACGCCACCGAGTTCTTAGAATCTGAGTCATCATCACTAGGATTTTGCGCACCTGACCCTTGGTTGCGGTAAGCGTAGAGATCCGCTCTAAAAAGCATTGCGTCGAGTGATGCTGGTGGCTTCTTGTACCAATCCTGCTTGAATTCCAGATCTCTGCATCCCCTGAAGAATGCGTCCATGGCCTGGTTGTTGGTTACGGCTGGCCTGTCCTCCATGATTGCATTGAAACGTCGAAGATAAAGGTGAAAAGGCTCTTCAATTCCTTGAAGCAGTTGGGTCAACTCTTGGTTGGGTGTTAGTACTGGTCGAGGAGTTCTCCGCTTCTGCACCCAAACCTTCTTGCGGAGTGGCAACTGATGTCCTTCACTCGGCGTTGAGGGTTGTTGGCATTTGGCTTGTTCCCTGCGTTGCTTGTATGCTTCCTTGCGTTCGCGGTTTTTGAGTTCAGCAATCTCCCGCAGACTTCTTCGCATGGAAGCAATGAGATTGTCCTCCTTTCTTAGCTCCGAGTACTGAATTCCGGGTGCTCCGTGGATGTTGGCAAGCTGCATCAGGTTTTTGATGCTCTTGGGCGCGTGACGATACCACAGTCGGATCATATCCTGGTTTCTGAGGCCATGATAGAAGATGGATAGGGCTAACTGCTCTGAGACAGGCTCGACTCGATCGAGTGCTTGTAGAAAGCGCCGAGTAAATCTGCCGAAAGATTCACCTGGCTCCTGAGATAACTCGCCGTAGAGGCGATACGCTTCAGGGTTGCTGGCAATGCTGAAGACCGGGCTCCGAGGCATCTGGGTTGGATTAATCCTAGGAGATTGATTCTGGGTTAATGTGGATCCATATTGCTGAAGCCGAGTCGGAGTCAACTCTAAACCAGCAGTCAAAGTCGGAGTTGCCTTGGATGTCAGATCCCGAGGTTGAGTCGGAGTCGATTCTGGTTCCAACGTCTTGATCTCCGTCGTCTTGCTTCTCGATCCGCGCGATGCATGACTCCTAGCAGATCGACTCTGCTTCTTCGGCATGGGCTGGTAGCATGCCGTGATCTTGATGGGGCCATCGTCGACTTGAGAAATCACGCGACTCAATAGGTGAGTCGTTTGCTCAACGATGTTGGGAAGACCCATTGGGAGGGCAAAGACATCAGATGAGTTGATCTCCTCCGTCCGAGTCCTGAGTTCTCCATTGGAATCGGCGATGAAGCTGAAGGTGCCAAATCGGAGTTCCGTCCCTGGTGGGACGATCAAACCGGCGAGTGCGGGTGTTGACGAAGATGCCATCTAGCTTTTCGTCGAGGAATCCGGCGCCACTCCTACCTGGCGTGCCAACTGTCGGGGTTTTGGACCGGCAATAAACTATATGGGGTTACGCACGAACTCGAAAGCTAGATGGTGACGGAACACAAGGATTTATACTGGTTCAGGGCCTCCAATGGAGTAATAACCGTAATCCAATCCGAAGGAAGTAGTCCGCCGAGTTTGTATGATGTATGGTGTAGTATGTTGGTGATTGTTTTCGTACCCCTAGGGGCTCCTCGACCCCTCCTTATATAGGGAGAGGGGACCGAGTCATCTAGGAATCCTAACCCTAAACGGCTTAGGGTTTCCCTATATGTTACAATATCTACCCGGCCGATTGTCGTGGAACACAAGGCAAGGCCCAACCGAGTGTGTCGGCGATATGGGCCCGGGGGTATGCTGAGGATGCGACACGTTGTTGGAGGGGCGCATTTGCGCAAGCACCACCCGATGACAGAATACCTAAATCGCCATGGAAGGTTCAGGCCAAGGGCGGCCACGTGGCCATCCCGTGGGGGGTCAGGCCCGGGGGCTGCCCGGAGGCCGTTATCCCTCTAGGGAAGGGGTTCGGGAACACCCGGACCCTAGCCACGCCACCCCGCACCCCTCCCGTCGAAGGGATCAGCCCGGCTGCCAACCGCCCTATTCAACGAGGGAATAGTGCTCAAGCACTGCCCCGTCGCATTTAATGCGAAGTGAAGCGCGTCTGTCAGAGCGTCATCATCATCATATTTTTGCATGGGAGAGGATGGAAAAAGTCTCCAGCCCGTGACCGTGGGCTGCGCAGTCAGCGATGCACACCCCTCATCACGTGCAGTCACTATCGCATTTAATGCGACGGACGGCTGCGTGGGAGAGGGGCAGAGGGTTGAGTGTATGATGACACCCCTGGCACTATTGGTGACCCGCTGATAGGTAGGCCCCATGGGAGGTTAGGTAGGATGACCACACACTTCATCAGTAGCATGGAGGTCACGCCGCCCGTTTTTCTCACCAGCTATCGCAACGTGGCGATGAACAGAAGAGGGGCACGACCTGACAAGACAAAGCGCGAGCTACTCCACGGCGTTAGCAGTGGAGTTGGAAAACCCTGGACTACTGTGGTGTCCTCTTGAACTATAAAAGGAGGCCCTGGTCCTTCATAGAGGGGGTCGAATTGCTTACAAACCACTGATAACTTAGAGTGCATTTGTCTCAATCATCAGCTCTAGCACCACCGGGAGAGAACTCCTCCTTGTAATTCTTCATCCACCATATCAACAACAAGAACAGGAGTAGGGTATTACGCTTTCTAGCGGCCCGAACCTGTATAAACCCCTTGTGTCATGCGTGTTTAGTGGGCTTCTCCTCTGCCCACCTTCTTCTTCCCCTTAACTCAGGCCTTGGCATTCCACACCCCTGTGCCCAACCAAAAAGGGGTCCCCCGAATCCCCATGTGTCGAGCACACGCATCGACAGAGTGATTTATCTCTTTACATATATGAACTCCAAATTACATACGACTCAGGATATGCCTTATCTTTTAGATTACGCCATGGGAATCAAGGCATTGATGGGCCGGGCCTCTTTGCCTACCTTCTATCGATCTTCTAGAACATCCCTTCTTCGTGGGCTAACAATGGTCCGAGTGGATACCCGGTACCCATATTCTCCCCACGACGGGCTTGGCATGGGTTGCCCCATGTCTGATTAACCCTAAACCGTAGATTTCTTCAGGTAAATTTTGAATACCAAGGACTTCGTGTTCTGATCGGGATTGTTTAAGACATGGGCTCACTGAATTGGCTGGCCCAACAGACAACGTACCAAACTCCTTTGCTCTCCACAAGCTAGAGTTAAAGGCCCACCACGATTCCTATTCGGCGCTCGGGCGCCCGTGGCGCATGGTCCACGGGATTCCGGAGAAAACGGCGACTCATTTTCTTCCGTTAAAATCTAACTGTGCTCTGATTTTTTTGCATTTTGCCCCCTATATTTCACCCAAATCACACAGATCAGACCTACCAGATCAAGATCTGGCTCCAGATCGATGAAGACGATGCGGCGCGGCGGTGCCTACGCGTCCGACGGCGGGACGGCGCGGCCCAGCGCGGATGCCCGGCAACGGCGCGGCGCACGCTCTCCCGGCGCCGACCGCACGCTCTCCCCGGCGCCGACGCCCGGCAACGGCGGCGACGACCTGCTGCGGTGAGGCCGCATCCGACGGCGGCCACGGCGCGGCTCCCGCGCGGCGCCCACGCTCCCCGACACCGATTCTCGGGAACGGCAGCCCGACCTGACGACGACGAAGGTCGACAGCGCCCTTCCCTCGTCAACGACGCGCGGCCTCCACGGGTGGCAGAGGAGCAAGCCGCCCTCCCCGCGTCCACCATCGCCTCCACCGGCGGCGGAGGAGTAGCGCCGTCACCGACGGCGACCTCCACCGGTGGCGGCAGGGCCTCGCCGCCGCCTTCGGCTGGATTTTTTTTTAGTTTTTCGGTTCCTTTTTTTATTTTTGTTTCCTTTCCATCAGAAGTTTTTCTATTGGAATTTTTGGTCTCCGAAAGTTCAAATTCTTTTGAATTGGCAGTTTCAATTTCTTCAAATTGGAAGTTTCTTTTCTTTTCCAATTGGAAGTTCAATTTCTTCCATTTTAAAAGTTTTATTTCTTTCAAATTGAAAGTTTCGAATTCTTTCAAATTGAAAGTTTTGAATTCTTTCCAATTGAAAGTTCAGTTCTTTCCAAATTGAAAGATTCAGTTATTTTTTTTCTAGTTGTAACAACCGTACCGAAAAATAGGGGAATGAAACCGAAGGGGAACGAAACAGAAGGGACACGGTATTTGACGGAAAAACCGAGCGCCACCTTTATTTGTGACGCTCGGATGCCCAAAAGCAAGACCCAAGGCCCACGCCACCGAGCCCAGCCATTTTGTATACGACAGGAGCATATTCGTGCTGCTACCCACGCCATTTGATCAGCGATACGGTACAAAAAGCTCACTTTATTTTTTTTATTTTTTAAGGAGGGCAAAGATTTGCCTCCATATATTGATAGGGTAGAAAAAAAAGAGTATAATATTGCAGTCCAAGTAGTCCTACAATCAGGAAAATTAAAAAATCACCCCACACCACGTGTCTACAAACATATCCCGCTTTTGAGGCATAAACACAACACCCAAAAGAAAAGGATCTTCTAAACGAACGCCTCCAACAAAGAAAACGACGCTGATAACGTCGTCACCGTCCGTCCTAGAAGTCCAGGACTAGGTTTTCGCCCTTACGATCCAACAGGAAGGGAAGGAACCACACGACAACATCCAAAGATAAAAGTGGCGTCCGCAGGCGTCGTTGTTGTCGGCCTAAAGACAGGGCTTTCATCCGTAAATTCCACCCTCCCATGTCCAACAGATGTATGTCAAGCTCAAAAGCCACCGCCTTTCAAAAGCCTTCGACGCGCAGCCTCCACACCATCACCTCGTCGCCGGCCGGCCTTCAAGTAGGAACTCCAAACTCCGACGAGCTCCATCTCCATCTCCATCCACGATTGGAAGGGGAGAGGGTGAGAAAGAAGAATGGATCCCCTCTCGTCCACGCTGGCCTGTCCGACATGGCCATCTTGCGATGGCAAAGACACCGTCACAAGAGGACATTCGTCTGGGATGACGCCCGTCATAGACCCGGAACGCCCACCCCATGCTGCTATCATCGCCTCCACCTCAACCTTGCAATCCCGTCACCACGGGACGCCAGGCCGTTTCGCTGACGCCTCGTCACCCTCCGAGCCATGCACCACACCGACCTCTATCGGCAACGACGCCTTCTCGCTGCACTAGCCGTGCCTCCGGTCGCCCCAGGCAACACCGCCTGCAGCATCCATCCGCCAGCACGCCATCTCCCGCGAGCCTTCATCGCGCTGCCTGTGCGCCTTTTCCCACGTGCCAGACAGCCACCCTCGACACCGGTCGCCTGCTTGCTCCTCCCGTGCCACCTCCGCACCAGCCAGAGTCGTTGTCCGGGTAAAGCAGGGGAGCCAGCGACACCGGTTGCCTGCCCCCCTCCTGCGCGCCGCCATTGCGCAGAGCAGATGCCCCCTCGCCAACGACGCCACCCACGCGCTTCCCGCTGGCCACCTTCCAGCATGCGCCCCGGTGGCAGCCAGATCGACTGCGATGGCCGGATCTGGCCAGAGCACCGCCGGGCACCTTTGGCTACCCCGTGCACCGTCGCTAGCTGCGTGCTGTCGCCCACGTCCATGTGCCATCGCGTCCACCCACGCATCACCGTCGTCGTGCCGCCCGTGCGCTCTAGTCATGACGCTGCGATGCCTCGAGGCTCTCGGCCCGAGCTGCCGCCGCCTTTGGCTGTCAAGCTGCTGCCACCACAGATCCTAACCCAGGGCGCCAAATCTGGCCTCGCCGCCGGATCTGGCCGCTGGCTACCCCGCGACCGCTGCCGCCTCTACATGACCGTCGGCGCTCCCCCACCAAACGAGCCAGCGAAAGGGGAAAAAGGGTCCCGCCGCTGCCGTCCTTGTGGCTGTCCGGCTTTGTTGGCGGCCGCTCGGACAGCGGCGAGGCGGGAGGGGGGGGAAGGTGGTGGCGCCGGCAAGCCCGTGTGCCGCCCGTGGGAGGGATGGCACGGGGGTCTCTTTGCTTCCTATCTCGCCACCCTGTAAAAGCTCACTTTATAATGGTAGAACGGAAAATACCTACCAATATGTCTCGTAGTATTTTACACGGAGTATGTCCTTTCTTTGCTTGCTGCTGTTTTATTTTAAAATTTCACTCTCATATTAACCTATATATGCTGTTGAGCTATTCCGTTTGGTTTTGAAAAAGAGTTAAGTGTACACATGGTCCCTAAATTTGTATGTACGTGTCATCTAGATACCCGAACTCTTAAAACGTGTTTTTAAGTCCTCTAAACTCATATGGGTGTGTCATATAGGTCCCCAAACTCTCAAACCGTTTTTCAGGTCCTGAACGTGTCATCTAGGTCCAAACGATCTCTAAACCAATTTCTCGTGATGGTGTGCCATGCTACGTGGCATTTACATGTTCTTACAGTCAAAAAAATAAAAAATAATAAATTGAGAAAGGGATAGGGCCATGCAAGAATTAGTGTCCGTATGACTGATAACGAAGCAAAGTCGTAGCATGGAGAGAGAGAGGAAGAGGAGGAGGACAACCTCGACATGCATGGAGAGCCTACTTGTACGGCTGCGGGGCCTGCTTACTTGCCTCCTGCCCACAATGTTGTATATAATTTTCTTCCATGTCATTCAGAAACATCATATGAGACACTATGCACAATGAAGTGTCTATTGTGATGTATGTTTGTTCATAGAAATAGAATTAATTGGTCCAATAAAAATTATTCATCTAAAAGACAGTTGGGCTATAATGGTGAAAATTATATTTATAACTTACATTTGTTGTCTTTTATATTATATATTATATACAAAATAACATATAAAATCTCTCTCTCTTCATATAAGCCTAACGTAGCATTGCATTACTTACGATACTCACATCCATTGAGTGGACATGCCCTGAGCAATGGCCCCCAGTCTAGCTAGGCTAGCTGCTTTGCTCGGCTGGCTGCTATCCTCACCGCAGCCGCTCCAGGTGACACCTTTGGCCACATGGCGACCGTCTTCCACTATCTCAAACAAAAAAAATACTTCAATAAAAATCGTTTCTGCATGTTTTACTATTCCATCGTGAAATATTTCATCACTTTATCGAAAATATGTTTAGTTAAATACAACGCTAAAAATACTGATTGCGACACCTAGAAACTGATTGTGCAACATATAAATAAAACCAACTACAACATTAATTATGAAAAAGTAGCTGGTTGTCATTGAACATCAACAAAATCTCCGAAGAAAAAAAAAGAAGTCAAAGATACAAAATAAAACATAAGAAAAATACTCGTCGCAAAATTTTAATTCAACATGAAAACATCACAATGCATTAATTGAAGCATGTATACCAGTTTAGGTCTAACTTCTTCCCTACTCTCCTCTTGAACTTGCTGATCAACACGTGATGTGTCCTTGCAATCTCTACGGCCATCGTGCTAGTCTCATCGGCAAGCACCCATAGTTGAACCAGAGCTTGCCCGTAACAATGGCTACTCTTCCTATTGCCTCCCATGGCCATCGTCGTTGGAGACCTTTGAGTCAGAAGAAGTGGAGGTTGTGGGAGGGTAGGAAAAGTTGAGGCGTGTTTAAGAGAAAAAGATTGGTGGTACCTGAGGAGGAGGAAGGGGAGGGAGCATAGCTTGTGGAGCAGGGGAGTAGGCCAACAACTATAGAACCACAGTCGCCATGACAAGGGTGAAAAAACGGAGTTGGCGCTGGTGCAGGAGAAAAAAATGAGGGGACAAAGCCAGAATTATGTTTGATATGACCGGCCGTTGTCGTCTTCAACAAGACAGGTTGAGTGCAATAGAACCAACATTTTCGATAAGACATGTTAAACAAAATAGAAGAACCAACGTGAACATTCAAAATACAAAACGAAGAAAAATAGAGGGACCAACACGTGAACGTTCAAAAAAACCAAAAGAAGAAGAAATAAAAAGTAAAAAAATTGAGAAAGGGATAGAGCCAGAACTATGTTTGTCATCGTCATCAACAAGAATGGATAAGTGAAATAGAAGAGCCAACATTTTCGACAAGACAGGTTGAGCGGAATAGAATAACCAATGTGAACGTTCAGAGTACAAAACAAAGAAAAATAGAAGGTTCAAAATACCAAAATAAAAAAGAGTTGGTATAGGGGCTTAAAGCGAACTAGAAACCCACGACTCCACCGCAATTTTTACCGGTGGAGCCACTCGACTTTACGGGCTTTTATTTCCTTTTCTGGAGATAAGCCAGGGGGGACGCATTGAGCCTGTTTGGCTGGCTCCCCCAAATTGGCATGGGCCTCCACAGCCTAACCAAGCACAACCCCCATACCAACCCTTTGCCCTCCGAAAGCTGGAGTTACGAGCTCGCGCCACCGAGCTCGGCGATGTGCTAAGCGGGCAACAACTACTTGTGGCGCGGCGCACAATGTTTGCTTAGCGGTGTGGTACTATACACCGCATTAGCACGCAAGGTTTTTTCTCTTTCCGTTTCTGTTTCCAACAGATTAATACGTCGCAAATCAGCCCATTAACTGGTTGTTCAAAAGTCAAAACGGCCCAATATAATAGTAGCCCATAGGAGATCGACCTCATGCATTGCGGACTTGCGGTACAAATTACGAAGTCCTTTTTTTTTCCCTGGGAAGTAGTTCATTCCTTGTGCTTTAGTACTCTCTCCTTTCTTCTTAAAAAGAATTGTGCTCTTCTCAAATTTGTACCGAAGTGCTGTTTTCTTTGACTGAAATACCGAAGTGCTGTTCTTGATAAATATTCACGATTCTCCTGTATCGAAGCTAATTTAATTTGTGTTTGAAGCTAGCATTTTTTTTTTGTCGTCAATCTGTTTATTGTAGCTACCATGGTCCAACTAGTTCCTAGATCAAACCACGCAAGAATATTTTTCACTATTTAGATGCAGTGAATTATGGACGTACTTACTTACGGTGTGTATCGATCGATGTGATGTACGTGAGCAGTGGCGGATCTAGAAAAATTTTCAAGCCCGGGCAAACATAGCGATAAATCACAAGTTTGAAAGAATATTTTGTAGAAAAAATGTGTTTTTGATGGACTACATAAGCTTTGTCTTGAGTTGAGAGTGCATATGTCACAAGATAACCCTGCTTTGCTAGTTTGCTGGTTGATTTGGCCTCCAATAGAAATAGCCATCAAGGTAACACATATAAGTAATTAAGGTAATTAACTAAGTAATTATGCTATAGCTACCGATGGAGCCCGGGCAGTGGACCAGAGTCGCCGGGCCTTGGATCCGCCCGTGATAAGTGGTCTGTGGGCAAATTTGCCATGTAAATATACTCCCTCCGGTATTTTATATTTGATATTGGTCAGCTCATCTTTGAGCTAACCAACGTTAAATAAATGGAGGCGGAGTGAGTACACTCGGTCTGTATAGACTATGACGCGGAATTGATATGGATTATCTAATTGATTATAGAGTGAAATTAAATATTCTAAATAAATTTACTAAAATAGGTGGATAAACAATGCAATTGAAAAAGAAGCTTTTCTTACAAAGCATATTTTTCAAGACAGAGACCAGACGATATAGTCGTTTCAATGATCAGTGAATACCATGAAATGAACGAGAAAATGATCATATTCTGTGTTGTCATCATTAACTTATTCATGCATTTAGTTTAAGTGGGGGTACTCCCTCCATAAAAAAAATCAGCTTCTAGAGTTTGATTTTTGTGAAAAAAAACATCTATGTTCTTAGAGCATCTCCGACAACGCCCAATACATATTTTCAAAACATATTTTTAGGAATTTAGTCTAAATGTGGTGCTCCAACAGTGTCTAAAACCTAGTCCTAATTTTACCTCACGCCCAATACTAACCCAAAATAAGCTAGATTTGAAACTTCTTCTGGTGTTTCCAATCACACCAACCATGAAAGAAGTTGGCTCTATATGAAAATTAGGGAAAAGTAGATTTTTGTGTCCAATATATTTTAAGATACCCCCAATCTAAACTTTTTTGGAATCAATCCTTCCTACTGTTTTTTACATTAATTATGGTAATTTGGTCGTTTCTTCTTCTCCTTAAAATTTGTTAGGATGCTTCATGCTAAAAGTCTGTTATTATGGGAGAGTTAAAAGGCCCACGCCACCGAGCCCAGCAGCGGTGTTTACGACAGGAGCATATTTGTGCTCCTACCCACGCCGTTTGATCAGCAATACGGTACAAAATGTTCACCTATAATAGTAGCATGGAAAATACTACCGATCCTTTGTACTCGTAGTATTTCACACGGAGTATATATCCTTGTTTGCTTGCTGCTGTACTTCGATTAAAATTCCATACTCGTATATCAACCTATATATACTGTTGTTATTCCGTTTGGTTTTGCAAAAATGGCCAGGCCATTTTGCTGTTTCTCCTACAATGGATCGGCCATAGCGGAGCGAAGTCATAACGGGGGGAGAGAGAGGAAGGAGGAGGAGGATCTCAACGCGGAGAGCGTACACGTACGACCGTGGGGCCCGCTTACTTGACTCTCCGCTGGGTCCCACAGCGATCTGATGAGCAATGGGCCCCCACGTCTGGCACTCTGGCTAGGCTAGCTGCTTTGCTCGGCTGGCTGCTGTCCCCACCGCAGCCGCCTCCAGGTGGCACCTTCGTCCACGTGGCGATCGTCTTCCACTAACTCTCAATCCGATTGATTCAGTTTGCCACTCTGCTCGTTGCCGGTCACTGCAACAACCTGACAGTAATTTGAATACGCCTTCAATTACCTAGCAGCAGAAGCATTACTGCTGGTATTTCGCGTCGAGCTGGAGGCAAAATGCGCAATGCTAGCTTGCTGGGCGAAGTGCCAACGCAAACTTTGCAAATTCTCTCAGCAACCGCGAATGCACACATGCTTTTCTATCTTGGCAGTGTGGACAAAGGCCATTTTCGCGGTGTCCGCGCCCATTTGCCCAAGCCACACAGCAGGAGGAGGAGGGGCTTCGCGAGGGATGGGCGCATACAGCGCTCTGCCGATCACGGCTGCAAAACGGCAACGACATCGTTCTCCTTTTGCCCTCCTGCTGCATCTCGATCGCTAAAATCCGCTTCCCGAAACGCCCAACCCGGTGCTGGCAATATCGCCTCGCAATGCATGGCGGCTAACCGTAACCGGCCGTGGCCAGCTAGCTAGCCCCGGAGGGGCTAGTAATCTGTGGTGAACTGGTGACTGGTGAACGGTGATCCATTATATATATATATAGCTGGGGTGAAGCCCGGAGCCAGCTAGTTCAACTGTTGATGGGTCAGTGGATCTGACGAAGTAGTAGGATGCATGGTTGCAGGTTTTGTAGTAGGGAATTAGGGATGGTGTACCATAGTCGTGACGGGTGAGGCGTTTCTGACTTTATATAGTTTGCAGTTGTCTCACTAATATGGGGTGAGTCTATCTCACACTTGGTTGCGTGGCTCTATCCTCGTGCAACCAGGTCCCCCTTCTTCTTCCTCCCTTCCTCTCCTCCTTCCTCCTTCTTTTTCCCCTTCTTCCTTCTCCTCCGTCAATGTTCTCCGTCTCTGCCATCCGCCGCCTCCCCTGCCACCGAGTCTTGCCCCCGGTCTCGCCGGCGCCGGAAGGACGTCAATGGCATCGGCGAGCCCTCCCCCGCCCTTCCCCCCTCCTCGCCTCCGACGATGGTGGCACAAGCCACCGTAGTTCCACCGACGTCACCCCTGCCGCCTACCCCGCCCATCGCCGGCGACCGCCCCGCGGCTCCAGCACTGCCGCTGCCGCCTCACTGCCCGCCCATGCCTGCCACCGACCGTCAGTCCGGCAGTCGCCCGACCATCCCTCCAA
>CM002484.1:4427358-4454518 GCA_000325765.3 Leersia perrieri | reverse complement strand
GGGGGTTCTCCATCGCCGCATGAGGTGGTCGTCGTCGTTGCCGGCGTCACCCCGGCCGCCGCTCCCCCTTCTCGCCTCTTCTTCCTCCCCAGTTGCCGCACATGGGGGAGGGGGCATGTGGTGGGTAGGGACCGCCCGGTCCCCACGTGTTTTCGCCCTCCACACGACATGTGCCCAGGTGTGTGTGCCCGGGTCGGCGCGCACCTAGGTGCGCGATAGCGTTCTCACTAACACGTGAGTCCATCTTGCCGCTCGCATGTCAGGGGCATAACGATAAACTATCCAAAATCAAAGGATCCACCTACAGCGGTGACATGAGGTCGTTTGACAAAGGAGGTTTTTTCGTACTTCCTACCTGCTACCTCTAAACTTCTGAAGCAACTGCATCTGCATGCATGTAGTGTTTGAATTAGCTGCTCAATTGATCTTTGCTGGTCATATATATACTTACTACTTGAACGCCCGTGCTTTGCTAAGGATGAAAAATATAGGGAAAAATTCAATTACCCCCCTACAAATTTTTTGTCCTTTCACTCTCACCTCCACAACTTAATTCCGTTGATAAACCCCCCTACAAGTCAATTTATCTTCCAAACTCATGCATCTATTAAGTTTTTTAATGATTTTTCATGGTTTCCTCAATTTTTTCATGCCTCGAGATACTCTGACATGTTCAGTAAGTAGCAAAGTTGTCCCAACCATCCCCGTTAGAGTTTTAAGGATAAACACAACAAATCAACCTAATAAAGGCTTAAGTAGGCATAAAACATGGAGAAAAAAGTATGATTTTGCATCCGAGGTAGTCAGGGGCAACTTCACTGCCGTAGCGACATGTTGGAGGCTGACGAGGCATGACGAATTGCATGCATAACAAAAAAAAGTAGAAAAAAAATTAGTATAGGAAAGAAAGTGGAAGATAAGTTGACTTATAGTGGGGTTTATGTATAACATTAAGTTTTAGGGGGAAGAATGGAAAGACAAGTGACTTGAGGGTGTATTTGGATTTTCCCCAAAAATATACTCCCTCCGTTTCAGAATGTAAAGCGTTTTGACTTTTTGCTTATAAAGTTTGACCATTCGTTTTATTCAAAAGTTTATGAAAATAATTTTGTATGAAATTAAGTTTTAGGGGGAAGAACGGAAAGACAAGTGACTTGAGGGGGGTATTTGGATTTTTCCCAAAATATACTCCCTCTGTTTCAGAATGTAAAGCATTTTAACTTTTTGTTTATAAAGTTTGACCATTCGTTTTATTCAAAAAATTATAAAAATAATTTTTTTGTGATTTGTTTTATTATCAAAAATACTTTAAACATGACTTATTATTTTTTATATTTACACTAAACATTTTTATAAGACGGATGGTCAAACGTTAAGACCCCTTTGATTTGGAGAAAAAACAAAGGAATTTTGTAGGATTTGAATCCTATAGGAATTTTTCCTAAATAAGCCTTTCAAACAAAGGAATAGATCATATGTATTCCTTTGAAATTCCCATGGAATTGCTTGTTCCATGTAAGTTTTGGAGGAATTCTAACATAAAGTGTGACCTCATGGAAAAATTCATGTTGTGCAATCAAACAATCATTCTTGTATTTTCCTGTGTTTTGGAATCCTCTGTTTTACACCTGCATCCCTGTGAAAATCCTGTGTTTTTTCTATTCCTTCATTTTTGCAGTCCTACGATTCAAAGAGTCAAAACGCCTTACAATCGGAAAGGAGGTAGTATTATAATATTTCCTAAAATAAATATTTGTTTCATTAAACGTGCTTACCTATTATTTTTATTGTAGAACTTTAACCTTAATTTAAATTTATATTAAGATACCCATCTAGTTTTGACTGGTTTTTTATATTAAAATGTTCAAGGGACAATTTATAAATTTGCTATGAAGGTAGGTGGCCACTACTCCTTTTTATAGGAGTGTAGATATATCGTGATGCAAAAAAGAAAACACATTTGTTTTGACCATTTACTCCTTGTTTTTTTAGTAATGACCATTACTCCATGTGGATCATTACATATATTGATGATTCTGGTTCTTTTACATTATTTGCTCAATCTGTATTGATTTCATATCTTAAATACGTAAATATATCTTCAATACGTACATCAAACTCGTCCCTCCATTGGCAGGTCAATTAATTGGTTCCAAGTCTGCCGCTTCAACCGTTCTGCATCAGCTTCTTTTGAGACTTTCCTCACACGGATCAGTCAACATGCAGCATACCAAGACATCGATCAAACATGGATTCCTCTAGCATTTACATCAAAGACTACGAGCAGCTATAACCTTCAACAAGTTTGACGGTATCTATACCATTTTATTTAAAAGACTCCAATAGTGATGGTGAGTGGTGAATCTGCCACTCACCACCACTAACTCTCTGACAGACGGACACATGTTGTTATGGTCAACTGTGTAGCCTAACCATACAAACCACTCTTTCAAATTCTCTACAAGAATACAAATACATTTTCTGCTCATGTCGTCGATAATTCCTTTGTAACCTATGCTTGTTAAAAAAATGGGGCTAATAATTTGCTTGTGTCTTCTAAAATCTGTATAATCAAATTCTTCTACTCTGAAATTCCCTTGCAACACACGTACATTTAGCTATAACTTCGAAATTGCAAAAGCACGGAGACATTTGAGTACTACTGGTAAGCTGCAATAACACAGGGTTGCAACATATGTTTCCATTTTGATGTATCGCATTCCAAAGTACCAAAAGTGCTTGGCAATCTTCCAAATCATAACTGTTACTCCCCTTCACCTTTTGATCGCGTGTATATACCTTCGTAGACTTTGAGCACTAGTACGTATCGTAAGAAATATTCATTTTGGATGTATAAATGTTGTGTGCAATTAAGATTTATCTCCAAAATGCTTTAAAATATTATAATCTTATCTAGTTCTTTAAATATTTGAAATAAAAATTAGTGGTTTAAATTGTATTTTGAAGATTACGTCAAATAAAAAAATGATATGTTTCCATGACCAAAAGGAGTATTTGGCTATAACTTAAAAAAACAATGTGAAAGATAACTCTTTAATAAATTAAAATTAAACATTAAAAAGTATGGGCACATCCAACACAAATATATATTAAGTACATGAGAAAAGATTCATAACACCACTTTCACAAACTACATTCAACCACACATTGATTTTATTTATTTTAAAGATGAATAAATTAATGTTTCAAATTTATTAATGGCTATTTGCTGTTAACATTTAACGCCTCAATACTAAGATCATTTTATATGGTTCTATATTCTACCAGAAGGTTGATTTTACAATCACTGTGAATAATGTTGTTTGTCTTCTAACTACAATATTGATAATAGCTAAATAATATCCAAGAAAGATTAAACGTGCTAATGCATAATTAATAGCATGTTTATGCTGCAGAAATTTTCCATCTTGAAGGTAGGGAACTTGATTCTATTAATATACCGTGCTCCATCTACATGTCCTAATGTATGATTGCTGATCTTATTAATTCTTAGTAAATCATATCAATTGCCTCACACAATATTGTCAGCCTAAGTAAAGTCAAACTTGAATCAAGTGGTAATGAGTAGAGTTAATTCATTAACATTATAAAGTATAAATATAAAATATATTCTTTTGCAGGCAACAATAATAAACTCTGCACATATTCAATTCCAATTGTCACAACTATAGATAAATATAGTTGCCCCATTTAGCTAATGTCGCATATACAAGAATCACACACCCTGCAAAATTGAAAACAAGCACACACAATTATTTTTATCTAGAATGCGACGTAGGAAACATTTAGAAAATCTTCTTAACAATCACATTTTCAGTTATTAACAACTAACGGTGGCTGTAGTCTTTCATGAAAATTCCATGCATGCATAAGACATCTAACAAAAGAAAACCAAATTGTATGTGCAAGATATTTGAAATATCCTATATTCAGATAAACATATACATATATATGCAATTGAATTCTAATATCTATATAAATAAAATTGAAACATGCCATCTAGAAGATTTGCCACCTTATCTAGATTGATCTTCATCTTAAGGCACAAATAACATATACATTGACGGTTACTCATGAAGGTTTGCTAACTTTAGAATAAAAAATAGGACTATGTAGTGGCTAAGGTTCCATATGATTGAGCTTTACTAAGTTTAGAATAAAATTAAGAGGATGAAGGGACTAACGTGCCAGCTAATTGAACTTTTCTAAGTTTAGCATAAAAATAAGATGATGTAACGGTTAAAGTTCCAGCTCATTGAACTTTTCTAACTTTGGAAGAAAGATAAGACGAAGTACTGGCTAACACTCCACCGTGGCGTTACCATCCATACTTGGTTCTAGATCAATACATAAGCAGCAACTAATTAATGCCTTTAAATATATTCCAAATATTACAAAATTGACTAGTATAGACCAACATCTCGCAAAAATCATAACGGAAATAATATAATATCTTTGGAGTCAATTATGAACATAGAGGATAATCACCTAAATGGGTTTGTTTGGTTGCATCCAAACCCAATAGGCGTAGGGGAGGGGAGGGGGGAGATGGATATGTCCTGCAACATATGATGAATAATGTTCCAAGAGTTATTTTTAAGAAAAAGAAAGTATTCCAAGAATTATATTCAATATATTCTATTTAATATAGGTGAATACATACATATTTTTTGGATTTAAGTACATATGCAAGCACAAACTTATAAAACCACGAATATCTAAATTCTAGTGTTTTAATTTATTTTTTTGGAATGACATAACCTAGGAATGGGCACAAATATGCAAAACCGACTTATCAGATAAAAACAACGTTACGTTTTTCTAATCGTCTATTATGTTTTGCTAAATTTATTTTACGTTATGTTTCTTTCTTCCGGATTGTCGGTTCCATTTTTATCCTACAATAAACTAGTCAAATTAAACAAATTGATAAAGTAACATTACGGCCCTAAAACATGCCGAGAATCTGCATTTTGAGAAACCGAGGGCTATCTCCTCACTTGATCCTCCACTATATATTTCTTACTCTCGTCGCTATCACGTATCCGCACCCTAGCTCTGTCATTCATAGGGTTAGCAATAAGGCGGATCAGGGCCGGGTTGGACCAGAACGGCCTACCCTGACCCCCCAACTTCCCTCCCTGCCCCTTGCTCCAAGGCAAACACCGAGGGAAAACCAACCCCCTTCCTTGCACCCGCCGGATCCCCAAAGAGCTGAGACGGCAAGCCGGCAAGGACCAACTGTTTGCCGCCAATAATGACCGGTGGTGCAGCTGAGGGCTTGATGGCGATGACTGGAGGGGTCGATCACAAATGTGTCGGCTAGGGTGGATAACCACCGGTGGCTAGCGCTGAGAAGTGATGGATGGTGGGGGGCATCAGCTTGGAGGCGAGGGACAACGACGACCAGCGGTGGGTGACGTGGAGGTGAGGGAGACAATGGCAGCCACCTTCCGGTGGCCCGGTGGTGCTCGACATGGAGACGATGAGCATTCTCTCGCGTGAGGAGAAGAATAAAGCAGCGACATGGTCGGGAGTTTGGCTGGAAAGGATGTCCACTTCGGGAGATTAAGGTTACATTTATTTGGTAAGTGAGCCGACTTTGTAGTTATCGACGTTTTATTTTGTATTACTTGTATCTTCGGGGTGCATGTGGGGTAACCGGCGGGTGGGATCTGTCCCCTGGCCCAAGAATCTATTTTGCTAAATTTATTTTACGTTACATTTCTTTCTTTCGAATTGTCGTTTCCATTTTTACCCTATAATAAACCAGTCAAATTAAACAAACCGATCACGTAACATTACGACCCTAAAACACCCCAAGAATGTGCATTCCAAGAAAGTGAGGGCTATCTCCTCACTTGATCCTCCACTATATATTTCTTACTCTCGTCGCTATCATGTATCTGCACCCTAGCTCCATCATCCATAGGGTTGGCAATAAGGCGGATCAGGGCTAGGTTGGACCAGAACGGCCTACCCTGACCCCCGACTTCCCTCCCTGCCCCTTGCTCCGAAGCAAACACCGAGGGAAAACCAGCCCCCTTCCCTACATCCGCCGGATCCCCAAATAGCTGAGACGGCGAGCCGACGAGGACCAGCGGTGTCAATTGCAGCCAATAGCGTCTGGTGGTGCAGCTGAGGGCTTGATGGCGATGACTGGAGGGGTCAAGCACAGATGTGTTGGCTAAGGTGGACAACGACCGGCGGTTGGCGCTGAGAAGTGATGGATGGTTGCAGGAGTTAGCTTGGAGGCAAGGGACAATGACGACCGGCGGTGAGCGACATGGAGGTTAGGGAGGTGGTGGCAGGCACCTGCCGAAGGCCCGGTGGTGCTCAACATGGAGGCGACGAGGGCGATGCATTCTCTCTCATGAGGAGAAGAATAAAGCGGCGACACAGTTGGGACTTTGGCCGGAAAGGATGTCCACTTCGGCAGCTTAAGGTTATATTTATTTGGTAAGTGGGTCGCTTTGTAGTTATGGGTGTTTTATTTTGTATTACTGGTACCTTTGGGTGCATGGGGAGTAACCAACGGGTGGATCTGTCCCCCACCCCAGGGTGTCTTTCGGGGCCCTGCCCCTATCAACTATCGAGGGGAATTTTGTGCCTACCCTGGCCCCATAGGGGTGGGGTCCCACCGGATCCCGGGCCCAACAGGGAAATTGCCAAGCCTAATAATCAAATCCTTATCGCTACCAAGGAGTAGTGAGCGCTATGTGAAGTGCCGATTGAATCGTGCATGAGATCTATTGTTATGTGAAGTGGAGAGATATGAGTGTGACATCAGATATGCTACTCACCATCTCCTGTCTAATTGGCATACCCATTGAATTGATTCTCGTTAACGAGTCATATTCTCTCTTAATAAATTACTCGATTACTTTGTGCCTTGCTCAATTTATTTACTTAATTTAGTGCAATGCTTGATTTGGTAGAATGTTTTTCCAGTGAATGCTCATGCTGTGTAAACAGTAATGCAAAAAAAAATAGACCGAGTAATTTTCGTTTTCTAGGTATGATCTTGGAGGACATGTTTGGAAGATCAACTTTTATACCAAAGAAATCAACCAAAACAACCTAATTCCAACGTTGAACTACAGCTAGTTCTAAAAACTAATTGAAAATGACTAGGAAAGAATACCTAATGTTTTAGTTTACATAACCAATTTTTTCATAAAAGCTACCATAATACTTTTTTTTTTGCAAAAAAGCTACCATAATACTTAACACATAAGGCAGCTCCAATTGTCATGAACTTAGGTAAAAAATGCCACCACGAGCACAGCATCAATCAGCTAGAACACAAGCAGAGGATCACGTTGTAATTTTGTTTTATATCCACCATTTTTTTTATGTACATCACATTTTCTTTTTTTATGTACATCAATTTTTCTTCTTTATGTACATAACATCTTCCATTTTCTCTATATGCATCCACATTTTTCCTTTTTATGTACACGACACTTTTCCTTTTCTCATATGAACCCACATTATGTACATGACATTTTCTCTTATGCAAATCACATTTTCCTTTTCTCTACATAAATCCACATTATGTACATTACATTTTCTCTTATGCACATCACATTTCCCTTTTCTCTACATACATCCCATTTCGTTTTTTTAACTAAACGTACGACATTTTGTTTGACACATGTGCACATTGTACAGGCAACAGACAGGGCATGGAGGGAGTGGTTTCCGGCATTGCAAATTTGCGATTGCAGGCGGGTGCAGAGGCGGAGGAGACGGAGACCCGACCCGTTTGGCCTTAAATGGCTCCAGCTGTTCCCATCCAAACCCACCAAGAGGCACTGTAGAGGGAGAAAGAGAGTGGTCATGGCCTCGACGGGCGCCGTGTTTAAAAACCTCGCCCCTTATTTCGCACCGGTTACTACTACCACTGCACTATACTGCTGGTGCTATACCACACTCATAGTCTCTTCTTCTCTCTCTTCCTCTTCTTGTTCTTGTTCTCTCTCATCCTATACGAGCAGCAGCAGCAGAAGGAGATTGGCACGAAACAGTCCAGAAACCAAGGGATCGAGGGAGGTAGCTAGTAGCAAAACAGGATACAGAAGAGATAAGTGTGCGTTTCTGGAGAAGAGATAGAGGGATAAGCGCGCAAGATTGGCAACAGGGTGGAGTCAGTCTGATGAAACGAGGATCTTGCAAATTACTTCCTATTTTGGATCGCTGTGAGTTGGGAATCCCTGTATAAATAGGGGTGCCAGCCAGTGGCGAATCCCCAACTCAAGCACAGTGCAGCGCAATCGATCGATCCATCTCTTCCTCCTCCCAAGTGTTGCTGTTCTTGTTTTGTGTTTTGTGTGTGTGTGTGCGGCGGCGGCGGCGGCGGCCATGGATTTCGGCGACGAACCTGAGGGCTCCGACAGCCAGCGCCGCCGCAAGCGCTACCACCGCCACACCCCTCGCCAGATTCAGCAGCTCGAAGCGTACGCACTTCTCCTTAATTTTCCTTCTTGTTTCCCCCATGCGTTTTGTTCTTCTTGGAGGATGAAAATATGAAATGGTGTGTGTTCTTCGTCTCATGTTGTGCAGGATGTTCAAGGAGTGCCCTCACCCTGACGAGAACCAGCGCGCGCAGCTCAGCCGTGAGCTCGGTCTGGAGCCGAGGCAGATCAAGTTCTGGTTCCAGAACCGCAGGACCCAGATGAAGGTAATAAGACATAATTTCCTCGCCTAATTTCTCGTCTACCTTGATCGCCTCCCTCCACCATGGACTCCGTTCCGTCGGTTTCTGATTGGGGATTTTTTTTTTGTTGTTGCAGGCGCAGCATGAGCGGGCGGACAACTGCTTCCTCCGGGCGGAGAACGACAAGATCCGTTGCGAGAACATCGCCATCCGCGAGGCCCTCAAGAACGTCATCTGCCCCACCTGCGGCGGCCCTCCCGTCGGCGAAGACTACTTCGACGAGCAGAAGCTCCGCATGGAGAACGCCCGTCTCAAGGAAGAGGTAAACCAAATGCAATCCCCCATTCCTCCTACTCCTAGTAGTCCACTACTTCTCGTGTTTGACGTTTCGTTGCGTGTTCGAGCAGCTGGACCGCGTGTCGAACCTGACGTCGAAGTATCTCGGCCGTCCGTTCACGCAGCTACCGCCGGCGACGCCGATGTCGGTGTCGTCGCTGGACTTATCCGTCGGCGGGATGAGTGGGCCGGCCGGGCTTGGTGGGCCGTCGCTGGACCTCGATCTCCTCAGCGGCGGCTCGTCGGGGATCCCGTTCCAGCTGCCGGCGCCGGTGTCCGACATGGAAAGGCCCATGATGGCCGAGATGGCGACTCGCGCCATGGACGAGCTGATCCGCCTCGCCCAGGCCGGCGAGCACGTCTGGGCCAAGAGCCCAGGCGGTGGCGGCGCCGGCGACACCCGGGAGATTCTGAATATTGATACTTATGACAGCATCTTCTCCAAGCCCGGCGGGTCGTATCGCGCGCCGAACATCAATGTCGAAGGGTCCCGTGAGTCTGGACTTGTGCTTATGAGCGCCGTCGCCCTCGCTGACGTGTTCATGGACACGGTAAGAATACGTTTTTGCATTTTGGGTGTATATGATTGAGTAATTTGTTACGTGTTGATGTATTGGTGTTTGTAGAACAAGTGGATGGAGTTCTTCCCGAGCATCGTGTCGAAGGCACACACGATAGATGTGCTGGTGAATGGAATGGGTGGGAGAAGCGAGTCGCTGATTCTGGTAAGTAATTAATAATCAACCACATTGCCATATTGCATCATCAATCGCACAACAATTATCTCTCCATGAGTCCATGTTCATGATGTCGTTGTTGTCGTGTTAGATGTATGAGGAGCTGCACATCATGACGCCGGCAGTGCCGACACGGGAGGTGAGCTTCGTCCGCTACTGCCGTCAGATCGAGCAAGGTCTATGGGCCATCGCCGACGTCTCCGTCGACCTGCAACGCGACGCCCACTTCGGCGCGCCGCCGCCTCGCTCCCGCCGCCTCCCGTCGGGCTGCCTCATCGCCGACATGGCCAATGGCTACTCCAAGGCACGTAGCTATAGATAGATAGAGTATTCCACAACGAATTATTTGTTGGGAAATGGCGTTTTAATTGGTTGGTTGTTGTTGATACCAGGTGACATGGGTGGAACACATGGAGGTGGAGGAGAAGAGCCCAATCAACCCCCTCTACCGTGACCTAGTCCTGAGCGGCGCCGCGTTCGGCGCCCACCGCTGGCTCGCCGCGCTGCAACGCGGGTGCGAGCGCTACGCGTCGCTCGTCGCGCTCGCCGTGCCGCACCACATCGCCGGAGGTACGTCGTATGCACGCACGCACGCAACCTGTTCGACGAAATGTCTCCAAAGTTTTACACTGATGGCGATTGTGACACAGTGACGCCGGAGGGGAAGAGGAGCATGATGAAGCTGTCTCAGAGGATGGTGAGCAGCTTCTGCTCGAGCCTAGGCGCGTCGCAAATGCACCAGTGGACGACGCTGTCGGGTTCCAACGAGGTGAGCGTCCGTGTCACCATGCATCGCAGCACCGACCCCGGGCAGCCCAACGGCGTCGTCCTCAGCGCCGCCACCTCCATCTGGCTCCCCGTCCCCTGCGACCACGTCTTCGCCTTCGTCCGCGACGAGAACACCCGCTCCCAGGTCAGTCACTCACTCACTCAATCGCTAGCTGTACATGTGCGCCATTGATGTCGTTCTCGACTCACTGTGCTCGCCATTGCTGCTGCTGCAGTGGGACGTCCTGTCGCACGGCAATCAAGTCCAGGAAGTGTCGCGGATCCCCAACGGCTCAAACCCAGGAAACTGCATCTCCCTCCTAAGAGTAAGTATAATCGCAATTATCCCCCCTAAATCAATCGCATTTCGCATCAACGAGTTTAATGCGACCGGCGTTAATGGCGATTATTGATTGGTGTGCGCGCAGGGGTTGAATGCGAGCCAGAACAGCATGCTGATACTGCAGGAGAGCTGCACGGACGCGTCGGGCTCGCTGGTGGTGTACTCGCCGATCGACATACCGGCGGCGAACGTCGTGATGAGCGGCGAGGATCCCTCGAGCATCCCGCTGCTGCCGTCGGGATTCACCATACTTCCCGACGGTCGCCCGGGGTCGGCGGCGGGGGCGTCGACCAGCAGCGCCGCCGCCGGCGGTGGCGGCGGAGCGCTCGCCGGCGGCGCGGCGAGAGGGGGATCAGTTGTCACCGTCGCGTTCCAGATACTTGTCAGTAGCCTGCCGTCGTCGAAGCTGAACGCTGAGTCCGTCGCCACCGTGAACGGGCTGATCACCACCACCGTCGAGCAGATCAAGGCTGCGCTCAACTGCTCCGGCCATGGCCACCCCTGATTGAATCGAATCCCCTTTCGTCTCCATTGATGCCGACCTAAGCTCGCCATTGCATTTGCACATTTGCACATCATCTGAAGGAGGAGAGAGAGTTGGTTGGCGAGTTGAATGCACGCATTCATGGACTCCACCTGCTGCTGCTGCTGCATCTGAAGCTGATGCAACTCTCTCTCTTTCTTTGTCTCTCCACAATTCATCCATCCTTTCATCCATGATCCATCCACCCATGCATCGTCAAAAATAACTTTGTTGTTTAGGGTTTCGTTGCATTTTTGCATATCTTTTTTTCCTTCCTTCTCTTTCGTCAGATTGCAGGAATTTTATTCGGGTTTTTTTTCTTCGATCAATCGGTCATTTAGGCATTTATGCACCCAATCAGTTTCAGGATATCACCCAATCAGTCAGTCAATCAACAGAAGGCTTTCAGAACCGAGGGAGTCAAGAACGCACCATGCTTGTCACTTTTCTCTTGTTGTAACCACCAAAACATTGCACACACCATACACCACCACCATCACCACATTTTTTTTCTTTTCTTTTTCCCATTGGATTTGTTCCGTTTTGATATCATCATTCATCCATCCATCCATCCTTGTCACCTCGCGCGTTGTCGCTGGTGTAGCAGCAGAGGATGAAATGGTTCGGGTATTGACTTCTGTCCATTAATGTAAAGCCTTCAATGAACATTCATTTCTGTTATAAATGGAAAGAGCAAAAACAAACAGAGAGTGCTGGTAAAGCTGGATGATGCGTTCATGCCCCTGCTTCCCTTTTCTGGGCCCTGTTTATTACTCCTTCTCCCCCTTCCTCTTCTTCCTCTTACCATTACATTATTATCTCTACCATCGCAATTTTTTTCTCTTTCAAATATATATATTGCTTGTCCTAATATATATGTCACGACCGCAACGGCTTCGGTTTCTGCTGCGGCGGTGTCATATATTGATATATGCAGTACAACATACGTATCTTCTTTTTTCTTTTTTGCGTCATGCCACGAGTGTAAGTGTTGTAACACAACCGATTCGAATGGGATGGAAGAGGTTTGGACCGTAGGATGGATGATGGGGAGATGGACGGTGGAGATTGGGGGGAGGAGGGGGGTAGTGGGCAGAGGGCGTCACATAAAGGCGCCATTGATGCAGGGTAGCTGCGGCTGCTGCCGAAATGTTTCCCGCGTTTGATGAAGGGCAGCAGGGGGATGCAGCCAGGCCGGCGATCGTCGTCGCCTCCGGCCCCGGCCCGGGACCAAATAAGTCCCGACCTACTCTAGATCGCGGCTTAACTAAGTACACCAGCGCGAGCTTAGCTAGCTTGCACACGCACGCACACACTCACTCACTGGCCAGCCAGCTAGTCAGCTACTGAGCTACCTAGCTAGTAGTGTGCTGCTCTCTCTATCTCTCTCTCTTCTCAATTTCTCTGTCTCTGTCTCTTTCTAGGTAATGCTAATAACTGCGCAGCACATCAAGATCAAACACAGACAGACACTGGTTTAATTGGATCTTGCGAAGTAGTGGTCAAAGCAAACTGAAGAGGGGTGTGTGTGTGGACTGTGGAGAGAGAAATGGATAGATAGATAGATGGATGGATGGAATGGATGGATAGTTTGGCTAAATTTGTGGGTTTGGGATACGGGTTTTTGAGACCGTTTCCGGGGAGGTATCTTTTTTGGGGGAGGTTTTGGTTTTTTGGGTTGGTTTTTGCTTGGAGAATATGTGTACGACAGTATTGAATGAGGCCTTAAATTTGCCATACTGTTGCGGCAGCGTAGAGCTCGTAGTTGTCATTATCCCTGCCCATCTTTTCAGTGCTTTCTGGCCCAAATTTTTGTCCGTGTTCTTAAATGCCCCTCCCGCGAATTGCACAGCTTGTGTATAGATGTAGAACGCTATACGGAATGACCATAAAAAAAGGTGTTCTTGCTACCATCTCAAATTTAAGTGTACCACTCACTAGTGGCTCCCTCTCGGCTGCCTCCTGCTGCTGCTCTATTTCCGGCCTAAATGCAATTAATCCTCTCATCATTTATTTTGCAGTGTTACTATCAAAATTAATCATGTGTACATGTGTTCTCTCTTCCCCCCTTGTCGTCGTCTTTGATTGTCTTGGCCATTCCTTTCTTCTTCTTCCTTGGAATGACGACGCCTTAATTATTGTTATCTAGCTTATCATCATAAAAGAAATAGTAGTATCAAACGTAGCAGTAGTAGTGTCGTTGTGTTCAATAAGAAAGAGATAAAGCAAGGGATCAAGAGTAATTAATGGCGATGCAAAGGCATGGTCATTCCAAGCTCCAACCACAACACTATTTGGCGACGGCACGGATAACCTAAGCATAAATGCCGACGAACGCCAGCACGCGTGGTTGCATATACAAGGACATGTTGGCTTTGCAAAATCGTTTCACAAAATATATGGCGCTTGGTGGGTGGGCTCCTCCGGGCCCACAAGTCAGCGACTGATGGCGACGATCCGGTGAGAAGTTGGCCCGTACGTACCGTGACCGCCTTCCCGGGCCCACTCCCAGAGAGGCAGACTCCAATGCAACACCACAGATAGTTGGTGGCGGCAGGTACTTGATTACGCGAAAGGAACGTACGTCTAGTACTTGGCCTTAACACGCACACATTAGTCGGCTTAGATCTAAGCACATGAAATTAGTCCAGCTAGTCAAACATCTCATGCTATTGTGCTATTGGAAATAGTATTGTATTTTGCTATACAAAATACATTTCTATACATATAATAGTCACACCATTAATTATAGCCTGAATCTACATAAGACTATAGCTGCAACTATGAAAGAGTATAATCTTCCGAACAAAAATAAAATATACAAATTATGCTTCTTTTCTCTGATTAACTTGGGAATTTTTGTGGGCTCTAGACTTCTAGAGGAAACGTGGTAGAATTTCTAAGATAATTCGCAAATTATGAAATGTGCTAGTTGTTTTCCCCCTTCCCATAGGAGTGTGTTTTTAGATCGATTGCAGAAGTTTTGGTTTTGGTGGCTCATCTCCTTTTTAATTGATCGAGATGTTGGATGATGTTTTTCCATACATTTTCTTTTATGAAATATTCATTCCCTATTTGCACTAGGTTGGAGGCTTGGAGCATTATATTCTCCACTCTCTTAAAAATAGGACAATATTTATTTTTGGATCATTTGCAGTATCGAGCAAAAATAGGAAAAATAATTAATATGGCGCCACACAGAGAAGAGTTCGTCAGTTTACTCACACTAGAGTAGTACCACACAATAAGATACAATCATTTTCTCTCGTTTTCCTACAAGACCATTAGTTATGAGCATATATGCTCGATCTAATTAACGGTTTTAATTACGGATCCTCTTTTACAAACAACCTCATGTTTTGATTTAAACAGTTAAATTCAACCATTGATTTTTGTGAAAAAGTGGTTGGATCCAAATATAGAATATTCATAGAGTAATTGACCAGTACAAGTCTAATTTTACCACATATATATTGCAATATAATTAGATAGTTTAGAAGTTACTGTTGGGTCAAAGCTTGATTGGTCGAAGTCCAAACTCAAAACCTACAAATTCTTCCTCCGGTCAGGAATATATTTACTTGACACAGCGAAGTGACCACGTGAGTATTTATAACCAAAAAACATTATAGTTGACAGAAGGGAAAAAAATGCCGATGACCTTTTCCGCTAAAGTAATATATAATACATCTATGCCGAGGATAGGTCAATGACATTGCCCCATTCATGCATGCAGGACTCCAAAGCAGTAGGAAGAGGATTATTAAAGAGTTCACTACCTTCTAAGGGCTTGAAATGTTGGGCCATCTAATGCATGCAGTGGAATGGCATATTAAACAGTAAAGGTTGCTCCTGATCAAGCCGGCTACCAGCTTATTTTGGACCCATCCAATCTTGGACTAATGATACTAGTTGGCGATGGATGGATGCACACATATAATATGTACATATAAATGTACAAATGGTCCCGGGTGATGAACAATTTCGCTGGAAATGGGCGAGCTGTGATCCGGTGGCACGCCCTTAACTCCTCCCAGCTCAATCTGCGCAGGCTAATGAGTTGCCCTTGCTCAGCCCTGTCCTGGCCTGCACGAATTGTGGTGCGCCAAGTGTCATGTCCCTATTTCTTGTTTTCTAAATAATATAATCATGTCAATTGTTCGAAAAACCGGCCGAATTTCATGATCAACTGGCAAGGCGTGGTGATTTTCTACATTTTATGATAAATGTAATTAAATTTATTGTGTCGTTAAATTATAGCTCTGTTATTTAATTGATTCATTATAGTATAGACCCACATGGTCAACTACCACAAGCCCAATTTGTATAAAAGCAAGTTTATTAGTGGATGGTAAGTTGGCTATAAGCTTATGCGGAGAAGAGAGACGATAAAAAATAAAAAGGGTTAACTCTTATGCAAAAGCTACATATACTAACAAATATATGTGAGAGAAAGACATAGAATGAAAAAACTAGAGTCAATCTTATAGTTAGCTCTATTACTAAACTTGCTCTAAGCTAAAGAGTTACTCTTGTAGTTCCATATGCCTTAGCCTACACGAATTACTTCGCGCAAAGCACCAGTCGCTGGTACTTCTTGACTAGGATTTGCCCCAATCCAAGGATTGATGATTGTTAGATTGCACCTCATGCAGTGACATTCCCTAGATGTCCTTGTTGGAAATTAATTATCTTCTCAAGTTCTTATAGTTGTACACTTTGCAAATTGTTCATCAATCGCTATCTTTTTTGTCATAGGTTTGTCAGTTGGGTGAGAGTTCTTGTACCCTTCTTCTTCGTATTTCTGGTCAACGTAGTACTCAAGTTAGTCAAGATCAAAATGGCATATATGTGTGTAGATACTATGGTCCCTGCCCTTTGCAACCAACGGCATGCATGAAGACTCCTTCTGGTGTTCTGGGTGGTATATTTTGTTTTAGGGTGTAGCATTTCCAACAAAAAGACAGGGGAAGCGAAAGTACATGCTGCTACTTTTATCAACAATCCAAACGAAAGCCATCGGCGACGTCATTGTCACTGCAAATAACACACACATGCCATGCTGTCTCAACACAATAGCATCCAACCACCAACACAATTAAGTAGCAACACATTTTCCACAACAAAAAAAAAAACTCGACGCATTTTTTTTCAGCGGAAAATTGCATTACCAGCTCCTAGCCTGCTACTAATTGGTATGCTTGGTTGGATCATAATAATGGCATACAAAATAATAAAGCCAGCAAATACAATTAATTAGACAGGGAAAAAGACAGTACGAGATGAGTGGACACATGGCAGTGGCAAGCTAGCCGGCCGGACCGGACAGGGTGCACGAGGACAGTGGCCATTAGAGAGGGGGAGATGGAGAGGAGAGGAGGCTGGATAGCTATAGCTTTTGCAATATTTCGAGTTCATCTATCGATCCCAGTAGGTTGTTGTGCGATGATGAGCTAGAAATAACTCCCTTGCAAATAAATGTGCATTTGATCCTAGTAAATGGAGGGCATTTATGCCATCCATATGAGGGCTTCAATGTTGTTAATTTAAGTCATCCACCAGATTCCCTGCAGGTTTCAGTGATGAATTGCAATGGGAAGAAAGAGAGAAGGGAAAGAAGAAGAAACAAAGGGAACTGTTCTCTCTCTCTTTTTATTCATTTCTTTTTTTAAGCTGTTCTTGAATGGCTAAATGTGTAAATGAATGCACGGTCTTGCAAATCATTGTGGAGCCAATGTGAGTTGATAGTTTCAGAAGTGTTTGAATCGTACTCCTAGTGGATGTAGATTTTCAGCCTTTGTACTGACCATACGTTTTTGTGCAAATCAGTGAAGTAATCACTGGATGACTTTTGCATTATGGCCACTTGCTGATCAGGCCAGCCTATGCAGGTAGTAGCTAGGGTACGGAGCTTAGCCTTTCTCACTCATGGAGAAACATGCCGTAGACCATAAGGAAATTAATCGAGAATCCATCAAACACAATAAAGAAGAAAGGGTATTTCTTTTAAGGAACTCATAATGATACAATGATAATGCTTTTTACCATTAATACATTCATGATATATATAGTTTTATTGTTCTTGCGATCGATGTTGAATTGTGGTAGTAGTAGTGTATATATTTATTATAATTGTTGACGAGTAGCATATTGTTGTCTGAAGCTTTCATATGTCCTAGCACTGACAATAACTTCATTGATTCTAGTTCCTGTCTTGAGCCCTAGTTGGGTGCTGAATGCAATATAATCAAGAGCTGGACTAGTGACCAACTCCCGCGACAATGACCTCGCTTTTAAGCCATAAGCTAAACATCAATGAACTATAGATGCATTTTTAAGGCGCTATATTTATGGCAAAAAATTGACCCTTGGTCCTGTCTTTTGCGCAATCATTTGATTTTACTTGGAGTAATCAGTTGTTCCTTCTTGTCCATTTCACATTAGAATTGAACATGAGATCACCAGAGTTTTAGTGTTGTCATGTAATTTAGCTAAGTAGATATTCAATGCATTAACAGACCATTGATACTCTGAAGTTTGGTTGTTGAAATGAAACATGCGGTTAAACCAGCAAGTGGACATATCAATAGTCATTATAAACCAATGCTAACTCTTATATGCATGCTAATTAACTACACGATCAGTATAATATTCAAGCGTGCTCAGCATTTCTCCATGATTGCAATATCATATTTCATAATTCACCTACACGAGAAAAACATAAATAGAATTTCGTGCAGTGGAAACATGAATAGTTTTGCTGGGTCGTTTATAAAAGAGGCCCAGCTAAAGCTGTGGGCTTTGGGCTCAACAATCAGTCCTTCCATATGCCACATAATCAGGGAAAGCATCTACCTTGTCTGATGTAGTCAGGCCCATATACGACCCAACTTGGCCAAATATAAATCTTGGGATACTCCTGTGGCTGATTAATTTGGTATTAGTGTTCTGATTCTCCGAATATGTGCTTATATATGAAATGGCCCTTAAAAAATCATATATGTAATGGATCAGTAAGTGTGCCTGAGAACATTTTCCCAGTGTATAGTAAATTAAATTTTATCCGTTACCTACCCAATCACTTTAATTGATGTGTGCCTGTGTCTCGCGTCCTAACAAGCATGCATGCACCCATCTGAGATGTGAGGGTCAGATTCATTACGTGAAATGCTTATCAATTGTAATTGGGATGTGAAAATGGGTAGATCCTAAGTGCTTCACCTGGAGTAAAGTGACATTATTTTAGTAAAGTGACATTATTTTGCTCCAACTTGTAAAATTTAACTTGTTTTGTTTAAAACCACTAACAATTAACCTGGTGTACAGTGCAATTTGTTAATCAAGAAATTTAATGCAAATTTAAGAAGAGTACAACATCTGTGTTCTATATTCAATTCTACAATATATATTGAAGTAAATTTTACAAAACCACATATTCTATCGTTTGAGTTAAAAAAAACTATATATACTTTTATACTTGTCACTTAACTACACATATCATAATACACTTATGTTTCATAAAACTACAATAAGCTTTACAAAACTATACTATTTAAAGATTTTTTAATAGTATCTTTTGTGAAACTTAGTGTAGTTTTGTGAAACATAAGTACCATGATATGTATAGTTAAGTGACAAGTATCAAAGTATGTATATGTAGTATATGTAGTTTTCTATAAGTTAGACCACAAACATATAATTTAGTGAAATTTACTCTATATATTGCGATGGAGCTGACTGTCTTCAATGAAGAACGAAAGAACACATTCACATTTATATCAACACCAAGGGTGACCAATTACATTTGATGAGGCTAGTTTCTTGGAAAACAACACGCGACCTGTTACATCATTACAACGACATCTTGTCTAGAAACAATATATATCCACCTATCCATGCATACAGTTATAGTAATGTTGATTATCCACGTCTCATTGATTACTGGACTACTTTTATAAGATAATGTTGATTTCTATATACAAATGACGTTCAGATTTAATCATTGGTTTCTTATAAATTATATTATAAATAGTCATAAAACCAATATCGTTTGAAACAACTTTGAAACATGTACCAATTGTTAAAATGATTTTATACACAAAATTTACTTTCAATATTTTTGAATTTAATTAATTTACTTGTAATTTACAAGAAAATAAAGTTCATGGTAATTAATTTATCTTGGTAAAAATCTACCTAGTTTGATTTGTAAAAGTAAATCATGCCCTATAAAAATCAACGGAGGAGTATAATCAACGAACAAACTAATAACCAACGAAAGAACAATAATCAAAGTTGACTAGAACAGTGCCAGTCAAGAAGCTCGATCGCTAGCTAGCTTGACTCCACCGTAGACCTTAGCTTGGCTTTCCGCCTCCACTCGGCAGAGTACGTGTTCTACTTGACCCCTTCTTTTTCCTCCATTTGCATGCGGAATTAGTTGCTTGACCTGCAGTTTAATCAGCACGGGCGGACAAGAGAATAATTTCGAAGTTAAACTTTCTTGCTCAAGCGAGCTTGACCGAGAAAACCACAAGAAAACTCACTAATATAATAGTTGAGCCGTCGTCGTTGCATTTGCACGCGTACGTGTTATGTCGCGTCCAAGTTAACTATTGGGCTCTGGCGCCTCAGGCTCGACGACGACGACGCCCCGCGCGTGCCGGCGATGCACGGCGGCGCCGGCGCGCCGGCCGTGGCAGCGTCGGCGTCGGCGGCGGCGGATGATGACGGGGAGCCACGAGAGGATGCTCGTGAACACGCTCCTGAGCACCATGCCCCTCCTCGGCACGTACCGTGGCGCGGCACGACGACGTGCAGCCACCGCCGGCTGCTGCTGCGGCGGAGCCATGCTATTGAATTGTGATCCAAATACAGTTACAAGAGGTCCCGTCGTCGGGAGGCTTAGGCCGGAGCAAGCGCGCGGCGAGCTGAGCACTGAGCGGCAGTAGCACGAAGTAGAGCTCAGAGATGACAAAACTGGAGGAAGAGCTAGCGTGACGAGGGAACGGGTCAGGAAGAGGATAAGGAGAGGGAGGGTTGTTTGCTTTGCAATCTCGTACTATTTATAGCAGGCGGCGCCGCCCGCCCGACCGACCGACCGGGCGCCCGGAGTCCGGTTTGGTTATTTGCATGCATGTTGCGTCGATCGATCGAGCAACCGGTCCGGTTAGGGTTAATTAGCTAGCAGTTGGTTAATCTCGTACGCATAGACAAGGTGGTCGCTGGGTGTGTGTGCGCGCACACGCGTATTCTGAGAACGGGTCGCTGGGTGTACGTGCTGGGGACATATTTAGTTATTTACCATATATATGTGTATAGCACATGCATGTCTGGCACGTTCTAATTGACATGACGCCTTGGCGCAGTCGGTCATATACACGGTACGTACGACGACATGTCTGCACATACTTAATTACTGTCCTACAGGACCTACGTACGTGATATATGTCGCCAGCTGGTTTATGCGTACATCGGGACGTTGCTGCTACTCCTATAAAACAGCTTCTTATAGCATACATATTCGATGATTTGGGTAATTAAAACCGCAAGTTAGCTATGTGTACGTTGTCAAAAAAAAAAAAAGAGATGAGGCCAGAATACGAGAGGAGATAAGTACGATCGATGAGGTATAGTTAATTTGTTATGCATATATATGACCAAACCGCGTGTTGATTAGTATGTATATGTATCGATCGTGCTCGCCCGTTCGTCGTCCTTTCTTGCGTGTTTCCCCGGCCCCATCGTCGAAACGCGGTAACAATTGAAATCTCTGGACACATTGCTCCTTTTTTTTTTCCTTCTCGCGGATCTTGACTGATAATTGAAAAAATAAAATCTCCGATCGATATGATCCTGTTTAACGCAGAATACCCTGTTTCTGGTGTGTCTTGTGTAATCTTGCCGTATCGATATGAATGTTGCATGCGTCTCCCGATCGACGATCGATCGCGACTCAGGAATCGATGGCGTGTAGATCCTGCTTTATGTTCTCACAAATGACCTCACTTCAATTTGACGTTGACAGTGTGTGTGTGTGTGTGTTTTTGTCATAGTGCCACGCATTTTTAAGAGTTTACTATGTGTGACTCGTCAGTGCGCGAATGCAAATTAACGCGTAATTCGATGTGTAGTTCGATTGGCTGCTAAAACGTACTATACTGGACATCTAGCACATTCTATGAAGCACATGTGTAGCTGCTACGAGGTCACTTTCCTGCATGTCATATAGATTTGTTCACGGGATAGAACCTTTTTTTAATCAATTCGATTCCACACACTGATAGCTGATTGGTTGTGCAGATTGCAACTCAGTGAGAGAGAGAACTAATTAATTGAATTCACTCTTAATCTGCCGTGTACAGTACGCACGCGGATATCTGACGATCGAGACTATGAACAGTACTTTTCAAACAGCAAAGTCTGCAGCCAAAATATATCGCGACCAGATATATCGTGCATGGCCAAACTATTATGGCAGCTGCAGGTAGTCTCATGAATTTACAAGATGTTCTAGTGTTCTACAAGCAGAAGCTATGGCAAGCGCTTGTATTGAATCTCTGAAGTTGGCTATCTGTTTTGCTATGTATCAGACCATTGTAGAAACTGATCCGAAGCAACTTTTCCATGCTCTTAACGATGATGAATTAGATAATGGTATTAATGCTGCTGTTATTCGTGAAGGTAGGGACTTCTTGTCTTTACAGTTTAATGTAACACATGCTGTGTATTATCCTAGAGCTTGTAATAATATATGTGGCGCACAAACTAGCGAGGTTTGACGCTGGTTTAGCTTCCTCTATACCGGTTGTTTGGGCAAAGGAATTTCCTGAGTTTATCTGTAATCTGGTGAGTAGCGATCTAGCTGTTTCATTGGAGCAATGGAAAGTTCTTTTATTTCAAAAAAATAAAGATTATATTGGCTGCATTGCCTGCTTCGAAGACTTAATTGTTACTTAGTTCACTCATGGAAACGATATACTTCGTAACAAACCGGAGGAAACGATATACCCCCGGCCCCGAACTATCGAACGAATTCAAATATATTATCCCCTTAGACATCGTTCACCCTATACTTTCAATACCTGATGAAAGCCCCCCAGCACTGTTGGCACTGTATGTTGCTGCCACGCTCCCCACGTGTCTATCAACACCTAAGTATATGTGGGGACTAGTATAGATAAAATATATTACGAGTATTATAAGTAATTTATCTATTAACTTAAGAAATTATTCATCATGCACTATTGTGAATTTACAATATTTTTAGTTTTTGCATAATAAAGTCACATAGTTAGGACGGTCCTTTCTATACAAATGTCATATACTATTGCATACTGCAGGTGTATACTACCACGTACAATCACTAGTATATATTTAATCTCGACCGTTCATTCACTAGCATAATTGACTAGTATACACTAGTATTGGGTACCGTAAAGAGCCCATCTTCTTAATATGTTTTTATTTGACTTGGCTACTACATTTGTATCAATTTGGGTCAAAACCATCTAAAATAGTGTTGAGGAAATTAATTTATTGTTCGTTTGGGAAGTTCGGGGGTGAAAATATCTTATTTTCGTGTTTAAAGGGTCATTTTTGTTATAGGTCGATAGGCATATAAACGATAAAGAACAAAATATCAATCACAAGGGGGACATGAGATTTAACGTGAAAAATCCTTCTAAGGTGGGAGAGAAAAAACCACGGACGCCAGCCTAGCAAATATCTTCACTATTTCGGATGAGGTTACAATACCGAACAACGGCTTACAAGAAGTATATATATCGATGAAACCCTAAAAGAATCCTGATCTGGCCAAGCCTCCGATGATGGGCCTCCGTTACGCTCCGTCCGAAGTCGGTATTTGTCAATAAGTGTAACTAGATTTGGATCACAATTCAACAATTTCAAACTTGTCCAATAGTTTACAGGAAGTTTATATTCTTTTTTTCCCAAAATCAAACTAGGGAAGAAGAGGCCATGGTTTTGCAGAGACCAATGGACCGTAACGTTTCTGGTTTTCTTGCTGGCTGGTTTGACCAGTGACCAACATAATTTCACAGGAATTTCCCAGTGACGAGTATGACGAATGCATTCTCTGTATACATATATTATCTTGATAAACTATAAAGTAGCAGTACCAACTTATGATCGATGAGCAATCTCAGTTTTCTACCAGATTCTCGGAATGTTCCTGCAGTTGGCTCTTGGCTGCACCTGATCATGATGACAAGATCTTCCTGTCACCGCAGTCTGACTGACGGCGCTAGCTCTTCCTGTCACCGCCGTCCAACGGTTTACCCGGACCTTCCAGTACTACTCCAGTCAAGATGGAATTTCGTGGTGGTTTACTCTTTACCAGCAGAACACATGTGTTTCACGCTTCACAGGCACACCACTGTTATTATGCAAACAGTAAATTTCATCTACGTATGAATTCAAAATTTGTGAGTTTGTTTAATTAGTCCATTACCTAAATGTTGTAGTCATCTAATTAAGTTAATTATTCTTTGATTGCGCTATAAGAGCAAGGTTAATAGTAGAGCCAGCTTGTTAGCTACTCCCTCGGTCCCAAAATATAGAAAATTAGGAAGTGATCATTTGACCCCTCTTAAAACGATGTATTAGATATGCCCAAGCATGTGCTAGATACATTGTCAGGAGGGATCAAATCCTCTCCTTGGTTGTTGTATTATAGGACGGACGTATAAGTTATCTTATAGCTAACATATATAATAATAATATATAATAGAGTTGTCTCTAATTTTCCCTCCTATTTTTATCACGGTACAAAATAGCCGTTATAGCCTCCATATCTCCCGCTATAATTGATTGAGAATGATGCCGCTATTTTCTTTCATGTATAATTTAACAGCTATTTACCGAATATAGATTCATTTAGCTAGCTATTAGCTGTTTTAGGGACCAACCGCTAAATGCCTTATCCCGCAATTTAAAACATTAATTTTTATACATTAAACGTATTTATCTTAGAGTATTTGTAGAGCTAACTCTTGCATATAAGAGTCCATCCTTTATATTTTTTGTTGTTTCACCTATCCACATCAGGTTATAGTCAGTTTATAGCCTACTATTTTACTTACTCTAATACCCCTTTTGGTTTTTAATAGATGGTGACCTTGACTTTTAGACGTATGTTTGATCATTTGTTTTATTTAAAAAGTCCACATAATTATCATTTATTATTGTTGTTGTGTCTTGGTATATCATTTAATGCACTTCAAGCATGACTTATGTTTTAAACATATTTACACAAAACATTTGAACATGGTCAAACATATGTCCGAAAATCAACAGTGTCACCGAGGGGCAATAGTAGTATTAAGTTATGCTAGTTAAAGATGTAGCTTACTGAAACCTAATAACAAAGGTTATATAAGTACTTACGAGTACTTCGTCACCACGGCGAATCACCAATGATGCCTCCCCAAGATGGATTGTTATCCAACTCCTGTGGAACAACTGAACTGAACTTCTGTAAAATTCTTCAAATCCGTGTGTTCCAATGTAGACACCCATAATGCTTGCAAGTTACACGTATATTGTGCCAGTTTTTAAGTGTCCCCATGATCACAATTGCAAGCATATGCACGTCTGAGCAGAGAAATTCTCCTGCAGTTCCCTCTCGGCATCGTCGATGTGATATGTCTCCCATCAGTTTCGGGGTCATGCCTACATCGATCACTTTCTTCCAGCATCACAGCATCCTCCTGCGTTCATGCGGAAGAATCTTTTCCATTGTTTGATTGCTTCTAGTACTTGATGTGCTGCTAGTTCACTTCAAAAAAAAAAAAAAGTGCGGTTAGTTGACGCGAGTCCAGTAGTAGACGTCATGCATGACCCATTTGGCGGCTCATCATGCTTGACTACGTGTTGCTCCCAAACCGTGTTTAGTTAAGACCTATGCATGCATTAGATCATGGCGATAACGAAGTCCCAAGACAAGGACCTGTTTGCTAGCTAGTATATTACTAATTTTGTTACATTTTGACAAAATTTCGAAACAGGATCACATAAAATTTCCCTGTTACATTTTGACAACTGAACACGTACAGTACTATTCCGTGATCCAAAAATTTAAATCTTTGCGTGGATTTGTAGTCAGGAAAAAAAATGCTAGTAGCACGATCGGTTTACGTCGTTGTCCTCCAACCAGCACAGGCTTGCATCTTGGTTACTAGGCCTACTATGTTGGAGGATTCCTTTTGTGACTAACAAGCCTAATTACCTTCTTTTATTATATATTTATTGTATTTATACTACTTAAAATACTTAAAATGATCATAGTGATGACGGTGGATAATACACTAGGCAGACACGCCCTCTGTGAACCGCTAGATCGTGAAATCCAACGACCAAACCCGCCCATCAAACCCATCCCCTAGCACGCCGTCCCCATTCCTCAGTGCATTTTATCCACCCGTCAAATGTGCCCCATTAATTGCATCCCCACATGCCGCCGCCGCCTTCTCTCCCCCACACAGGATCACATAAATTTCTCTGTTATATTTTGTCGTGTACACGCATAGTACAATTCAGTGATCCAAAGTCTCCATGTTTAGCAATTGTGTGTGTGTGTGTTAAAACTTAAAACATGGTAGCTTAGCTAGTGCTATATTAAGCAAGAAGGAGAGTTATGAACGCACAAGATGCCAATAAGACACAATTAAGCTGGTATTCTCATGATATCCTTAACCCTAGGGATGAAAACGATTTGAAAAGTTTTCGGTTTTCGGAAATGGAAAAAGTTGGTCAAAAATTAATTTCGGAAATTTCCATAAACGAAAATGAATACAGTAAGGGTATTGTCCGTCTGTCGGAAACCAGAATCGTTCGGAAAGTACGTTTTAAAAACAGAAACGGAAACTTTTCATATACAGCTTATCTACTCTAGATGTTCAAATTTATAAGTATTGAGGTAATTAATTTCAGAAGTTTAGTTTGAGAATATTCAGAAATTTATAAGTATTGAGGTAATTAATTTCATCCTTATCTACTTTTCATAGTATTGAGGTGCATCTCTATGTAGATCAGAAGTTTTGTTTGAGAGATTTTTATATTCTGATAGTATTCTATTCCATTTTTGTATTCTACTCCATTTTTCTATTTGACAGTATTCTATTCCTTTTTTGTATTTGGGATTTTGATTCCAAAATAAATATGAAAACAAAACCGGTATAGATGGTTTCCGTCCATTTCCAAGCCGTTTCATTAATTCATTACTACGTAGCCCCACAAAGCTTCCAAAGACTCATTGCTTCTTGTATCTTCACCAAAATCTGGTTGAAGTTGAGGTCTTCGTTCCTAAACACCAGCTGGTTCCGTTCACCCCAAATTTTCCTAGCGACCCTCAACCCTCTCACACGCTGTTTATCACCGTGGATTTTAATCTGCGCGTGGATTTGTAGTCGGGAAAAGGCCTAGTACACGCTCAGTTTACGTCATTGTCGCACGACCAGCACATGGGCACGACTAATCCGTAAGGGTGTGTTTGGTTTGGGGACGAGGTACGATGGGTTGGATCCATTCCGGTTTTTAAGGATGGAGCGGTTTCAGTTATGTGTTTGGTTTAAGGGATGAAGTGGACCTATTTTTTGTTTGGTAGGAGGGACGGGGTTGGAACGGAATATATACCGTCAAAACGTCGTCATCCCCGCAAAAAAAAATGTCGTCATCCCCATCCTCAGCCTGCCGATCCCTTCTCCCCGCCTCCTCCCTTCTCTCCGGCGGGCGCGGATCTCGTCACACGC
>CM002484.1:4328259-4427258 GCA_000325765.3 Leersia perrieri | reverse complement strand
CTCGCGAGGTCAGGCGGCGGCGGCGGCTGGATCTGCAGCGCCGATGGCGGTGGTCCGACGGGAGGCAGGCAGAGGGCAGCGGTGGTCCGACGAGCAACGATGATGGCGCGAGCGAGCGTGCGACGAGGTTGACAGCGTCAGCTCCGTCAGGAAGGGTTCGTGAGGTCCGACACTTTATTTCGGACGAGGTGAACCCGAATCTTGCAGGAATATTTCTCTGAAAGAACCAACCCAACCCAACAATTCTCAAACCAAACAGACCTAAGAATAGGTCGGCTCCATCCCAACCCCCCAAATCCTGCAAACCAAACACACCCTAAATGCGCGCGTCGGCGCCGCGAAAGGAACAGGCATGCTAGGCCCACGAGCTTCTCCGGTGGCGTACTCCTACTCTGAGGACCTTCTCTGGTGGCAGCCACCGTCAACCTGGTCCAGGTCAACTTTGTGCCATTCCTCCCTAGCCCCCACCCTCTCCCCCACCTCTAGGGTCTCCGGCAAACTCCGATGAGGTCCGGTGACTCCGATAAGCTCTGGCCGAGGGGAGAAAGAAGAGCCGGAGGGGAGGAAGAAGCGCTAAGAGAGGCCCACCTGTGCGATGTAATTATCTCGCCAGCACAGGCTTTGCAAAATTTGTGTTGGTATCTGGGTGAGAGCCCATAAGTTAGGCCCACTATGTTGAAGTATTCCTTTTGTGACTAAAAGCCTAATTGCCTTCTTTTTTTGTTCTGAGATATTGAGCCCAATTGACTCTTTTTCTTTTTTACGAAGTGATTAATTGCAGATTCTCCTGGCAGAAAAAAAGGACAATACAGAAACAGCACCATCACTTGCCACAATTTATAGATTGATGCCGAAAGTGCTTAATCCTTAATTAGAGATGGAATAAACCCTTTAGTGCGATTCTTCAGTTAGGCATAAGAACGTAGTACAGTAGTAGCACATCAATGCATATTCAGATTACATTATAGATTGCCCAAAAACAAAGACCACACTACCGCAGCATAAAAGGGGGAAAAAGGCCAAAAAGGGTGCGATCAGGTGCTGTTCTTGTGCAGATACCTTAATCACATGCCACAACATGCATGACACAACAACTTACATATATCAGGACAACAAGCAATCTTGGTAGAACTAATAATTTCTGATCAGAAACGAAAATACTACTATATGAGTATGTATATATGATTGACTCATACTGATGGCTGATTCAAAGCATTGCTGAAAGATGTTTCTATATCTCGATTACTCGCTACCTGAACAACAGCCGCAACAGCAGAGTGCCCACAAGAAACGCTTCAGAATGCGATTCCGGAATTCGCCACGGCGGCGGATGCGGCACCGTGGTTTCTCTTTCTCCCCATCGTTGTGGCCACCGGCGATGAAGTGAGCATGTGCCTCCATGGAGATTGATGTACAGGCGAGGTGTGATAGTGAGTGTGAGAGACTGTGATTAGTGTTCTCAGTATATATCTAAGTAGTTCTACGCTTTACTTGGTTAGCTGTTACAAAGTGTGACGAAATGAACATGATCTTATATAGGTTCAGAGTTCAGAGTGACTGATACAGTATAACTGAAGTCTGAAGACCGAATAAAGGCAGTAGGACACAGAAAGGGGACATCCTTTCGGCAGTAGTATCATTAAGGATACTACTGGAGGGAGGTTAGTTAATTAAATAATCAATAATGGCGCACCTAGAAATGTCTAATAAATTGAACAAGTTAATAACAACCGTACACATGTTAAGATACTGTGTCTGTATGCCAGAATTGCTTGGGCACAAAGGACGTATTGGCAGTTCTAAAAAAGAACGTTTTTTCTATTGGGGTGATTTGAAGTAAATTTGTGCCTTATAAAGGTAATCTAATTATTGAAATCAGAAGAGATGATGCTGTATAAACATTAAGTGAAAGTGTGAAATCAATTGTTTCAGGTACATATTATAGTAGGATACCATTGAGCTTATATAAAAGCTGAACTTTTGAGGAACAGTTACTCTTTTAGTATATACCATGGAGGCATCTATACCAAACATGGGTCCTACAGTCCGGCTGAGTCACACTCACAGTCACAATTAGCATCTAATCTTTTCATAAGAACACTACTATTAGCATCTAATCTACGCTTTAGTCGCTGTATCGGTAAAGCTACATTAACAATTTCTATGATTGCGGTATAGTATCTGAAGAAGAACAACCATCAACTTAAGGGTCGGCCGGCTTGTGAATAACGAGAACCCCCTCCCACTAAGTTCAGAGAAAGAGTTAATTAATTATCTTGTTCCTTCCAATGTTCCCGTTGAACCTTTGCATGCTAATCTGAATCAACCAAGGCTCATAGTACTATGTTCAGAAAGGCAGCAGTTTGACTCAATCATTCAAAGGACCTGAAGGGAAAGACTCGAGCAGTACATTCACATGTGCTTTTTGTACACAAAATATTTGTAAGACCCATGGTAATACCCTGACCAAATGAAACTGTTCCGAGTTTGAATGTGTTGGTAACGACTAACGACTATGGACCACAGAAGAAACCTCTATTTCAGTCAAAATTCAGTCTCAAAGACAGTCGATCAGAATCAGAAGCTTTTGCTGGCCCAAATCGGTTGAAGAGCTAGAATCTGTTTGAGTTGAGCCTAGCTCAACACATATTTAGCACCGAATGGGACCTTTTTTTTAATTCGCATAAGAGTTGCTTATCATTTGTATTCACCAAAAGCCATAGCGGGCTATAATGGTCGATATCTTGCAAACGATCGACGACCCACACACACATGCTTACAACATTATCAGCCTACCGACTGAGCTCCAATCCTTGGCCTTAGCCACGATTGCCTGGAATACCTCCGACCAATGCCATGCCTACCGATCAAACACCCTAGCGTTCATCTCCTTCCAGATCATCCAGGCGGCTAGCGACACCAAGGTATCAAAACCCTAACGGCGGCTCGGCGCGACGACGCGTTGAGCCAGCGTCCACCAGTCGATGAAGGAGGCCCCCGCCTATGGTATATAAATAGTGAGCTGCAGTGCGGAGAACACAAGCCACTATGGTTGCCTCGACTCAGCACAATCGCCAAGAAATGATCTGTCATCTCCAACGCTTGGTCATAGAGATTGCATTCGTCGGTGTCGAGGAGGCCACGACGGAATAAGCGGCCGGTGTCCAGTAGTCGCAGTGTAAGGACAACCACATGAAGAATTTGCAACACAGAGGCACGCATGAATTTTTATCGTAGGCTCGCTCTAGTGAACTAGAATCGCCCCATGAACTGGAAAGAGTAGGCTGAGCGCGCCTTGAACACGCCCGAGACTTCTCAATGCCAGACCACAGATCCCGAACATTGTGATCCAGTTGGAAAGTGGACAGTCAGTGGAGGATCCACCCTATCAGCAGGGTGGGTCAGCCGACCTAGCTACGGCCTGCGTTATCTCAAATCTCAGATATTTTTCTAAGACTACCAGCTTAATTTAAGTAGAAAATATGGTCATTTTTCACTATAAGAATAAGAAAAATTATGAAGTTAGGTATCGAGGCTATATTATTTTGATTTTGTCGCTTGATGCTTGAATTGTCGACGCACACGACGCTTGACGGTGTATTTCCGACCCAGCTATATTTTAATTCTGGATCCACCCCTGTGGACAGCAGATCCCATATCTTGAGATATTCCACGATTGCATGCATCTGCAGGCCCCCATGTAGATCCTTGATCCACTGTCGATTGCACAACACCTCAGCCACCGTTCTTCGTTTCCGGACGCGGTTCGGTACCATGCCGCATAGGCAGGGTGCCAACAGTTGCAGGGATTGACCATCATTCCAATTATTGTCAGACTAGAAAAGTGTCGACTCGCCGTTCCCAACCACACAATGAGTAGAGCATTGAAAGATTGATCTTTCTGTCTCATATTGATCGACAGAGGCAGACCTTGCCAGGGTTGCCGGGCTAGTTCGCTGCAGCCACAGCCATTGTAGGCGTACCGTGATCCTGGTGCGTTGTAGATCATGAATACCGAGGCCGCCATACTCCTTGGGAGCACAAACACAAGAACAACCACTGGGCAGCTGCCCCCTTTCGCTTCCTCACTTTCTTTCCAGATAAATGCTTGTCGGATCTTGTCGATGTCTCGACGACTCGCTGATTAGGATTCCGATGAAATCCTATCCAGTAAATAGGATAGCCATGTCCGTTTGTCTTCGTCTTGTAATTCACTGGCAAGACAAAAGTACATAATATTTGCTACTCTCTCCGTACCAAAATATAACAATGGATTTGATCCCTCCTATGACAATGTATCTAGCACATGGACATGGTTAGATACATTATTAGGGTCAAATCCCTTTTTGATTGCTATATTATGGGATGGAGGTAGTAGACCACAAAAGAAGAAACTTCTTTTGCAGTCACAAAATAACAAGTCACAGACTGAGTCAGAAATCAGAATAGATGCTTTGCCAGACCAAAATCAGGTGGAGAACTCCACCTGATTTTGGTCTGGCAAAGCATCGAGTTGGATAACTACGTGTGATCTTGGCTATGTGCATCCATATATGATACAGAGGCTGGATTGATATCCATTATGTTTTTAAAAAGAAAATAAAGTATGTGCAATCTGGCAAATCAGGTCAAGGTAGATAACTACGTGTGATCTTGGCTATGTGCATCCATATAGGATGCAGAGGCTGGATTTGATATCCATTATGTTTTAAAAAAGAAAATAAAGTATGTGCAATCTGTCTCCAATTTATACATACAACGTATCATTTTGTCGTAGGAGGGGGGGGTTATGGCATTCCTATTCAGGCCTCTTTGAAGTTTGAAGTATGAAGACATGGATTTCGTTTGTCAGTTCCTATGAGACTAGAACTTATTCCTCTTAAATTTTTGTGTTCCAAAAGAAATCCTATTCTCTCTGATATTTTTCGCTAACATTAAGTTAAATATACGTCGTACAATACTTTTTTCGCTTGGCTTTTTAAAATTACTTTTTGTTTCCGTGATTTATAAGCTAGTGGCTTATAAGCCTCAAGTTTAGTGAGATATAGTACTACTTCTACTCTACATAAGGGGTAAAAAAGCTATTTAAACTTAGTACTAACAGTGTAAGAGTAGTTTATGACTTAAAAAAGGCTCTTTTACGGTACCCCACTAGAGATGGTAGTAGTCTAGTAGTACTGAATCTCAACCTTTAATTTTGTTATCTATTTTCGTGAAATGTTTAAATACGGGGAGGGGACAACCTAGTAATTAACTAATCTTGTTTCCATGCTGCACAATGATAAGTTTACTTATGCATTTATAACAAAGTTAAGTAATTTTTTTTCGGAAATACACTTTTACTATAATACTACACAAATTAACAGGGTGTAGTATAAATACATTTTCACCATTAGATCTAATATAATGAATGGCTCACATGCAATCTGGGGTACTTAAAAAAATCCGTAAAAAAAACAACGAAAACACAATTTGTTTGGCTTAGGAGTTTTTTCATTATAAGCCAACTCATAAGGGCAAAAAAGAGCGTAAGCTAGCTGCTAGCTAAAAGCTAGGATCAAGCTTACCAGTCCGGAAAAACATCCAGAGGAGGGGAATCGAGCTGGATACGTTGTGCCCGGTATGCAAAAGATTTGATGAAGACGGTGCGCACAGTTTTTTGAAGTGTAAGATGATGAGGGCTTGTTGGAGAGCGTTGGACATGGAAGCTTGCAGACTGCTCTTGATTCAGTTTCAAACGACGATGGAAGTTGTGTGGCATATTTTGTCCCTTCAAGAGGAACGCACACTAGACATTGTATGTCTGTTGTGGAGTTGGTGGAACATGAGGAACAAAATCAATGCTGGGGAGCAGGACGGCTCAGTGGATGATGTAGTCTTCAGTGTGCATACCAAAAGAAAGGACCTAGCGTCGATGATCTCCGAAGATGGCCAGTAAAATACTGTCAACAAAAAACGTTGGTCTTCTCCAGCAAAAGGGCAGCTCAAACTCAATACCGATGGCTCTTTTCAAGCATCGAACAAAACTGGTGGATGGGGCTTTGACATCCGAACGAGCACTGGCTCGACGCTATTAGCTAGAGCAGGAAGATTAGAAGCTGTACATGATGCCCTTTGTGTTGAAGCGGAGGCTTGCCAGGCCAGTATCCTTGCAACAATGGCGTATGGTATCACAAATATTATTATTGAGACTGATTCTGCTGTCTTGGTCTCGGCCCTCCGTTCCTAGGATTATGACCAAAGTGTTGGTGGCGCAATCTTCATCGAGCTGAAGCTTTTACTCGCTGTGGAGTTTTCAGATGTTAAAGTGATTCATACCCCCCGTTCTTGTAATTCGGTAGCCCATGAGTTGGCTAAGTATGGTGCAAATGAAGTGTCGAGGCAGTCCAGCATTTGGTCTGATCCTCTCCCGAACTTTGTAAATGGCTGGGTGGTTCGCGATTTAGCTGAACTTGGTTAATAAATTTGTGGGGGGCTTTGAAGTTCAAAAAAAAAGGCTAGGATCAAGCAGTCTGAACTCAGGCTTACAAGCCATCAGCATACAAACCTTAAAAAAAAAATTCAACCTACAAACTTATTTTAACAAAACATAACTAAAAGAAAGAAGGTCTCACAAGTACTTTGGACACTTCCATGGCTCTAGTCATTGCGATGGTAGAATGACATAGTAGCATGTCTGCGGCTAATAGTCATTGCGATGGTAGAAGGATATAGTAGCATGTCTGCGGCTAAGACATATATCCATATTCATTAAATTTTATTGAGCATACTCAATGACAATATAGGTGGTTGTAAATGAGGAAATAATAAAATCTAGTGATGTTTTCGGATTTTTACTATTAAAAAATCCCTTGTTTTGATCTACTTATGTAAATGTGACGATGCTACAGAAAAAAACCCTTATTTTTTAATTTACACGTGTAAATGTGACGATGCCACTAATACACATGGCAGGCGAGCACCGGATGAATCACACTGACATGTGGGGCCCGCACAGCTCCGCAGCAATGGGAGACGACAACGACGACGACTCGTCGCTCCAGTCCAGGTCGTCACATCGACTAGTCAGTCCGCCCGCGCCAGCCCACCTCTTCGCCTTCTTCCCAACGGCGCGAAGCGGAGCGGAGCGAGACGAGAACGAGAGCCGAAGCTTCTTCTTCGTGGCGCTCCCGCCCTTGAGTAGTTGGGTTCCTCGCCCTCCCTCGCGCTGCAACGGCTCGGCGGCGGCGGGGCTCTCGTCCTCGTCCTCATCATCCGCCATCTCCTCGTGGCGCCGCGAGGGATCAAACGAGGTAATGCATTCTTCTCTGCGGCTTTTTCTTAGCAAATATTTTGGGGGAAGGTTTCACGCCGCATGAGTTGAGGATTGCTGCTAGGGGGACTGCCGGAGTGGCGATTTTTCTCTCTCTCCCAAATTTGTTGGGGTTTGATTCTGATTTTTTTTCAGAGCTTTTGGTGATTTAGTCAGTGTACGGCGATAGGAGAAGGGTTTAGTACTCAATTTATTTTCGAATTTTTTTACGCATTAATCCAGCGAGAGGAGACGCGACGCATTTGGTTTGTATTTTTCCGGAGGAATTCATGGCTTTACCTCGGTTCCCGAATAACCTGTCGACCAAATTTTTACTCATTTTGTTCCTTCTAGATTCGATCGTTCAGAGATTCAGAAAAAGCTGCGACCATGGTTATATGCTATCGGGTGGTTACTGGTTAGTTAGCAGATGAACATATTATAGTAATTTTTGCTCAACTAATGTATTTTTTAGGAGTTAATACTAAATCCGCCTCTTCTAATGAATTCCCTAGTGCCAATATTTTGTAGCCATTTCTAATGTTCTACACCCATTTTAATCCGTAGTCAAACGCAGGGGGCGAATGGCACTCGCTTCCGGTTCGGCGTTCTGAATTTTTCAGTTTCTAGTTGCTACTTGCCCTTGCCATGCTATCAAGCGAATACCTCGTGCGGTGCGCAGCTTCGTAGCACTTGCTGTTAAGTTTGACAGCAATTGCTTGTGGTGAGATTAGTCAAGTACTCAAGTCTGAAGTCTCCGTCTCTCGGAGGTGATTATTATCTTCCAATAAATAGCACTGTCTCACTTCGTGATTGTGGTTCTAATTGCTGTCGTTGCCCTTGTCCTTTGGAATTGGTTATGTAAGCTGGGGATGTGATTGAGAAGGCTTCATTCTGGATTTGTGGTTGGCTGGTTGCGGCAGCTCTTGCATATCCTAATAGATAGTGTTTGTGCCTATTTTGCATGCAGGACCTGGCACCGGACTTGATTATTTGTTCCATTAGTTTCAGTGGAATAGTTTGAGTCACTGGGTGTATGCCTTTTAGCTAACCATTCCGTTAACTCTTTTGATATCAGTACTGTTTGAGATGGAGTGCTATTTGGCTGTTGCCAATTTCAACTACTGAAGATTTTCTAAAAACAAAACTACTGAAGTAAAACCGAATTTTACATGAGGTTTTTTTCCCTGTTGTTATCATGGTTTATGCAGATAGTTTTAGTTTCTCCTGATGCTCTTTTTATGAGATTAAATGGCATGCATATGCATACTTTGTGTTTACACTTTTTTTATATGCTTTAGGTTATTAAATTGCCAGGTCTGTCAGAGGAGCTTTAGGTCATTATCGTTATCCCTTTCTCGCGCATTACTGTAGATTCAGGCAAATTGGATAAGCAACCTTACATGTTAGTCTTTTCTAGCAAGTAAGCTCAAGAATGCTTAGCATAGATGGTGTCCCTTGTGTTTAAAACCTTTTGCTAAAAAAGCTTTTTTTAAAAAAAGATCTGTTTTGCTTTTCTTTAGTGTGTAGGGATGCTTATTGGAGTAAATCTTCTAAATGGAAGTGCATTCCCTTTTCGTATATAAGGATATTATACTTTATTTTCTCGTACCAGAGATCATTTTACTAAATGCAGTGTCATCCAACGCAGTGGATCTTGGTTGCAATTCAAGGGAATGTCTTATCAGGAGAGAGATGATGTTCCAATGCTAGAGCTACAAAGATTTCCTACTAGAAGTGTATCTATGTGTGTACCTGTCAGGGATGATATATATGAGGACCCAATCATATCCCATAGTGGTCCTATTTTCAACCCGATACCTATTCAGTACACATCCGTAGCTATTCCATCAGGAAATAGTGATGTGTTTGATAGGCCGCCTTGTCCAAAGGTTAAGAGCAAACCACATGCTGTTACGCTAGAAGAAATTGGAAGAAGTAACTGGCCTTATGACCAGCATGTTCTGAAGAACGAACACCTGATGATGTACTCTGAGCCTTTGGGACAGTGCGATAATCCTGATTGTGTCGACTGTCCTCGTGCTTGTAAAAACAAAAGGCATTTCCAGAGAAGTTCAGCTCCTTTTGATAACAAGGTAATATTCTGTCTTTAACACTACTGACTTGTCACCTCCTTTCAAACACATTTCCTTTTGAGAAAACAGCATAAGCATATTGATTTATGTGGTGGCTTCGCTTGGAGTTCTATTTTGAGCGAGGTCTTCAAAACAATTTGGCTGCTTTATTGTAGTAGTATTAGTTAAATTTTAGATGTTCATGTATCAACTCTTGATTCCTTCTGTGCAACCTATAAGGAAACAATTTTGTTTCACACTTGTATTTTCATGCTTTGGCTGTGGAGTATTTTTTGTTATCTAATATCTGTTGGGTTTGACAAATTAATGCATACTATGATGAGCTAGTAAGTTATAAGGTCATCCCATAATTTTCCCTTTCGAAGGATTATCCTTTTCCTCATTTCCTAACAAGCATATGTTTTGAGGGATACAGTGGTTATGTACACAACCTATGATATTCCTTGAACCAATCAAGTAGGTAGTTTTGAGTTAGGATTCAATGGTTGATTAACCAACAAATTCCTCATACTAAAAGTCCCATTGAACACTTCTCAACTTTGCCCTTTCATAAATGTTAAAAGCATAAAACTGAAGCAATTTAAAGAAATGTAGTGTACAAATCGCCCATAATTTGTTAAATTTAAGTGGTGTTTTGAATACCACAAAGCTGGAAACTTTACACATGACATTCTTCTATGCAAATTGTTAGGCTTAAGATTATATCACCATATCATCATTATTATGGTTATGGATTTTTCGCAATTTCATGGAGTATTTGATCGTGCATGTATATCTCTCTACTGATGAATGTGTTTTTAACATATTTCGTTTACTATTGAAGTTTCGAAATATTCTATATGGCTATGGTGATCGATGGAAGAAGAAAATCGGGCATTACTTTTCGTACATTCCAATTATGAAACCAGATGATAAGACAGTTCATCGGTGGAACCAATTTTTTGTGATATCATGCTTGCTAGCCATATTCAACGACCCTCTATTTTTCTTCCTATTGTCTGTAGATAAGGTAAGGCTACAAGTTCATCATCTGTTATATGAAAGAATGGGCCGAGGTTATTTTTATATGTTCATTCCTTTCCTCAATACCAAATGTTGCAGACTTACATCCACAATGGCTCTAACACAAATGGGTCCACTACTATTAGCCTGTGTGAACCGCAATGGTCAAGGCATTAATACAGTTTGAACATGTGGGCTAATGCCATAAAATCAAGCATAAACAGTTCATCACAATTGTTTCTACTCTTTACAGATATTTTTACATAAAGTTATATTACAGCACATGGATCAAATTTAACTATAGTTATCTATTTGCATAAAATTATTATTTTTGTGTGGTGCAGCATTACAAGTGTATAGTGTTCAACTGGAATTTCGCGATAGCATTAGCTGTTGGAAGAAGTGTGACTGACGCCATTTATTTTTTACACATGCTTCTTCAGGTGATATGTTAACATGTAATTTATTCCATTTGTACTTTTCCATTTCAATTAAATGAGTATGCAGCTCCACTGCATTATTATATGACATGATTGGTTTATTCTTTTATATTTAATGATTAGTCAAATGAACACCTTCTGGAATGCACAGGTTTTGGGTGGACCTTCTTTATGACTTTTGTTGTTGCACAAAAAACTGCACACGCCTTTAGTTTTAAAGAAATTTCTTAAAGTTAGTATGTACTTTTATGTTTTCTATACGATGTTTACCATGAAGTAATAAATTTTTTAACAGAGGTTTTCCTTCAGTTAATCTATCATGAGGTCTCAGGAAATATGGAAACCTACTTTATGTGTAGTTTCTTGTCTTTAATGACAATTTTCTTTTTTATGAACATTATGGCCTTTTGTTTGTATGATACATTTTGAAGATGTCTTTATATTACAAATCCAAGAAAAGGCATCATGCTCATAAATTAAGTGTTCCCCGGGAAAAAACAATGCTCATACCTTAAGTTAATCTCTTTTGCAGTTCAGGCTAGCGTACGTAGCACCTGAGTCAAGAGTAGTGGGAACTGGAGATTTGGTTGATGACCCTAAGAAAATTGCTATGCGCTATCTTCGTGGGTTTTTTGTTTTTGACTTATTGGTTGTGCTTCCACTCCCTCAGGTATTGTACGACTAATTTACTTTGATTTATATTTCCCATATTAGAAAGTGGAGTAGGCTTGAATTATCTCCTTTTTTTTCTTTGAGAACCCATTGGGTTTGGTTGTTCATACCAGTCCTGGTAAAATATATCACATGTGGTTGGTCTGAATTTTCATAAGTAAAGACGAATGTGTTGTTATCTGGCATTGCACATTTGACGCACAAAGAGGCTTCTGATACTGTAGTGTCAGACTCAAGAATTTTGAGAATTAACAGTGTAGTATATAAGGTAGTTTTCCTACATAAAGCAATGAATGATTATACCTAACCAGTGTCCAAACAAATCTATTGGGGATATATGTTTTTGAACCTGGTATATGAACTTCTATTGGCTATTGCTTAGTACAATCCTGGGAAGAGACTGTCCTGTTTTCAGCGATTACTTTATCATATATGCCTTGTCGTTTGATAAATCCATCCCTCCTTGATGCAGGTAATGATATTGCTAGTTATCCCTAAGTACGTGGGGATATCAAGTACAAACTATGCAAAGAACTTGTTGCGTGCCACAGTTCTTCTTCAGTATGTACCACGTATTGTAAGATTTGTGCCACTGCTTGGTGGTCAATCTACCAACGGATTCATTTTTGAGTCAGCATGGTCTAGCTTTGTTATTAATCTTCTACTGTTTGTTTTGACCGGGCATGTTGTTGGTTCATGTTGGTACCTCTTCGGACTACAGGTTAGTCTCTTCTTTATGACAACTCCATGCAGTATGTAGCTAGGGGTGCAATCAATCAGATACTTCCCAACTGCTCAACCTCGTTAAGATTGGATTTGGAAAGGCGGGTCAGAAATTTCCCAGATTCAGTCTTGAAACCATACATGTTTTTTTGGGTATCACTAAGCTCTGTTATATTGTTCAAGATTGTATTCTGTAATGTGTAATTTGAAGTTGTATTAGCACATAAGTTGATTGATCGATGTTAAATTTGTGCTATGATCTGGGCCAGCAGGTACTCGATCACAGTATGAACTGACCATGTGAGGCCAAAAGGCCAGGGGACTCAGGGTGTTACAATGTCATACTTGTTTTCACCAGTATCCAACTAAAACATGTTTACTTGTGATATACTCCCCCCTTCCCAAAATATTATGACATTGGTTAGCTCAATTTTTAGCTAACCTATGTTATACATAGTGAAACAGAGGGAGTATTTTCATAAGCAGGATTGCCCACTTTACTGTCTTGATGATTGAAAAGGCCATAGTCAGAGTACACTAAATATTACCTGATTGAATCTACCAAGTATAAAAATTTATAATGTCTTGTTTTCATTCATGCTCTGTTGCAGAGGGTTAATCAATGTCTACGGGATGCTTGTGTTGCATCAAACATATCAAAAGGAAAATGCAATGGATTCACAGATTGTAGAATTAATGTACTAGAGAGGACTGACTGGTTGGACAACTCAAATTTAATGGGCTGTTTTGATACTAAAAATGGTAATTTTTCTTATGGCATCTACCAGCAGGCAGTGTTGCTAACCACAGAACATGGATTTAAACGTTATACATATTCGTTGTTTTGGGGATTTCAGGTAACTTTCTTCTTAGGAAATCAATTTGTTGTTTTTTATCCATATAGCTAGGGATTGTGTGGGTATATTTATCCACTTTTAGCTCAACTAAACCAACTAAACATGCTTTTTTTTTCCCTAAGTCGCATTGCAGTTTTAGTCACAAGTTAAGTGGATCAATATGTATCCATACAGTAACCTATTCCAATCCCTGTGCAGATAAGGTTATCTAACCAGTCGTATTCAGCTGTATATGGGAAGGAGGAAAAGCCCCCACCTCCATCCTAATCCTAATTAACACAAAGCAAAGAGCCACAAATGTTCACTTATGTCAAGCTTTTTATCTTTTATATGCTTTTACTGGCCTTACTTATATTTCTTTTATTTTCTTCAATTATCTGATGCAGCAAATAAGTACTTTAGCTGGCAATTTGATCCCAAGTTACTTTCCATGGGAAGTACTATTCACTATGGCTATTATTGGACTGGGTTTGTTGCTTTTTGCATTACTAATAGGGTCCATGCAGAATTTTCTCCAAGCTCTTGGAAAAAGGTATGTAGTTGTACCACAAGTTTATCCTATACAAAGTGTACTGATGAGATTGCAATGGGCCAGTATATATACATGTCCACTATGTTACAAAAACTGAAGTATGTGCACTGGTTCACCGTACAAAAACTGAAGAGAACACAAATAGTAACAACAATCAGTTTGAACAAATAGAAGCTGTGCTACACTGAGGTCATGCCTTTTCTTACAGCCCCGTTCAAATCAGTTTAACAGCTACTTAGCCGATAAATTTTCATGGATTAATTAAGAATAGTAGGTTATAAAGTTAATGAGATAAAGATAGCTAAGCAATGCTGATGTAGAAAGTTCTTGGAGAAATCATGCTTCTGTAAGCGTGGCACATATAATCCTTACCTAGAAAGGATAGTGCCAAAGTCTGATGACTAATGTGCCAAAGGGCATATATCTTTTTTGCAGGAGATTAGAGATGCAACTAAGAAGGCGTGATGTTGAACAATGGATGAGCCATAGGCGACTACCAGAAGATCTGAGAAGGTCTTATATTTTCCAAATCAAATAACTGAGATATGAGGAAACAGTCCTTGTTTTATTCTCTTCCCTTTCACATTATAGGAGAAGTAAACTTCGAAGTACCTGATAAGAAAGTAATTTCCTGTTAAATTTCAGGCCATGAGTTGGGCAAAATGAACTCCATTCCAATTTAAACTGTGATTAAGAATTCAAATGGAGAAAAGTGTGATAACCTTGTTTAGAAAATGGGGAATGGATGAGTACCCCCTCTGTCCTCAAATATAAGAGTGAGATATATAGCTATGACACTATGAGTACTTATATTTGAGGACAGAGGGAGTATTAGAGATTAATCCTAGAACTGTGCGCATGTATAGCTTGATAACATAGAGTGAGGTATTGCAACCAAAAGATATTATGATTAGTAGATACTCCCTCCGTTCCTAAAAAACGAATTGCTAGCTTCCCAATGCACAAAGAGTGAGAAGTGGAAAAGACCCTCATTAATAAAAAAACGTATAGGTAGGTAGGTCGGTGATGGGTATTGAAGGGATAAAATTTCTTGATTCATGTGCCGAGTGTAGTTAAGAAGGTAGAAGTTGGATTTTGTGGGACAAATTCAAAAGTTTTAAACTCTAAAAGTTAGTTTTTTTCTTTTTTTTTTTTTGGGGGGGGGGGGGGGGACGAAACACACGACTTATTTGTAAATGGAGAGAAATCCATTTTTCTCTTGTTAGTACTAGTACAAATGTTTTGTTATCATCTAGCTGTACACTGTAGTAAATACTACTCCCTTCGTTCCACATTGTAAGATGTTTTAGCCTCTTCGTCTTTTGTCTAGATTCACTAACATCCATGTAAATCTGGATACATAATTTAAGCACATACATTGATCCATGCATGAATCTATTTAAAAGCTAAAACCCCTTATAATATGAAACAGAGGAGGTAAGTAGTAACAGATCAGTAACAAACCTCAAATTTCTATGCCGCAAGGTGAGAACGCTTAAAGCTTTGTGAATCTGCAGGAGGGTTAGATGTGCCGAAAGGTTCTCTTGGGTAGCTACTAGAGGAGTGAATGAAGAAGAGCTTTTGAGTAATTTGCCGGAAGATATTCAAAGGGATTTGCGCCGCCATTTCTTTGGGTTCCTCAAGAAGGTTTGTTTCTTTTATCTTTGCAACCGTTACCCTTCCTTTCCATCTCCACATACTGTGTAGGTGTATTTTTTGTTTATTAATGCAACTTGTCGTGAACTTGTGATAGCTCAGACATAGACCATTCAGCATTGCTTCTCGTCTTTCAGATAATTATATCCATGTAGTGGAAACATTTTGGAAACTGTACTAATTATGACTCGAATGGATCCCTAGAAAGGAATGGACTGAAAAGTGAGAACGCACTTCCTGGGGGAACCATGTAGGTGGTACACATGTATATTTTTGGTTCGCGGATGTTATATTTTGCATTTTGCTTTAAAGGAGACGAGAAGTTTTGCAATGCATATAAGATTTTAGCAATACCCTCTGTTTCACATATAAGAACAATGATGCGTTGATTACCACCCCTACCCACCCACCACAATACTTGTTGCCAATATCAGTGGGATTTCTGTGCCATTATTTAGTTGATCACATGATGCCAATGCATTCACTGGTGTAGATTCGAATCCAGTTGGATCAAATATGTTTTCTGTTCAACTACTTTGTCATTTTTGCATGCTGTGTTGTTTGGAACTTGAGAAAACTTGAACTTGCAGTTTCCTTTCATCATCAATTTCAGGTTCGTCTATTTGCCCTGATGGACAATGCAATCTGGGATGCCATCTGTGACAAGCTACGGCAGAACTTGTATATCAGCGGAAGTGACATTCTTTATCAGGGTGGTCCTGTCGAAAAGATGATTTTCATAGTGAGGGGTAGATTGGAAAGCATCAGTGCAGATGGAAGCAAGTCTCCCTTGCATGAAGGAGATGTTTGTGGTGAGGAACTCCTTTCCTGGTACTTGGAACAATCTTCAGCGAATAGAGGTATGCAAATTTTATGTTTTCTTGACTGCTTGTGCCTTCTGATATCTCTCTTTATTATATCATCTATAATGCTACTGTCATACTGTATCTATGTATAAGATGGTGGGAAGATGAAGTTGCATGGCATGCGTTTGGTGGCTATACGCACTGTCAGATGTTTAACAAACGTTGAAGCTTTTGTACTGCGAGCGCGTGATTTGGAAGAAGTGACTTCACAATTTTCAAGATTCTTGCGCAACCCACGTGTGCTTGGTACAATTAGGTAAGAAAACACCTGGGCAAACCATACCTTTACTAAAAAAATCATGAATCTCAAAACAAAGTACTCAACTATTATCATGTTGAGGGGAACCCATATTAATCGAACAAATAAATCAAATAAAAAAATTGCTCCTACATAATTGATTTGAGATCCATGCAATCCTCTGATATGAAGTTATAAACGTCTGTTTTTTATAAAGCTATGAACGTATGGTAGATGGATATATAATCAACCTAGGAATTTTAAAAAAGAAAAATCAGTTAGTAGAGCTGGAGGATCTTCCCATGACCCGAACTTGTTATATTTACTTACTGATCCTTTCATAAACTTTAAAACAGGTATGAATCACCGTACTGGAAGAGCCTTGCAGCAAATCGCATCCAAGTCGCATGGAGGTATCGGAAAAGGCGACTGAAGAGAGCTGAGATGTTGAGGCCGCAATAGAAATCAGGTGGGTAATTTCCCACGTACAGTCACGATCTTCAACATTACACAATTGATGTATCCAAAGTCGGATATGCATACGGTACTCCAGCCATTCTGCCATTTTATGCGTAGGGGCAATTAATGGGCTTACCTACAGAATTTTGGTACTGATGTTGTCAGTTTTGCCGTAGGCCCCCTTTCGTATAAATGAGATATATACTCACTCTACCCCCATTTATAAATATAAGCATTTTTAGGGATGCTCTTGGACATGTATCTATGTTATGCACATCCTTAGGATGATTATACTCCCCGTCCAAAAATACAAGTCGTATTACAATTGTATAGTACAATATTTAATACTTTACTTTGACCATTAATTTCTCATAAGATATTATTTATATCATATGAAAAAAAACATCCAGATACGAATTTAATGATATCACACGCACAACATCAAACACAAAACCATTGATGTCATGTCAATACATAAGTGGATACTTGATTGAGCTGAGGACTATTTGCAGCATTTGATGTTGCTTGGTGTTGCTGTTGTGAAAAGGTAAACAAGTGCAGATCATGTCATATTTGAGAGGATAAGTGAGGAGTACTTTGTTTGATACAAAGATGCTTAAAATTGTTTTTTTGTAAAGTCGATGTTATTTATCCTTTTTTTTTTCAGAAGATTGGAGTATTTACATCAACAAAAATGCTTGCTTACATGAGTTCTCATGTTGCTATCAACATGCTGCTATCTATGCACAAATTATATGTTCATGTTTAGAAAAAACCATCATGTGCATATTCAACATCCAATAGCAAAGAAGACAAACTTGTTTGGTGTGTGCACAAGTTTAGCATCCAGTAAAAAATTCATCCTTTTGGATCAGTGGCGTTCAGTCCAACTTGTTTGATGTGTGTTGATTAGTGCCATTCAGATTAGTGATATTGTCATTCTTACTCCAGAAGATGTAGTGATACTCCTGAACAATCTGTTAAATGATCATGTTTGAGCATTTGTGGTCAAGCTAGGATTTAGATATCCCATGATGAGTTGGTAAAATACAAAGCTAAGATTCAGAATGCTTTTTTTTTTTTGGGGGAAATTTTGTTGTGCATGCATATTGAATGTGAGCAATATTTCAGATCATGTTTTGAGCAATTTTTTTGGAAAATTTTCAGATCATATTTGAGCAATTTTAGTCAGCTATGCAATGCGGCATGCCCACATATCAGATTTAGGTAGTACTGATCTTAAATTCGAAAAAAATGCACCCAATTAGAATGCATACAAAGACAATTGCTCTGCAAATCTTATACTCCGTTGTGTCACTCACAGGTCCCAGCAACACAAAAGGATCGATTATTCACCTATGCCAAATGTCTTTTTGCTAAGAAACAACCAATTTACTGATAATTCTTTACAATGAGTCTCAGATGGATGGCTGCATGGGTGCTACTCGGTCCGTTTCAGAATATAATATGTATTAACATTTTCAAAGTTAAGCTTCTCTAAGTGCAGCTAGACCGTTAGTGCAGCAATGCATGGACCGAGCATGGATGATGTGCTTAAGCAAGGGCATAACTGGCACAAAACATCGTATCATTTCCGTTCCATATTTTTCTGAGTCAATCAGAAAAGGAAACCCTGGATTTGAAATGAAATGAAATATTATCGAATACAAAAACGGAGCAAATACACTAACCGGTATTTATCGGAATATAAAAACCTCTCAAACTGAACCTCATTTTTTTTCTAAAACAAAAAAATGACATTTCTAACTTTTATCAATTTTGGTAATAATGAAAAGGTCCATTTTACTCCTCTGGACTATCCACTGGATCAGTTAACCCCCATAAGTTATTTTTTTGGCTCATATACACTCGGACTATTAAAAAGGTTTCCTTTACACCTTAATAATATTTCACTTTTTTATTCTTTTTATGCAAGCCATATTTTCTGATGGGATTTTGTGGAGTTAAACATGACACCACTCTAAAAGTTTTAAAATATTTTCATTTTTTTATTAATATTTTTAAAATTATGATACATATCTCCTCATTAATTAATCTTACATGCTTCCAATCAGAAAAGAAGTGATTAAAAACTTTTACAGATATGTTGACGTGTTAGACGTGACACATTTATCTATCCTACCAAATTTTAGTCAAAAAAACAACTTGTATAGAGAAAAAAATTGAAAATATTGTTAAGGGGTAAAGTGGGCTATTTTTAAAGTTCGGGGCGTAAAAAGAAACAAAAAACCGTTCAGAGGGTTAAGTGATCTATTGAAAGGGGAGTGATGAACTTTTTTCTAATAATATACAAACAGTTTTACACTTCCTTTTTAAAACAAGAACTATATTCATCTATATTTGTAATTAGTATGGAGTAGTAATTAGAAAAAATAAAAACATATCTAAAGTATCATACTAGAGAAAAAAATACCATTCAACTAACCACCTCAATACTTGATAGAAATGTGAACATCTATAGTAGAGAAGGCTAAAACTAATCATATGTATATGAAAAGTTTTTGTTTCCGAAAAGTTTTCGAATTTATTTTCAGAAAGTTTCTGACCGATTCTGGTTTCAGATGGATAGTAGCATTATCATATTTGTTTATGTTTTCGAGAAAAAATTCTGAATTCATTTTGGTTTAAAAGAAAGATTCCGATCAACAATTTCCGTTTATAAAAACACATCCAGAACCAGAAACTTTCCAAACCGTTTTCATCCCTACAAGTGCAAGTGCAGTGCGTTAGCCCATCTTGTTACTAGGAAACCGAGATCCCCCAGCCTGCCAGAAGGGATACCCATCTCCGCTACCCAATATTCCACCAATGAGGCCCTTGTTTAGTTCCCAAAAATTTTCACCCAAAAACATCACATCGAATTTTTGGACACATAAATAAAGCATTAAATATAGATAAAAAATAAAATTAATTACACTGTTAGGCTGTAAATGGCGAGATGAATCTTTTAAGCCTAATTAGATCATGATTAGTTATAAGTACTACAATAATCCACATGTTCTATTGATGGCTTAATTAGGCTTAAAAAATTCGTCTCGCGGTTTTCAAGCTAGCCATGAAATAGTTTTTTCATTCATGTTCGAAAACTACTCTCGACATCCGGTCAAACGTTTGATGTGATGTTTTGGCCAAAATGTTTTCACCAGCTAAACAAGGCATGGATCCTACTACGACCCATACTGCCATACAGCCCAAGTGCCGAACCACCGAGTTGTCCGTCTGGACTCCCGAAAGCACAGCCCATTTCCCCGCGCCTCGGTACACACACAACACACAGGTACGCACGCGGCAGGAGTCACGGTGGGACGCGTTCACGACGCGTGCATGCATCGGAGATCCCGCGAGTAGCATCAGCGAGCGAGACAGCCGACGTCGGAACAGGAGATAAAAACCTGCGCGCCACACGACGGACGGCGCCGGTGGATGGATTGATCGATCGACCCGCGGCGGCGTTGCGCGCATGGTGCGTGGCTCCGGAAAGAAATTGGCTGGATTCATTCCAGTGCTTTTCCATTTCTGCTTTTTTTACGACCAAATGGTCCGTACCGTTTACCCCCCTTCTATCAGAGTTGCACCAACCACGACAACAATTATGCATACTGGGACGCCTGGGGGTGGGTACCTACCCTTGCAGCCTTGCTCTCAGGTGAGTGCAACTTGCAATCTTTGCACGGCCGATGCCTTCTTTTTCTCCCAATGTTAACTCCAAAATCACGGTGAAAAATCTCACATTTACCACCAACAACACCTGCTGCTTCCTTTGTGCCGTGACCCGGATGCCACCGCCGACATTGAACATTCACGGCAAAACGCGACCAGATCGAGTTCACACCGATCGCCGACCAAAATGTACTAATTCACTTAGCAGCTAGTGTCCCAGGCTTGGCTCGTCGGCCTTGCTCGTCGCCGCCCTGTGCTCGGTGCGGCCGAGCTGGCTAGCGCCGCCGCCGCCGGTGACGCTCCGCATCCTGCCCTTGCCGAGGTGGTGCTCGCAGAGCGCGTAGCCGACCAGCGTCGGCTGGCTGCACCGCCACCCTCGCCCGTTCACCCGGCTGCATCGTGACCCCTCCTTCAGCACCGCCGCCCCGCCGCCTCGCCGTTTCTTGCCGCCGCCGCCATTGCCGACGCCCTTCTCATCCTTCACAGCTACCATCACGCCATTGCTCACCGTCGGATCCCCTGCCGCCGAATGATCGACCGCCACCGGCGCAGGCTCAGACTTGATCGCCTCGCCGCCGGTGCACGGCACGGCACAATGCCCATTTGGCACGCTGCAAATCGCAAAAACACATTATTTGCACAAACGGACAGACAGATTAAGCCGTGGATGGAACTGATTAAAATGTGATCAGAATACAGGTGGCATCGCATCGCATCGCATCTGGACATTGTGGCGAAGTCACTAGGTGACAAGCGAGATCACGCGAGGATACAACCGAACAGGCTGTGATGCGAGACTGATTGATCAGAAAGAGACCAAACAAATCCACACCCAACAAGAAGTGGCCTAAATGGAGGAGTGTGTTATCATGGGTGTGGATGCATGGGTGGACATGACTACAGGACCATTCTGTCTGACAGTGGAGTGTGTACTACAATACACTACTATATACTAAAACAATTTATAATTGCATCCCCCACTATGAAACAGTAGAAACGAAGAAAGAAACAACACTAATCTATGGAACTAACCCAGTGGCCTGATGGTTGGAACATGCTGTGCATCTATTTTATTGTTCAGTCAAAATTTACAGACTTGTTCTTTTTGCATTTTGCAGTTCTTCAGTGCCCATACCTCCTGTGAGTATCTTCAACTGCGCCTTGTTCTGCACCCGGTCTCTTGCTGTTGCTGGAATCAACTCCATTGTCCTGCAAGAGTTAACCCAAAGATGAGTGCTTTTGATCCAATTAACTAGATCTAGCATTCTGATCCAAGAGTGCAAGAACAAAATCGGCAGCTAGAGCAAGCATACCTGCTGCAATAATGCAAGGCGCCTGGCCACCCCGGATTTCTTGCCAAGATCCACATTTGCATGGCGCATCATCCTCCCAACACCAACATCATCATCCTCCTTGCCTCCCTGCATCCACTCCCGATTTCTTGCTGCCGCATTCTGTGGAGTTTGAGGTGCAGTGGATGTGGATGGATCTGAGCTCTTCTGAAATGAGAAGGTCTGTGGCCTCCTCCTGATCCTCATGGATGATGATAGACAGAGAAAGACAGAGAGGAGAGAGATGGAGCAATCAGCAATGGAAGAAGAGGAGGAGGAGATTTGGGGATGGTGCAAATTAAAGGAGGAGAGCTTTTGGTTATGGTTATTATGGTCTGGTTTTTATGGCTCATCATGCCTGCACTTATTTATGGTGAAACCAGTAAATAGAATACTACTAGATGGTGCAGTTTTCAGCACTGCCTGCTGTCTGTCTGGCTTTGGCTTGGCATGCACATGCCTCCAGTGTCTTTGCTGGACATCATCGGCCGTCAGATCAAGAAAACGGACGGCTCGGATTGATCGGGTGGATGGTCGCCCGGATCCTCGTCTGCGTCCCGTGATGGATGGCACATTGGCACCGGTTTTGTATTCGCATGCATGACGCCATGTGCGCTAGCTAGGGAGATGGTGAGCATTGCCTCATTTCAGTCTGGCACAGTGTACATGTTGGTTGGTTAATTAACAGCCTGTATATCCAACAAGAGGACATGCAATCAAATGGTAGGTGATAAGTAGAACTGCTTGTTTGAGGTACGGCTTATAAGTCGTAATCAGTTTTGAATTTTAGAAGTGAGTTTTGGGATTATTTTCGTTCTTTTTTTTGTTTTTCTATAACATTGGATATCGATTCCTAAGAGTAGAAGTATAACATTTTTAATTGCTCTCTAGGTGTTTTCCGTTGCTTCAGTCACATGCATGCAGCTTATAATAATTCTCCTTCGAAGTGCAAATTGGATGTTATATGATTTTGATAATAAGTGGACCGAATATGCAATATTATCTCAGAGCATATGGATATGGTATCATTTCAAAATAAAAGGTATGCATGAAATCTATATGAATTTCACTAACCCTGAAATCTAAGATGCAGATGTAACAAGTTGGTCACTGAATAATTGTTACCTCCTACCATGTAAAAATGCAAGTGGTTGATGCTAAAATGACACTTTCTTTTGTTAACACGATGGGTATCTTCTTCATCTCGTTTTGTTTGATATGCTAATGTGTGTGTGGATCATGCATGGAATGAACAGTCAGATCAAGTGGGGGCTGTGGGGCGGTGATTAGTCAGATTTAGCAGTGGGAGGCTGGGAACAAACAGGGATGTAAAGCAAATTTGGGTATTGTCAGGTCAGGGACATGTGTGGTCTATGCATCCAGCTTTTGGCCAACATGGGGGGCTCAAAGAAGCCAATCTCTCCGCTGCACAGTCTGGACAATTGGCAGTCCATGCACAGGTGATGGGCGTTTCCATACTAAGGTCATTTCTATCTAATGTCATCTTAGGATATTCTTAATCAAGAGTATAGTCATTTAGGCACTTTTTAACCAATGTTAATTTTCATTAATATTTTTAATGCGATATCCCACGGGTTATAAAAGAGGAAGGGACCATCACCTTGTTTGATAGCTTTTGGCAACTACCACTTCTCTCGTAATCTCTTATCGTCCCCGTCTAAAAATATAATAATTTACGCTGGGAGGTGACACACACTAGTACAATAATTTGAACAGAGGTTTTTTTTCATATTTATTGGACTAGGATATGTCATATTCTAACCCAAATGTTTATATATTTGGACTGATGGAGTAGCTTATTCTAAAAATCAGTAGCCACAGAATCTAGATGATGAATAACTAGCTATAAGTATGAAAAACATATCTGGTATATTTTTTAGCTGGCTACTTATCAACTACTTCCCGGAATTTTCAATTTTACATAAATAGGTTCTGCTTTGCTGGCTACTTATCTATTACTTACCAGCGAGCACGAGATGGACAAGCCCCGCCGCAGTTATCCTTGTGGCCAAGCGGCTTTGCTAGCAGCCGCTCAGGCAGCGGCAAACCTGAGAAGGAGGTGGGAGAGAGGTGGATGAACGAAATCCAGTAAGTAAGACGGCCAGAAGCAAACGAATTCTCAAGCGGCGAGATAAAGCTTTGTATAGAAGATGTCTGTTGTGTAATATAGGGTCATGACTTGTTGAAGTGTTACATTTATTTTTTACCAGTGTGGGTTCAGCCATAGATATTTGGTCTTTATTTTTCAAAGGTAGCTCGATTGACCTCCTATCTCTTATAGCATGCACACTAAGGGATGTATGTACCGTGCGAGTAGTATATGTCTTTTGTATGATATAAAAACAAGAGTAAATTTCACAAAACTACAGGTACTTTGGTGAAATTATAGCAAAACTACAGATTTAGCGCCAAGTTTATCATAAAACTATATATTTAAGACATCATATCAGAAAGTTGCAAATTCAGTGAAGAAATAAAAAAAACTATATATGCTTTTATGTTTTAAAGTTTAGATTCATAGCACAATTGTTTTTTAAGGTACAAAGATGTATTTCTTTTGATAAAATCGATGTTAAATCTCTCTAGTTTTGGGATACAATGCCTTAAATATATAGTTTTGTGAAAGCTTTGACACTAAATCTGTAGCTTTGTGCTAAATATTCTTAAATATGTAGTTTTGTGATAGTTTGGCCAAAGTACATGTAGTTTTGTGAAATTTACTCTAAAAACAACTACCTCTGTTTCATAATGTAAGAGTTTTGACTTTTTTTTATGTAACGTTTGACCATTTGTTTTATTCAAAAATTTTATGCAAATATATTTATAAGTTGTGCTTAAAGTACTTTTCGATATTTAAGTAAGTCACAAACAAAATTAATGATATTTCTATAATTTTTTGAATAAGTCGAATGGTTAAACGTTGTAACTAAAAAAGACAATTAAAAGAAAAAAAAAGAATTACTGCATTTCGTAACTGACTTTTTATCTTTCTGTTTCGCTTCTTTTTTAACCCTTACGTTATGAAACTGACGTTATTCTAAAAAATAAAATAAAGAAATGGAAATTGATAAAAAGGACTGAGAGCAAGGCTTCACCAATGGGCCTTACACCAAAAGACGCCCCCGCGGACTCTTCAGCCCAACAATTTTACCTTCCCATAGCTTTCACTAGACCTGTGGACAATACTATACGCGGAAATTGAGGTTGCACTTGCACGACAGCACAAGCTGACTGGTTCATTCAGGTTTAGGATATGATGGGTTGATGAAACGTCGCTGCCTCTTTGGCGCAACAGAACCAACAGCATAGCCACCACTCTCATCTACTCGAATTTGCGAGATGCACTCAATATATTGCGGCACAATAGGCATGCAGAATTAGACGTGAGCACAACAGCTGAAATTGCCAAAGAAAGGCCTGCTGCTGCATATACAATACAACTTACCAGTTCCAGAATGCTACCGGGGAAATGAGAAAATTTGCCGTAGAAAAAAATCTTGATGTGAACAAGTGTACAATGACTAACAAACAGTAGCAGTAAGAACTTTTTTTTACAAGACTCAATCCTGAATCCTCGAAGGCTGCAGCCTGGACCACATCCCTTTGATCCCACATGGATAGCTTAACTGTAGAAAAATGTCGGCAAACTCAAGAAGTTACTCAGGGCCTAGTTGTCTCCAGCACCAGCAGATTGGTTGACAGTTGACACACCATTGTCTCCCGGCTTTTATGTGAGACTCAAAACATACTACATTCTTTACTTGGGCAAAAGTACCGGTATATGAGGTCACTCCATGTTTCAGATTTGACAAAATAAAATGCCATAGCAAGATGTCAACGATAGGTCATGAACACATTACCATGCTTTTATGATTTAACAAGGTGCATTATGCATTTCACCACACCTCCATAATCACCTTCAAAATGCATCACATGGATATTGCGCAATCCACGCAAAATACCTCACAAATGAAAAACCATCCACAATCTAATCTAGTGGCAGTGTGGCGCCTCATCTGTTGCTGTTCGTTGTCACACAGCATGAGGTTCATCATAAACTCAAAACTGACAGTATATTGTCTAACCTTAAATACAATATAAATACCATGAGTTGACAAAAAGGGAAGAACAATTATATCATCGCATCTATACTATTCTTTAATACTCATTTAGCACTACACGTGAACTTTACAATGTGAACTCCTAGAAGCCTCTAACCCAAGAATTTGTGTACGTATTGAGAAATGTTACCAACTGGCAACTTAACTCACTATAAGGATTTCAAAATCCTATCGTGTTGATGGGGTCTCTATTGACCTTACTTTGATGACCGTGTTAATTATTATTATATGGAGAACAGTTCATATACAAGCATCCCCATCCAGAAAATCCCATACTTGCCTTTATTGTTGGAGCATTTGATGTTGTTTGATCAAAAGTTGGGCATAAAGCAGCTCGTTCCAGGAATCCGGTACTCCAGGAAGGCACCAGTGACTGCAGTCCTGGTATCTCTCCGGTGATCTTCTCTCCTCCTCAGTAAGGTTCCGTTTGCGATAGATAGAAGGGTGTGCATCTTTTCTGTAGTCTGTCATTCTTGTTATGTTCAAGTAAACAACTGGAGTTTTCATCTTGTGGATCACATCCTCTAAAATGCTCATCTTTGGTGGGTAAGTTGACAGGTATTGTTCATTTCTTATTGGTTCTGTCTCTTTATCACAGCTACCACCTGAATTCCATTGCCCGCCACTGCACAGTTGAGAGTGCAACCAAATTTTACTTCAGTCGAGATCCGTCAAAATATTATGTACTTCTCCAAATAAAAAGGCAATACATACCTAAAATGAGATGCTGAATAGCCTCTAAACAACACAGTGGTTTTCTTGGGATTTACATTGGCATCAATCCACCTGGACCAGGTGACAAGAGCTTTGTGAAAGGCATCCACAACATTGAGCTCACTATATATGTGATTACCTTCCTGATAGTAATCCTTCCTGCAGCACATGCAACATATCTTTAATGTTCAACAAGAAGAAAAAATAGAGATGACTATTTAAACAAATAGCAAATATATCAAGATAAGTTACCCTAGAGAAGTTTTCTCGTGTGTCCACCAGTGCCCAGTATTGAAGATTAGAAAATCTGCGTCCTTGTACTTTGGTGATGATTGCTCGACTATGTCAAGCCTAAGAGTTTCTTTTTTCTTTCCATTACTTACTTTCATCTCCCATTCTTGGACTAGGAAAGGGGAGCGGAAGAACTCCACGCTGCAGTTATAATCCTAAATGACAAGAATTTCAACTAAGCAACACTTCCAATTTCTGAAATGAATGCATAATGTATAATAAAAGTACAGTTAATCCAAACTGGAAAAATACATACCGTGAACAGGAAAGAGTATGAGCCCTCAGTCTTAAACTCATGCCTACCGGATGCCTCAAAAACCTTCCTCTTGTCCTTAACAGAATTCCTTAAGATGCAGACCAGGGATTCCCACATGTTTCTATTCAGTGAATCCCCAACATAAACCAGTCTTTTTCCTCTCAGCCTTTCCAACATATCAGTTGGATTCAATCTAATATAACATGAATATAATTAAGCATATTATGCACTAAGACAAAATAAAAAATTCATCAAATGTCTGTTCCAGTAACTTTTCTCACCTCGGAATGCTACATCCACTAGGTTGCCACCGGAGCTTCTGGTAGGCTTGATCTTTCCTGCCATTGAGATAACAGTCGAAGGGCTCATCAATGTGAGGGCATGATCCCTCAGGGTAGAGAGGGTACGAGTCATCCCGAACCCAATTCCCATGGAACAGATCACAGCCGGCCATCTCCTTGATCCAGTCAACCTTTTTATCAGGCTGTTTTGTTGAAGCTTGTTTATTTGATGATACATTCCCCTTCACCGCCACTTCACTGTGGTTCCCAGTTTTTGAGTTGATTGCTTGGGCAGGATGATCCTTTGATGAACCAACACTAACCTGAGAAGTTGTTTCCTTCTGCTTACTTGTTGTACCACCACTTCCACCAGAAGCAACTCCATCACTAGTTTGGTTCTGATTCTTCGAATTTGTTGATGCTACAGGTGCCTGATTCTGGCTTGGGGATTCACCCTCTTTCTTTCCTACAATTGCTGGACTAGCAGTCTGATTACTAGCTGAAGCCACATTCCCACTCGCTTTATTTGTATCAGCTCCGCCATCTTTAGCATTGCCCTTCGCCAGACTAACAGTCGCATCCGATGCATGATTACCATCTCCACTTCCACTCCCTGATTGAGTATCCGATCCGTTATTCAAATTAGCCTTCATATCTGATTCAATTCCTGCAGAATCAGTACTCGTGGCAACGACCGCGTCTTTTGTATCAACCTTCACTGCTGTGCTATTTACAGCAGCAGAAACACTACTTGCAGCACCACTCCCACTTCCTGCACTGCTACTAGATCTAACATTAGAATCACCTTTTTCTGAATTTCCAGTTCCAGTAGAATTATCACTGGATGCTTTAGCAGCAACTTTGGTATCAGCCTTCGCCATGCTGGTGCTGCTCTTCTTGTCAGAAACACCATCACCATTGCTCGGGGACTCACTTCCACTTCCCGATTTCTTATTGGACTTATCTACACTCTCCTCGCCGGACTTCGCCGAGGATGATTTTCCGGCAGAGCTACTGGTTGTGGATGGGGATCCACGCCCATCTCCGGCCGGGCTACTCCGATCCACCGTGCTACTCGCCGCCGCACCGCCGCTTGAGGAATTATTCGCCGGGACGCCGCCTCCGCCGCTGCCGCTTGCCGTTGCAGATGGGGTGCCCAAATTGCCGGGCGGAGATGAACTCTCGCCACCGGCATTGTTGCTGCTTGGCGCACCACCTCCACTTCCCGGATTATGCTTAGTGGACGCGGCTGGATCAACGGGGACACTGTGCCCATTGCTCCCATGGCTACTCACCTGGCCGGCTCCCTCGCTCGATCCGCCGCCGTCGCCGCGTGGGCGGGGCGGTTGCTGTTCCGGCGAAGGGGTGGAGGAATTGGTGGTGATGGGGAAGATGGAGGAGAAGAATCCGGAGACCTGGGCGCGGTACGGCGCCGTGGAGGCGTACACGCCGCCGAACCACGAGGCCCCCTCGCCGGCGGGGGCCGGCGAGGAGGAGGCGAAGGCCACGTAGGCCGTGAATGCGGCGAAGGCGAAGGCGAACCCGTACACGGCGAGCCTCGCCCGCCGCCGTGACCGCCCCGCCGCGGCCGCACCGACGTCCGCGCACGCCATGCCCGCCAGGCCGCTCTGCTTCCACAGGCCCTTCATCCCGCGGGTATCACGGTCTGGCGGCGGCTGTATGTACAGTCGTCGGGGAGGTGGAGGCGGAGTTCGCCGGCGACGGCGACGGCGGCGGCGAGTGGTGGCGATTGAAGAGGCGAAGATGGGAAGTGAATTGAGGAGGAAGAAGAAGCTTATTTCGCAGTGGAAGTGGAGGGGGGAGGAGGAGGAGGTGATGGTGATGGTGATGGGTAGTTGGATGTGTGGCTTTAGGAATTTAAGAGTAGGGAAATTAACTAATCAGCAGCAAATTTTGTTTAGATTTTGCATGGGCCAGTCAGTAAATTGCATCTGAATCTTTTGGTTCAACGGGTCAAGGATGGTCAAAGGAGAAACTGCTAGGAATGGAGTACGTAGCAGTTTTATTATTTAAGAGTAGTTTTATTATTTAAGACTTCGTTCAAGGAATATAAGAAGAGACCATAGCCCATAGGCCAGCACAAACAAAAAAAAATGTTGTTATTTGACTCTCTTTTGTCATCAGTTGATGTATTATTAATTGTTTGGCTTGACCTTAAGCAAATATACATTTTATTCAAGTATTTTGAACAATAATACGATACTATTGTCTTGTGTGGTTAAAAAGTTTGGATCAGTTTAAAAATATGACACTCAGAAATAATTATGTGTACGAAGTAGAGATTTAGTATATATTTTATACACACAATGTTTATATGTATAAATTTTATAGCACATATGCTTTATGTGTAAAAAAGAATAATATTTTGGAGTTCGAATGCAAAGTCATACTAGTATCTAAATTTGGATTATATAATTTTTCTCTTGTGTTGGTATAAATGTTTGTTTATAAACATACTTGAATGAAAAAGAAAAAGAAAAAGAAACGGAAAAAGGGTTGAGAGGGGGCACGTGGCAGTACACGGGCCAGCCACGTGACTAATTGCACATTAGTTATTTTTGTGCTCGGCATCCCTATTCTTATTAATCTTGGTACTCGGATGTGTTCATAGGAATAAGGTCAGTACCCAATGTATCGATAGCTACCTGTTTATTATCTATCGAGCCGATAATATTACATCAAAAGCTTGCAAGTCGATCGTCGTCACGATGATAATTACCAAGTCGATAGTTGTCGGGTCAATATTTTTTTAGGCTAGTAGGTACTTTGGTCAAGAGATATGTTTCGGTCGACGGTTGCCCTTTGGGTTGGTTGCTTTTCTAACATACAGTAGCTATCTGAGCAGAGAAGTATATTCTGTGAGATCATGTCCATTATAGAATTTTGAAACCGGTGGAAATAAGTAAAGATACGAGAATACTTTATATGATATTATCCTTAGAACTTGGATATGATGTAATGTGTATATGATGTAATGTATTAGTGGTTGATAATATATTACTAAAGAAATTAATAATCTGTTACGAAAACTTTAAAGAAAACTTTATACTCGTGGACCGTGGTCCCGTGGTCCTTCGTTAAGCTGCCTGCGGTCGCTCACAGCCAAGCCACGAGAAGCTGCGGCAAACATTGAAAATCCGCCCCTGGGAAAGCGGACCAACCATCACGCTATCTTTGCCGGTCCGCCTCGCTCGCGGCCGCGGCCGACGTGCTGCACCTCGTGTTTTGTGGTGGCCGACTGGCAGAACACGCATGAAATTCCGCGAGGCGTCACTGACATGTGGGCTGCGACACCGGTGGATGGTCACGGGCCGAGGGACTCAGTTCCACGTGGCGCGAGGCCGCGAGCTATAATAGCTTACGAATTGAATATAGTTAGTGTCACGCGAAACATCATTAGCACGGATTATTCATTTCGGTTTGGACTTTGGTGACCACCGCTCCATTTAACAAAAATTTTGCGCTACTCCGACCAGGTGAAGCGGACACGAGTAAAAAAGAAAAATGAAAAGAGTAAGCAAACCTGCGTGATGTAAGTACTACACGGAACACGGAAGAATAATCATTTGCTCAAACGGCTGAGGTTTTGCTTATCTTATTAGAATAAAGAAAAAGGAAAGCTAGATATAAGAGGAGCTCTGGTATCGATCCTTATTAAGGGTTTATTCGGTTTGAATGCATTTTAGCCCTATAAAAATAGGAAAACTAGAGGAATAAGAATGTATTATAATTGATCCATAGACATTTTTCTATGAGGTTGAAATAAATGAAATTTTTCCTATGATTTCTCTCTAGAAATTATAGAAAAGAACAATTATCCTTGGTTTTCATATGATCTAATACTACAAAACAAACGAGGAGAAACACAAATCTTTTTTTTCCTTCAAACCGAATAAACCCCTAAGAGATAAAGAAACTCCAAAATGGTTGGCTAGGCCACTACTCCCTCTCTCCCCTAATATAAGGATTTTGACTATTTATTTTTATCAATTCGTTTTATTCAAAAAATTTAACATGATACTTTTGTTTGCACTCAATATCAATTTCAAGCGGAAAATGCCGCTCATAACTTTAACATTATGTATGAATTTTGATTTCTTGGCGGCATGTAACTCTTAGCAAAATTACTTACAACCCCTTTATAAAATACAACAATTTCAGATGAAAGTTGTTTATGAATAAAATTTGTAAAAATCTAGTTTCCAAATATACAAAACATAAAATCCTAGGTGATATACTTATTTTTTTAAAAAAAAACCAAATCCATGTTCACTTGGGGTTAAATCCCATGAGATATTACACGCACATATGGGTGCGTTTAGTGGTCAAAGCGCGGCATTCAAGCTTTTGTTTATCAGAAAAAAAAATATAGGGTCTAACCATAAACCTAGGGTGTTACACTAAAAAGTGCAAAACTTGATATTTTTTTTTTGCTGCAAGTACCCCTAATTTTTGTTGTTTATGATTTTTTTTCTCCCTAGAAATTAGGGAAGAAATTAAAGTTATTGACAAAATAAAGTCCATATAACAATTCCAATAGCTAATAATCTAAGCATGCCAGAAAACCGTTTATGTTTGCACTTTGCAAGCTATTCTAGTTTGTTAATCGTGGTCTTACACGCCATGTCATGTGAAATGTACGTGAACGCTTCTAGAGAGAGAAGTTTGGTTTTCCCGTGGATTTCGCGTTTGTCTCGGCAGATGGGCTCATTTGATAAAGTCTATGGCTGCGTTCAGAAGGGAATGAAAAAAACAGTAGCGATAAATGGGCACAGTAAATCGCTACAGCCGCACGCAAAACGATAAATAATATTAGCGCGTGATTAATTGAGTATTAATGATTATAAACTTAAAAAATGGATTAATTTAAATTTTTTAAACAACTTTCGTATAGAAATTTTTTTTAAATAGGCATACGGTACTATAGGAATTTCACTGTGCGTTATGGAGAAACCCTCTTTTTTTTCGTTCCTCGTGAACGCAGCCTAAATGTACACTAGTGCGAGTCCGCGACTTTCCTTTTGCCACGTCCGTGCATGTGGTCTTTTGGTCCTGTGCAAAAGAAAGCTGGCGTCGGTGTAAGCTGGACTTTGGGAGACCTTGGCCCAAAAGTGTACTGGCTGATTTAATATTAGAAAGTGAAACACTATACCATAAAAAAAAAATCTAAGAGGCGAACAGGCCTGTAGCCCAGTGGGTACAAGAGCCTCAGTAGCAACTAAGATCCTGGGTTCGATTCCCCGTGGAAACGAATTTTCTAGGATTTAATGGTTTTGTGCTTTCAATAAACGTACCCCTCGACGGTGAGGGGGTTGCGTGTGTTCATTCATAGGGATGAGTGTGCGTGCGTTATGAGTGTCTACGGTACACAAATTTGAGTACGGTTTCTATGGAACAAATTTGGATACTGCCCACTACTCCCTCGGTCCCTCCCATAATGCAAGGGTTTCAATTTTTTCGCTTGTAATATTTATTTAAAAATTAAGTGCAAATTTTAAAAAGAGTTAGTCATGCATAAAGTACTCTTGATAATAAAGTAAGTCATAAAAATAATTAATATTAGCATATTTTTTGAATAAGACGAATGAGCAAATGTTACCAGAAAAAAGTCAAAATCCTTGCATCATGAAACAGAGATAATATTTATTATTTTTGGTTGAACAATAAATATTTATTAATGCCTCAAATATTATTAGTTTCAAACATACCTTGTTTCGCTCTCGCATCGGGTTTAGGCCTGGTTTAGTTCATGAAAAAATTCTGCGAAAGCATCACATCAGACGTTTGACCAGATGTCAGGAGGTGTTTTTAGACACAAATGAAAAAATTAATTTCACGGCTAGCCTGGAAACCGCAAGACGAATATTTTGAGCCTAATTAATCCATCATTAGCACATGTGGGTTACTGTAGCAATCATGGCTAATCATGACGTAATTAGGCTCAAAAGATTCGTCACGGCGCTTACAACTCAACTGTGTAATTAGTTTTATTTTTTATCTATATTTAATGCTTCATGCATGAGTTTAAAGATTTAATGTGATGTTTTTGGAAAATATTTTAAGAACTAAACGGAGCCTCAGCGTATACTTCACTTTACACAGGATACATCAATATAATTTTCACCTTGCACCGAGTTGTATTGTATAATTGAAAGAAAATATTGTAGAACATTTGACTATTTTGAGTAGAGCTTAAAAAATATTTTGAATTTAAGCTATGTTTCAGAAAGTTGGTTTCAGAATTTTAAAATGATGGAAGTAATTCTGAGATAAATCTATACATAAAAAAGCATTATCTAATCTACTTCGAATTAGGTTGCTGCCTAGAAGCGCACAGAGATGAAAGGAACGTGCACGGAACGAAAGATATAGGACGCTATTAGGTACAAACTCACTCAGATTTAAGTGGGCGCGCGCGGTTGACTACATTGCATCGTTGCTACAGAGAAACTCCACTCTTCTACTACTAAATACTAATTTGGTGGAGCAATTCGGCAGGTTTCTACTACTCGCATGTTTGCCACTATCAAAATTAACACCTTAAGTTTATGCGACAGGTATCTACAAAAATTGATACACTAGCTTATGCGTCAGTTATTAGATGTACGACATGCAAGTTCTGATAAGATGGCCCATGGATGTAACCAAGAGGCAAGCCTAAAAGTACAGTACTACTAGTAATTTATTGGTGTTGTTCCTAGTGATCAGGATCTAAAGCAAAAATACCGACTAGTACAAATACCGTTCTTAATTTGGGTTTGACATATAATAAGCTACAGTCTAGAACATTCTTTGCATATCACATGCTCGGCTCATGATCAGTTAACGCGCTTAATTAATACGAGTAATTAATTAGAAATCGACTTCCTGGACAGGATGCCGGCACCCCGGCCCATGGCCCAATGCCCCATGCAGTCATACAGACACTATTATCACAAAAACGCTGCTCGTGACTGTTTGTGTGGCCTGGTACAGTGTTTTTGGTGAAGTGTTGCATTCCAAAGATTGGATCTTTTTCAGGTGTCTCAATCTTAATTATGTCTAGCGATAAAAAAAACATAACTAATTAAACGATTTGTCGCATCACACTTTTGCAAACTTATGAATGCGGTCATTAACAGTTTTTTCATGAAAAATCACCGGAGGCGCATGCATTTTACACAGTTATTTCTGAATTTTCACAAAGTTAACAATGATTCATCCAACGAAAAAAGGGGCATGCACATTGATGATGAATTTAGCATCCCAATGCAAAAGAGTTTTGTACTATGACTACACACTATAGGAGTAAGATGTAGATTCATGGAGTACGATTGAAGCAAGGCAAGGGCGTGGCGCTTTAATGGTGGCTTTGCGAGTATGGTAGTATTGTAAAGGTAAAGCAAACGAGCAAAGCTCCCAAGCTAATTGCTTAATGCCATGCGACGACATGACCGTGTAGGGATAAAAAGGAGGCCTATATGTGGGAGCAATATAATGGGATCATGTGATCATGGAGCTGTGCTGCACTACAATGCTGAGTGATCTCTGATCTGTGATCGATCGATTGATCGATCAACCCATCACCCATGGCTTTAAAGCGAAAATGTACTGATGATCGATCGGTTGATCTCCCACCGACGATGATCAAAAGATGGAAGAATCTTGTGAGACAAAAGAGAACTCAATTACTTGGAACGCACAATGCAGCCATGCAGGCACAGATTAATCCAAATCATTTCTACACATGGCTATTGTTTGTAATAGCCTTGGAGAGTTAATCCCAAACGATCGATAGATGCTGCCACGCTGGCCGTTTGTGAGCTGTGACGAGAGCTGGCCAAATATTTGCAGGCGCCGTAGCGTGCCCACTGTTGTGTCAGCAGGCAGGGGGCCAGGTGAGTGAACAGAACTCGCCAACGTACAGCTTTTGAGCCTAGGCGCGTAGCCGAGTGGGCAACCCCACCCTCCCCTAGATCACCGAAAAAAGGAGGTAATGTACCGGGGGACCCATCCCAAACGCGGCATTATGCCGTGCGCTTCCCCCGCTCAGCCTGGTGCGTCACATGCCGTTCCCCGTAGGGAGCGAGCACTACTTGGCTCGCGCCGTCCCGCGCTGGGCTTCACGTCACCGGTTTGGCTCTCTCGCCGCGCGCACGCGCGTCGCCGAGTGATATTTGCCGGTTTCCGCGTGTGCGGCGCCGATGGATCGCGACGGGCGGGAGTACGGGACGGTGCGGGGGGTGGCGAAACGGGGGGAAAGACGAGAGGAGACGGGGGCGGGGCTAACAATTTTGGCTGCGTGGTGGGAGTGTACTGGTGGCAGAAATGTGTGTGTGGTTGGTTATTTAGTGCGGGGTTGACCTTTGGCAGATGGGGGTGTATGGAGGACGGCATGTTCTGCTTGTTCGGGCGATGCCGTCGGCGGGGGACCATGCGCAGCGGAGATGGAGAGCGATTTGAGTGTGCCAGTGTGGCATGTGTTCGGAGTGCGTCTGCTACAGTGTGCGTCATGAATACAGACTCTCCTCTTGTTGAAACAGATCCAGGTGGCACCTTTTCCAGTCGCTACTCCCAATTCCCAAACTATCAATCCTTGCAAGTTTACGAAAGGTATGTGTCAGGTAGGCTTGATTTGGCTCGAGTTGGGCTTCACGGCCCAGATGGCCAGGTATGATCTAACTAGCTAGGAAGAAAGAACATGAAGCCTTGATTAGTTTGGGCCTCCAACCTGTAAAGAATTTGGTTCGGATTGCTGCGGAGAAAAAGCAGATTAATCTCGAACGCAGAATCCCATGGCTAACCCGGCATCAGCTGATCAGCAGCTAATCCTCCTCCCAGTGATCAGCAGGTCGCCGCCGGCTCCATGGCGTTGCAGAGGGCAAGCCGCGCCACAACTGCAAAGTTCGCCAGCAACAGTTCGACACGGGAGTGGCGCTCGGCGGCCACATGAGGAGAACATATCCAGTGGACGGTGGCGTCCAAATTGAAGAGAAATTACATGCTTTTGCTAGGTACTAGGATATATGTACTTGCATGGTGTAGAAGGAAAATATCGCTTTTAATTTGGGTCTCAAATAAAAAAAGACACATTAATTCGGATCGGATCATCGGACCCTGGTAGATCTGTACCGAGATCGATTTTTCATAACAACGACGCTCGGCGGCCAAATGATCAGGGAGCACACGACACGACGAAGAACAACAGTCCACAGATCGGGCTCGACGCGTGTCATGGTCCACTGTCATATATTCAGATGATCCCGCATGTTATCGTCACGTAACGAGTAGATAAGATCGTCGTCAATTTATCAGATTGATTTAGGTGCTTGATTATGTGATTGTTTGCATATTGTGTATTTGGCTTCAGTGAGATTTATACAAGTAAACTGAAACTCTGTAGTGAGTTTTATTCCGAATTAATATAGTTACACAAACATGCATTCCAATCAGTATCTGCATGATTTCTGACGATTTTTCTTTATCGAAGTAGAGATCCAGTTCAGTGATCTGTCGAACACGAATTCTAGCGTGTACTTCCTCGATGACAAAGAAGCAGACAAGATTTAACATACGTACAATTCAGTCCAATTGATTCAGGCACACTATGTACAAACCCAAACTTATACAGCACAACACACCACACATCTACTACCAATCAATTTCTCCTACTCGTAATTTTAACGAATTCCGACTACTTCTCAATGGTTGTCGCCGCCGACGAGCCGCCGTCTTCTGGGACGCCGACGGGGACGTCGGAGAGCGCCGCCAGAAAGCGGCGGACGCTCATGCTCCGCATCGGCCGGAAGCTGAGCGACCTCGCCGCCGTCCTGTCCGGGGATAAGACGCCCGACGAATTGCGCAGGATGAGGTAGACCAGCGCCTGCACGATCGCGAACACGGCCACCTTCGCCAGCGCCGCGCCGAGCTCCGGCGAGATGGACAAGGACGCCGCCGCCGCCTCCGCCGCCATGTCAACCATTGCTGCTAGTACTGTACTGACGAGAAGACGATGATGACGTGTAGTGTGTAGCTGATCGCTGTAGGCTGTAGCTTGCGATCCAAGAGAGGGAGAATGTTTAATTTCTTCTTCGTGTATGATCTACTGGTGATTTCTGATTTCTGGTCGAGTTCTTGGGCTTGGTTGTTTATATAGGTGTTGATCATGTTGGTGTAATTGGATTGGAGTGAGGCTTGCACGCAACCGGTGAAGTGTGCTGGATTCTAGAATCCAGATATATACGCGGTGCCTGGCTTCGGTTTGTGCTGAGGTTTGTCGAGGAAGGAAAAGGAGGTGCAAGACTGCAAGTTTTGTTCCCAGATCTGAACTTCAGTTAGCTTTCTCGTGTCCTGAGCATTCACTCTTTGTCTGAAATTCTGAATTCAGTTAACTAAACATGCATGATGCATGTCCTAAACTATCACATTATAAGTCATTTTAACTTTGGTTACACTGTTACAGTAAAATTATTTTAACTTTGACTAAATTTATAGACAAGTATATCAACATTTATATGGCAACGTAACCAGTGGAAACCAATTCTCCATACAAACTATGGAAACTTTTAATTTGAGCCATACGATGTTGATCCAATGGTGTGCTCAGAAGAGGTGGGAGGGATGATTTGCAAAACTTAAGAGAGACGGGAGGAATGATTTACATATGCACTTTTGCAAATCACCCCTCCTACCTTCTCTGAGCGCACCCTTAGATCAATATCTTGTGACTTAGATGAAGTTTTTACAGCTTGCACGGAGAGTTAGTTTCCACCAAATATGTTGCTCATTTATATATCCAAATTAGCTTCATTGAATAATAATAAAAGTGTATTTCTATAGCATATTTGTCTTGTCAAATGCTGTCATCGTCTTTCCGTTTCGAATTATTCGTTAACAATTGAAGCCCATCTTTTAAATTATTCAACTTATTTTTCTGTAGCTGGTGCTTAGCCCAACCAATACCAAGCTGATCAGCATAAGCAGCAGCAACCATTGTAGGTTGATCATCCACAGCTTAATGTCATCGATGGCAGCCAAAAATGTTACTACTTTTTTCTTTCTCTGTGTAGTTGGTCAAAGTTAAAGTAGTTTTACTTTGAATATAGTACGAAATGAAGGGAGTAACTCATCAAATCGTAATCCCTCGGTTTTCAAATTACTGTCTGCGTGACTACTACACTACCAATTTGATCACTAATTACTTTGGTTAGACTATGATAAACCGAAGTTTTATGCTTGTATGTAAGATACAATTTCTTCAGTTATATGATGTTTTTTAAGTATTATATCTTTTTTATAAAGAAAAAAAAAAGACAAGAAGCCGGCTAGAGGATGACTACTTTGAGGTGTCAGTTATTTGAAAACAGCGTTTAATTAATACCATGGTTACAAGGGCTTTTTGAATTCTTCAAAATGATTAATCGGAGAGTGGACACAACTTTAAATTAGGACAAAGAATATTTTTTTAAGATCAGTACAAGGAGTGGGACGGTTCATGATTCCGGTGTTTCTAAGCTAAGCTAGTCCACATAGAGGGACTACATGTGTCAATGTTAATAGTGTCAGGAGGTATGTTATTTCGCCATGCATCTTGCATAGCCACTTCGAAGCCATTATTCCCACATTTCTTGTGGCTAACCGTTAACCCGTACTCAAAAGGAAGCTGGAATTAGCAAAGGAAATGAGATCCGTTTCTGTGCCTTTTCTTGTTTTGTGGAGGCTGGAGCTCAGAACGAACAAAACCCAAACGGCAGGACAAACGTGAGTTCACGTGGCGGCCAGCAATGTTATCTGGACGCGGTTCCAAGAGGGGGCAAGTTTGCTCTTGCAAGCCAAGCAAGTGTTCAGTGGTGTATAACGTCAGTGTCATGCTTGCTTCTCAAGTCCTTTGCTAGCTGTTCCTACACGGTATAAAATGATGCATCGATCTGTCATCTGTACATAAACCAGCCAGCTACTCCGACTAGCTAGCGTCTGCATTTCTCCTTGTGCAACCAGGAGAGATGGATATCCGATCAGATCCAGATATATCTATATCTTCATGTTTTACTTTATCAAAAGTGGTCGGTTCCAGTCATGTCAGAAGATTTGCCATTGAACATTTTATAAAAGTCAAATATAAATGCTTTATACCTTTGGCACAAACGACGCTTTGGCCGAGTGGTTAAGGCGTGTGCCTGCTAAGTACATGGGGTTTCCCCGCGAGAGTTCGAATCTCTCAGGCGTCGTTTCCCTTTTTTTTCTTTTTTCCTTTTTTGAGATACACTGTACGGAGTACCTCCTCATGCCGTGCACTTCCTTTATCCCAATAATTTTGTTGTGAAATTGTTAAGGACAAAGAACCGCTTTATGCCTAGAATATCTTGCAGTAAATTGTGATACTGCTAAGAAAAAATAATATTTTTTTTGTAAAAATGTTAAGTAAAAAAAGAACCACTTTATACAGATAATACTTTGAAGTAACCATCATCGACTTTGAATTTTAGTCTTTTTTTAAAGACAAGATTGAGGTTTACTAGGGGGGCCTCTGTCCACCGAGGTTGTTTGGAGGATCCTAGTGTCCTACCATTTTTTCACGAACTTGTTTCACTAGCTATTGCTGATGCACGTAGTGATTGTTGTATTTTACTTCGAATTTGGTCAATACGTTACATGTTGGCATGTTGGCTAATTGGCTAAATATACATGAGAATGAAAAAAGTCATTAGAACGTGATTAACTGAGTATTAGCTATTTTAAATTTAAAAAATATTTAATTTATTTTTTAAAACGAATTTCACGTAGAAATTTGTTCCCAAAAGACATTGTTTAGTAGTTCAGAGTGAAAACCGTTGTTGGGAAACAACCAACTTGTAGTAGCAACAACCCCTAAGATAATCGTTCTTATACAAATATCATAAACATTATTGTATCTTTTTCCTATACTTTGCAACGAGCTCATACATTAGGGCGAAAATTCCCTACATGTTTCTTAAAATTTAGCCAATCCTTTTTATACCTCTGAGTTTTACTAGTCTTGTATGCTCAAATTTTGACTTTAATCTCTTCCATAAAGTTGACCGTGAGTCCTTGTCAAGGAAATAACACATAAATATATTGGAATATAACATTGAAAATATTCATAACTTTTAAGAAAGTATTATGTGTGAGAATTTTAATGTATATTTACAATCATATATGTATTTTTTTTAATGGCAAATGTAACTATTAGTCGTGTATAACAAATTTGATATATATATATATATATATAACATATAAACATATGTTACATAATTCTTTATATAATTTTGTCACGAATTATACCCCACACAACAAATTCATGATATATAATAGTCATGAACTGCAAATTTTTACCCTTGCAATAATACACTTCATAAGTTGTTGTATTCCTTCAATGTTTAATGACAAAATTAACCTTTTTTACCTATTAAATGGTCAACCGAACTATATGGAAGAGATCAAAATCAAAATTTAAGGACTTACAAGAGAATGGACAAAACTCAATGACTTAATAGGAATTTACTGAAATTTTCATGAGTATGTAAAGCATTGCCCTTAGATTAGGATGGGCGAGAAGCGTGGCCACATGTTGGTGCCAACTGATTTTTCTTATGTTACCAGCTGCTCGATTTTTCTAGTTTTGTTTAGGTTGGCAGTTATTGTGGGGCACAATACGAGGGGCGAGGAAAAGGACGACTCCGTTTTTATAGTCGTAGTCTCGTAGAGACAATATGGACGCCTCCGAAAAATATACAAAATATATTTATTAGCATGGCTGCTTCCATATTTACAATATACAAAACAACAAAGGAAAGATTATACCAACAAAAAAATAAAGAAAAATAAATACATATACAACATAATCTCAATATGTATGAGCAATGCTAATTGGGTAACTACCTGTGTGCACACTTCCTCTGTAAAGTAATGTTTGAACTAGAAATACTGCCAAAACTGTTACAGGTTACAACAAGCTCAGGATGTTTGTGGCCTCCATTTCCATGTTGCTAGTACACCTCAATCTTTCTTAACAAATTGGGCCCCTACCTGAGTTGGTTCAAAAGACTTGAACCAGGTGGTCGGGTGCGTAACAGCCTCTGCCTCTACGATCTCCATAATAAGGCAAAAACTTTTGCCCTTAAAAACCTTCTATTGTCTCCATGGATTCATGCTTCACTACTGGATCCTTTGTTTTTAATGATTTAAATGGTATTTGGTTCGCCAGATTTTACCAGCTTCGCTTTGAGCTCCGCGTTCTCCCTTCGTAACTGTTCAACCTCATCTTTCAGCATTGCATTGGCAAGTCGAAGCTGTACTAGTTCCCCGTCAACGGTCGTATCTTCTCCCTAAGAACAGCACAAAGAGAGTATTGAGGTTTTGCATAGGAAAAACAACATAGGGCAATTAAACTACACAGCTAACCGTCAGTGTCACTTACATTGTCCTGTTGTTGAGTCAGAGGGAGAGATGGAAGCTGCCCAGTGTAAGGAGCACCAAGCAAGACCTCCCTTATGACATCATGTGCTGCCAAGCCATCAATCCCCATGTTCTCATAACTCCAAAATGCACCTAGTGTTCCCAAGAACCCCTCATGGCATAGAAATGTTGTTTGAACTTCGCCTTTGGACCTGTGAGCGAGCAAGAAAAGACGTAATCAACTAGTAATGACCAGTCAACCCTATTGAACAGAGCATTATGGTGTTGCTGGATAGCAAACGGAACAGGAAGTTTCTTACCAATACTTGAGGGAACGGGAAATCTTGTCCATAGTCTTCTCATGACCACAGACATAAGCACCTCGAAAGAAAATTCTCTTCAAGCCAGAAAGATTAGCCACAAAGTAGGCTATCTAAAGGAGAAACAAAATAAGGTCAGCATGTTATTGATAAATGACACCTAGTAACTCCGATGTCTGGAAATACCTGCCCAATGTTGTAGGTGAAAGAATTCAATAGAGCTGCCGCAAGATCCTCTACTTTGTATTCCGAAAGTCTACTTGAACTCACTTTTCCAAAGCTAGCTGCAGTAGTGGATGCAGGAAGACCAATCTAACATAAACAGAATCCAGAATTAGTGGACACTGAGTTTCAATCACTAGAGTAATGTAACAAAAAAATAGTTAATTGAATTTGCACGGAAATAAAATGGACACTAAAAAAATATATGCTATGATTTGCTAACCGTCCTACACATACTCCCCCAAAGAACTCAAGATACCCCAAAAGGTGGAAAATAACTTTTGTTTTTCAGTAAGTTAGCTGTTCAATTTTCTAATGAATAATATCACACATGATGTTTCACACAAGATTTCATTTTCAGAGTGTGGGGTTGTGGTTGTGGGTACCTTTGGATAACCATGCTCCCCATATATGTCACCAACAGTCAGATCAACAGCTAAATTATTGCCTCTCTGGCTCAACTCCAAGAATTCATCATAACTAATAACAAACAATTGCAATTAATCACTATGAAGTAAAATCTCAATATTATTACAAATAAACAATTACCAAAGCATAATTAAAACTAAATAGTACCTTGAACAACCAGTCAATAGCCTCGCAAGACCAAGTATAGTGCCCCCACCTAGGTGGGATCCTATAATTCGCTCAAACTTACCATTACCAATTACCTGCTCATAAAACAATGCCTCTGTTAGCAACTGTCCCGTAAATAAACTACTAAATACAACGAGAAGTTCTGTATTGGCAAACCTCTATCATGCTTACACCCGATCCAATATTAACAAGGAGATAAGGAAATATGTTTCCATCATTATGGTCATCTGCTGCTGTCCCATCAATAGGTGCTGCTGACTCATGGATGTTCTCCTGTAGAAACATCAAGTAGAGCACAGGAAACTCCCACGTTTGAGCTTGGAATTATTAATAGTCGTAACCACATAAACACCTATTGGAAGATATCAAATAGTTTACAGAGTCAAATAGATTGGTGCAGATAACACCTCAACTTCCTGAGTTACTTTTGAATTCGTGTAATTTCTATCTAGTAGAACATGAGCTTTTCTCTTAAACTAGCAAATAATCCCACGTGTTGCAACGGAATAAAAAGAAACAGCCATCAATCCATTGTTGCAATTAATTTCTACCCATCAGCTGACAGGTGGACCCTTCGGCACCACTTTCTCTTTCTTTACAAAATGTAAGGAGTTGGTGATGGGCATGGTGGTGGCGGATTCACCACTCATCCCCACCACTTGCTTCTTTTAAAGTAGTATATAAAACATAAAAAATGTGAGTAAATTTGTTTCTTTCTTTTTAAGTAGCAGGACCAATGATAAACAGTCACATTATTTTCTCAGTAACTCACCTCCTGTTTTATTTTCTCAACGTTCATGTTTTTATCTCCAGGATCACCATAACTCATTAAGGCACCAAGAGCTCCTAAATACCCTTCATGTTGCAAGAAGACAGCTTGCATTTGACTCTGTGACCTGAATAACAGACCACAAATATTAATATCGTTTTTAACATAGATACAATAATAAAGAGTAAAAGGAAGCATGAATAAACCCAAAAGGAATATTTATAATGGTAAAGAAAGTAATGAAGTCCCAAAAATGGAATCTGCAATAAATATACGGTTTTCCATACCTTCTGTGAGAAATAAAATGTACATCCACAATGATATGCTTAAAATTCAGAAAGTACTAAGTAATTACCAGAAGTCAATTGCATAAGAAATATTTCCCATCGTGCTCTTATGTCCACGTATATAAGATCCACCAAAGAACACCCTTTTGAGACCCAAGATTGATGCAACAAGGAAAGAAATCTGAAGGACAAATACCATGATTATTCTACCAAAACCAACAACTGAAAACATAACAACAAATAAAACAACAGCATAAGGTGGAAGGTAAACAAAAGTTGCTTCTAATAAATGTTTTACCAGCCAGGTCAAAAAAACAAATGTTTAACCAGCATGTATGAGATCATTTTCCTAGACTGTTTCCCACAGAAACATTCTTAAGTTTAGCGTGTTTCTTTTGTCACTGCCTAGGTTATGAAAAAAGTGTTGGCTACTGTGCTTTCTTATTCCAAATTACAACTGCATATTCCTAGATATTTATTTCAAGAAGGTGATGCTAACTAGTGTGGTTATACCAGAGATGCAAACAGCTAATGAAGTAGCCAAGAGAACTAACTAAGCTCCTCTATCTTGAATTAGCCGCTTCCAACATAATCTGTAATAACTTAATAAAGCGAAGAAAGATCGAACTATAACTCACTTGTGCAATGTTATAGGTAAAGGCACTCAATAATGTGGATGCTAGATCTTCAGGTCTGTAATCTGTTAAATTTTTCTTAGAAGTAATAACTTTCCCAAAGCTAGAAGCAAGAGTTGAAGTTGAAAGTCCTTGCTGGAACATAAAAAAAGGGATTAGCCGATCATCCATAAGGACAAATATTTAATGATGAAGAGCGATGAACGGACCAACTCTTCAAAACATACAAGATCGATGGAGATAAAAAATGGACGCATTTCATAAATAATTATTATGATCCTAGCAGTCATACTGTTTTTTTAATTATGCCAAAAAAATAAGTATGTTGCAATTATATAAAAAAAAATCAAGTTTCGCAGAGTTAGCCTGCATGCAAAAGCACGACTGGCCTACCAAAACTAAAGCAGAAAAAACAAGGACAAAGATAAAATGAAACTTGCAAGAAAAGCGGATTTGGCAAATCAAATAGAAGAAAAGGGTAAAGGCAAACCTTCTGGCAAACAAGTTCCCCACATATATCCTTCACAATTAGATCGAGAACAAAATTGTCACCTTTCTGGCTTAATTGCAAGAACTCATCATAACTAAGAGAATTATACCATATCAGTAAGGAATAAAATAGCCAAGACAATATATGACACAACGTATGGAGATTACCTCTTACAGCCTGTTAAAAGTTTTGCTAAACCAAACATTGTTCCACCACCAATATGCGTCCCGGTTACCCTTTCAAATTTCCTATTTCCAGTTACCTACATTAAACTTGATGAAACATGTTTATATGAGCTGCATTGTGCGGAATTTCCATACAGATATCATGAGGAAGAATTGCAACCTTCAATATGCTAACTCCAGAGCCAATGTTGACAAGAAGGTAAGGAAACAAGTTATTTGGGGAAATATCAACGGAATTTCTCTTTCCATTCATGTGTGTGAAGGCTGCTCCAGGAATGTTCTGCAAGAATGTATCAGTTAAACTGAAAGCAATCTCTAAACAAGAAATAAATATCAGAAGACATAGATTTTAAGTTGCCTTCAATTTTCTCAAGAATATGTTCAACTCATCGAAAATACAAACTGAGAATGAAAACCTATAGAGTGGTCCTGTGCAACGATTTTTTAATGCCAACAATGCATAAAGATGCATATGACGAACCTGTAACAAAAAGTTTGCTCCAGAAACAACGCTATCCATTTCATCAACCTTGTCAAGAAAAACTCCTAATTTTTCACGAAAATCTTCAGTAAATTTATATGCTCCACCACCTGTGGCCTGCAGACAGTGTTAATCACATTTAAATCCTTTTCTGGTCAGAAAAACGATGATTATATATATTAAATAAATAAATAAGGCTGCAAGACAAGAGCAAAATGACAAAAATATATTCAACAATGTTACATGTCTTCACAAAAAGTTGTGCAGTAAATGCCTGAAAAGTACACTTGCAACAGCTATAACGATGTATTGATACAATAGCAAGGAAATCCCTAATTCACTAAATGATTAAATAGTTACATTGTTGTATCAATTATAACTTTGTATGATTTGACAGTAAACTGCATGAACTAAATCCTAGATTAGATGTATCAATTAAATGCAATTAATTACTATTTTTGCGCTTGCAGTTTTTGCGTTCCATGAAATAAATCATGATTTCACTGGATTACAGCTAAACATGCTATACAAAGCTCATGATGCATCCGCTATTACTAGTGAGTAACAATGAAGCCATTCAAAGCTTATCTCTTTTTTTTTCTGGGTACGATAAGAGGTAAAATATCCACATGAACAAGCAAAGAAATAAATTCAGAGGAACAGCCCGAATGGTCTCCACTTGAATTGATATCTTGATTTTCCGGGCCATAGCACGAGAAAAATTGTACCTTCAATGTAATATTTTCTTTGCTTGAACCCATGGTTGACCCTGTCATTACAAAAATTATAATTTAGCTCACAACAGATAGTTGCAAAAATTCTTCTTCCGCAAACAGATAACTCCAACATCGGAAACTGTAATTTTGATCGCAGTAAAAAAGACTCATATAGCATTCTCTTACGCAAATAAAAATAGTGTTATTGGAACACTGAATGGGTGTCGGAGTCCGACTCAGATTCGAATGTCCGATTCGGCACATAAAGACATGTGAAATGCCTCTTGGAATCCGACACGGGTGTCGGAATCTGACTCGGAAAAAAAAATTGGACACGGCTGTCCAGGTACACTATAAAAACAGTCCCAACAGCTAGTCAACCGCAGAGAGCTTGTTGTGTTATTCATCATACGGGACAACAGAAATTCCCAATTGTAATGAGCTTACATCCCAACTTCCAATTGTGCTGAGTTTACATCCCAGCTTGTGAGCAATTAATGATTCTTCATCAAGTAATCATTATTCATCAGTAATCAAGTCCTACACTAACTACAAGTCTACAATCCACCAATGTGAGTCTTAAAACTTGTAGGGACTCTGAAACCAAGTTCAGAGCAAGAGAGTAGTACCATTGTAGCGAACCAGCCCCTGCGCCCGGATGAACTCGAAGCACTCCTGCAGCCTCCGCCTCTCGAACTTGGCGAACCGCAGCTCCGCGCCCCCGCCCGCGTCGCCGCCGCCGCCGCCGCAGCTCGCCGTGTACACCAGCTTAATCAGAGTCCCTGCGACCACCACCACCATCAACACCCCAACTCCGGAGTTCATTCACCACCGACTTCGTGCATAACAGAGGGGACAAGTGGAAAAAAACCCGCAGCGTGCGTGCGGGCGTGCGTACCTCCGATGTCGAGCGCGAGGAGCGGCGGCGAAGGGGGCTGGCGCGGGAGGTACACGGGAGGGCTCCCGCAGTCGTCGCCGGCGCCGCCGTCGGGGACGTCGCGGATCTCCGCGCCGGAGAGGTCCACACGCAGCCCACCCATCGCTTCGCTCTCACCGGGATCGCGCCGCCGGCATTCGCCTCGCCGCCGCCGCCGCCCTCGGGTTGACTGGTCGCGAGAGAGATCGTGGCGTGGCGACGGTGGTGGAGGAAGGAAGTACTAGTAGTTGGAGGAGTTGGAATTATTTGGTGGGTAGGTGGCGGCCGGCGGGCGTTGTGGATGTGGATCAGAATAGAAACAGGTTGGAGGATTTGGGAAATCTTTTGGTCGGGCGGGCCGGCGCCGTGCCGGACTCGTGGAGGAGTACAGTTATTATTGTTTGTGCAAAATTGTGTTGGCCTCCCTGACGACGGACTCTCCTGGAGCCGTGTGGTGGAAAATTTCCAAGTCGTCTTTGCGACTGGCACGTAGTGACGTGTAGTGTAGTACTGCTAGTTTTCTAGGACCGAAAAAAAAAATCAAAAATAGGATAATTAGTCAACTCTAAAATTTAGATGGTTACATCACTGAATATTAATATCACCGCAACTTCTATGATGAACAAGCATGAAAAAATTGCATGTTTTACGAGTGTTTTAGGCCCTGTTCTAACCAGATAGGAGAAATGACTTATTGGCCGCACGCAAAACAAGGCATGCAATTAAAGCAATTAACTATTAATTATTACAACTAAAATGGATATATTTATTTTTTTAGACAACTTTTATGTATATAACTTTTGAAAATAATGTATAGTTGTTTTGGAGGTGGTCTTAGTCTGACAGTAGTGCTGGTGTCATTACTGTATTTTTTGGACGTTCAATATGTTTTGAGATTCCCGCGTCATCCTTTAACGATAATCCCCTTCCTCTTCCCATCGCAGTTATCAATCTGGTCACACCCTGCTATGCTTCCCTGCCCCAAATGGCCTCCTCCGTCCTCCTACCGCCAACACCAATCTACCATTGTGGTGACACCACTGTTGCCCCGTCGTCATTACCAACCCACTAACATTTCGCTCATCCCTGTAATATGGGGAAACATTTGTACCACCCCAAACTACCCGCTCCTCCATCCCTCCTTCCACACACACCCGAATCTCAAATCAAATCATAAGGTTAGAAATTTGTGTGATTTTTCCTAAAAAATTACTTGTGTGATGTATAGCAAAATCGGTAATGAAATCAAATCATAAGGTTAGAAAATTGTGTGATTTTCCTCAAAAATTACTTGTGTGATGTATGGCAAAATCGGTGATGAACGCATGCAAATGCCGATAAGAAACACTTGAAAGTGAAATGCTAGGCTAAAAAAATTCAGAACTTTGACCATGTTGGGTTACTTGGGTAAGCACGAGTGCTTCATAAGTCATCGCTTACGTAAATGGGCTTTGTCTCCTCCATAGAAGAACGACCGCTGCGTCATTATACTTCTTTTTTTCTTCGTGATACTATTAGTGAGTGAAACACAGTTGCATGTACACGCCTGAATCCTGATCCGGCCCCTTCTTTTCTCGATGGTTATCCAAATTCGATGTACAAAACTACTGCAAGATTATAAATGTCGCACGCAGGAAAAGAAACTCAAAGATCGTCAAGTTATTCCACATTAATAACAAGGGCCTTCCCACATCAATGTCATCATGGAGTTTGACAACGAAATTACGAATAAACTCTTTGTTCAGTACGGGATGAACCTGATTACCTGAAGGTGACAGCAATGAGGCAAGTCACAGTCAGTCACCGTCCCCCAACACTGACCAACTTCCCTTGCCGATTCAGCAGCAGCAGCAGCGCTCAACTTGGCAACTCCCTTCGTTCGAGTGCACGGCAAAAATGCAGGTTTTGGTTGTACGTATCGCGCTGTTCACTCGTGCTCCAGTACGCCTGCGCATTTACAAATCGAAAGAGAGGCAGCAGTGCGCAGCGTCACGGTCGCAGCCCATGATGGAGATCATCAGACCAGAGCATATCACGCGGGTTTTAATCGGAAAGAATGGGGATCACGCGGGGGAATGAAAGGGACGGACGGTCGCTGTGCACAGTGATGGGCTGATGGCAGATGGAGTAGCGGCGAGATCGCGGCAGCGTGAAACCGTGAACCAACAGAAAATGTGCCATATGTGCCCGCATGATTTCCACCAAAACAATCGCCAAACTCGGACTTTTTCACGGCCTTGCGCTCTGGTGCACTTCGGCCTCATCTCATAGGCCGGCCCAGATAGCCAGACACCGCCGCATCCGCGAATCAGCACGTTTATTTCGGCCCGGAACGAGGAGAAAAAAGGCCAAGTTCCACGCGGGCTGTTAACATCTAGGTTTTGGGCCCAAACGAGGACAAAAGGCCCGGTTCGGCGAGCGCTCTGCCAAGTTGGGCCGTAGCGCGACGCAGGCTACGAGCGACGTGACCACTTTTGATGGAGCGGATCGATCTATTTCAACGTACTTACGTACTCGCGCACGGACGGGGGAAGGGGATTTTTTAGCCCAGGGAATTTTCCGGCGATTTGCACGCGAGAGAGCACGTGCAGGTGTAAGTGCAGGCTTCGTACACCGTCGATAGCTGCAAAATCCTGGAGAGATCGAATGATTTTAGGGTACGAGCCCCACATATATGATGGACCATTTTTGATTTATTTCTGCGTGTAGAGATTGATTATGGTCAAGTACTTGCTACTGCCCGATGGGGATTAATTGAGGTTTATCCCCACTTTGGACTTTAAACTTTTAATTATACTTATCGCTGTCGTTTAATCCTTTGAATTGTAATATAGTATCAAGAGAGAGATTATCCTGAGTCATCACACACGAAAAGTGGAATATCTGAGTTTTTCAGGGCGGCACGTGTTGGTGACAGGCCCACACGTATGATTAGCGCAGAAAGCCACTTTGGTCACCTATCAAGGGGAGCCGAAAGAGAGGAGAGACGGCACCATGTTGTTGACAAAAGCTACAAGATTCTTCCATCCTTTAGGCTAGCCATCCTTTAATTGCATGCATGCCTGTGTAATCTTCGATGTTATTTTGATTAATCAACTTGCTACATCTTAATTAAGAAACGACAAAAGTTCAGAACATTATTTATATACGTCTTGTGATTACGAAGGCAAAATGCAACCATGTGTAATTTTTTATGTAAACCTGTCTAAATTATTTATTGTATCGATCGATCGAGCTCAATTAGACCTGTTCAGTTAGTGATCTTCCCGAGGCTCCAAAAACATATTGATGCTCATCTTCTGTGGACTAAGATAATTAAATTGCAACTAAAAATGTACCGAACTGCCTTTTTAGTTTTCGTCATTAAAAAGTCCTAAGATGGTGATAGGAGCTTCTCTTGAGATGTAGAGAATGGAGGGTGTTTTGCCAACAAAAGAAGATTCTAGATAATGCAGAACAAAGAAATTCTTAATCTAGAACGTTCTTGAGTACCTTTTGCACGTAGAAGTACCAGCTAGGGGGTGTTCCGCTACAGTACCAGCTGACCAATCCAGCCAGCCAAAGTAGTAATTTTATAATTTCAAATAGTAAATTTCTTTGCTTACGTTGGGTTGTATCGTGCAGCAGAACACAACCTACGGTTCATTAGCTCAATCTCACTTTTTTTTTTGTTCCTTTTGGTACTTTTGGGCAAGAGTTTGCCGCCATCGTGTTCTTCTTGTTCAGCGACAAACGTTATATGAAATGGTCTCTAAGTTGGTACTAGGCGTCCCTAACTGAAGTAAGACAGTTTTGCTTCACAGGAGGTTATGTTATTTGTCAATTTCATCCCTGGCTAGAGCAGATGAGTTTTCATTGTTTCCCAAAAAAGCTTTAACCTCCGGCTCCAATAGGTGAAGGCCCGATTTGCTTTGTGTTGCTTTTCAACTATAGTTGCTCGTGATTTTTTTGTCATGGCCGTCGTCGTTATAAATGTGGTTTGCAGAGCATGCTTGGTGGAGGAGAAGAGAAGGACCTAATTGTATTTTTTTCCTTTATAAGCGCTTAGCAAATTTTAGGATCTTATGTTAATTTGCCTATCTTCGAGGAGCCTCTTTGTAAAACTACCTTTTCTTGGGGAGGTAAGATGTAACCCTAATTTTTGGTATATCCTTTGACACATCAATCTTAAAAAAAAAAACAAAACCACGGTTCATCCAAAAGTTTGATAGAGTGCATCAACTAATATCTGGGAGCAATTATGGTTCTTATACCATATTGAGTTGTATATGTAGGCCAATTCTCTTAAAACAAACGTAAGCTGACAAGGGAAAAAAAAGGAAGATATTCATCATATATACTTCGACAGTGATGGCTACATAACTTTTTATAATGCTCTTCTAGAACTCATAATTATTTTTTTCCCAGTTCATTCGCCTTATATTTCCATACACTTCTGTCTAGACAAACTAGTTTGGACTTAGCTAAGTATACAGAGGTGGAATTGTTAGGAAAATGAAAAGGACAGAGAATTAGGATTATTCGTTCTCTATCCCAATCCCACCCTTCCCATGCGCATTTAAAGTATCGGCAAATCTTTTGTACTGGAGTTTGACATAAATCAGCATCAAACAACAAGTGCTATGACGACATTGACAAAACTATAACTGTGTTGACCTGTTATTGTATAAACTTAACAATAATAGTAAATAAATAAACTAGTAATTAAGAGAGATGACAAAATTATATACTGATGTTAGTTCAAAATTATATAAGAGTTGATGATAACAGAGTGGCACTCCCTATGCGCTTTGTAAAACAAGTTGAACTGGAAGAAGGAAATGAGTCGAAAATATGTCACGACCCTTTTCAGTATCACAAACTGTACTCTCTCCGCTGTCTTCATAATTCAAATAATATAATATCCATTCGAAATGCGCTCAAACCCACATGTAAATTGGATTTAAACATAATTGAAGCAGAACCAACTAGTAATTGTCAGATACTTACATGGCACACAAGTGCTGTCTATCCTCAATTATATGTCAAGGACTTTTCATTGATCTCGGTCGTTTTATGCGTACATTAGAGAGCACATTCGCGTAGGTATGCTCTTATGCGTTTTCCGTGTAACCGAGAAAAAACTTACGGCTCCTTGAACAACAACAACATTGCGTGGCTAATTAAGCAAGATGCCTCTACTATAACACTATCTCAATCGACCCATACATATCTCCACTATGTTGTTACACACGCTCAAGTTTGCAGTACGTTTCAAACTTTTCATCGCCGGCTAGCTGTTCATTCAAAAAAACAAAAATGTTTTCATCGCCGGCTAAGCAACGGGAACCACCAGTTCTGAAACGACGACTGATACGACACCAAGAACAGCACGAGCACGAGCACCAGCGCCACGCCCCACGGCGACGATGCGCCGCCGCCGTGCCATCGGCCGTAGTAATAATAATTATCGCCGCCGCCGTCCCCCATCAGCCGCGCGAGGAGGTACATGATGCCTCCTCCGCCGCCGCGGTCGCTCGCCGCGGCCCAGAGCTGGACGCCGACGATGAGCAGCAGCGGCGAGAGGATGAGGAAGACGCGGAGCTGGTCGATCAGGCTCTCCACCGCCTCCTCGCACCTCGCGTACAGCGTCCACGTGGCGACCAGCACCAGCGTCGCGAGGAGGAGGAACACGTGCGCCGATGGCCGCTGCTGCGATCCGCCGCCGCCGAATCTCGCCGCCGGCTGCGTGTAGCCGTAGTAGTACGGCGCCGTCGGCTGGCTGTAGTATGAATAGTAGGCGCCACTGCTCATCCTGATCAAAGAATCGATCACACCTACAAAGAAAAAGAAGCTTCTTTTCTGAATCTTTGGCTTGTGCTGCTTAATTATCAGCAGGTTTTGCAGCTACTGTGGTTGAGCTCGTGGGGACGAAGGGGTTTATATAGAGGGAATTGCACAAGGGAGAGGAAGATGATGGCGTATTGGCGTAGAAGGCGACGAAAGGGATGGAAAGGAGCTAACTTTGCTTTGCTTGAGGTGAGAGCCGGGGGATTCCATTCCTTGACGACGATGCTGACGTGCCACCAATGGCCGCGCGACGCGTGGCGCCGACCATGAGGATGCATCTCATCCTGATAGTGCTAGTCATAAAGTGGGCGCGGCTTGCCAGTGTGTGCGATCATATTCACGTAAGTATATATAATATATTTATATATAGGTAAATGTTGTGTTGTAGTTTAGGTGATGGCAAAAGGTTTGGATCTTTTGTCATCAGAGGGAGGTTTGATTCTTCGGGGGCGAATTATTATGCACTTTGTTTCATCATTAGTGTACACTCATTAAGTTGTTAACAAAAGCTAATTAGTTAGTGACTTCCGGTTGGTCCTTAAAGGGCTGTATTATTACTGTACGTATAGTTTATTATACTCTGTGGTACTACAATCTTTAGGCCCACTAACTACAGTTAGTAGTATAGAGTATACTCCCTAATTTCTCGATTAATTGTCATTGTTGACTATTGCCATGTTACTTGAACCACAAATACTGCTAACAAAACCTAACTCCATCTCCGTAGCAAATTGAATTAACCGCCCTGAGTCACTTTTTGTGCTTTGTCGTGATCACGTTTCACTGTTCCGGACTGGAGTGCCAATGTCTGTCATGTTTGAAGAATTCACCCAGCTCAGCCACATCTGAGCCAGATGTTTACAGAACTTGTTGCACTTGGTCAGCTGAACGTCTAGCAACGTCAACCAGAAGGCAAGCAAGTCAATTAGTGAAAGAATTTTGATTGCCCAAGGCAGACATACGACCGATTTTGTCACCTGTCTACGTTCTGACGTCTACACCTCGCACGAGCCGGCCGGTGCCTGCCAAAAGTTGACAAATATGGGCAATATAACCGACAAGACGAGATCGATCATTCGCTTCACTTTCTGCAAGATTGATGATCACCACCACAGAAAAGTTGAGCATTAATGCATCCGATGACCAGGAAGAGATAGCACGGGTAAAGACTAAAGAGGGCTATCAGAGTTTTATCCTATCAAAATTCCGGTATTACCTACATATTCATATAGGCACCAATTAGGCACCAAACCAAACATCTCTGCTGTAACCAAACTTTGCAACTAAACCAACCCAGAATAACCAAAAAAATGTTCGGAAACAAGATCATATACTCGTTCTCTTACCAGAAGAGGAAAATGAAAACGTGATATCAAAGAAAAAGAAACAACAAAAAAAAAACGTGGCAAATGTTAAACCATATGTGTATTCTAGCATTTTTCCAAAGCCCAGATCTGGTTGCATTATATCATGCTCACGCAACCTAGTGAAAGAGACTGGTAACAAAAGACAAGATGAACAGTCAAATAAAATATAGTTTGCAATCCCCGCAAAAAAAATATAGTTTGCAATATTTACATATATTCTCATATTTGTAATCAATTGGGATCAGTGAAAATACCAGCACCACAACTCTCAGAACATAGTCAAAACCCTCGGACAACAAACATTGATTCACGCTGGAAAGTTATTTTAGTAATATATACAAACATCAACTTCAGAGACTAGGATAGAACCCTGATATAGCTGATTATACAAAAAGACCTCACCATGCAAGCAAAGCACCATGATTCGCTTCAGGCTTCAGGCCCATGATCCATTATATTTGGCATCAAAATCTTCTTGGTCCGTTCCCCTAGGTTTCTTCAAGTTTGCTAGTACAGCCCACATATTAACAAGCTCCCTCTCTAGGAAGGCTTCCTTCTGTTTTGACTCCTCAATTTTCGTATGAAGCTCCGCTTGTCTTTGATCCTTCTCCATCAGCATGGCCTCCAGGGCTTGTTCCCTCCCAGAGCGTGCATTCATGTCTCCTTTGTTAGCTGCTTCATACCGTTTAATGTGGCTTTCCCTCCTAGCGCCCCTCGTACCATGGTTTACTCTTCTTTGAGTTGAGTTTCTTCCTGATGCCAACTCACTAGAAAGCCTCTCGTTCTGCTTCATGAGTTTGGTGACTTTTATGGACAGAGCCTTCAACTCAACACCAGTAGCTGAGACAAGTCCTTCGACACATCTATTTTCCTCCAGAAGCTTCTGATTGCGAGAATCTAGTTGAGTTTTGGATTCAGTAAGTTCAGATACCCTTTGCTTCAGTTCACCGATCTCTACCTGGTGAGAGAACAAGTAACATAAGAGCGATATTTCTAGGTAAAAACTTTCAATTGCCTTCATTTCGAATCACTAATTTCTATATCATCTCAGAAGAATAACTAAACATCAGTGTTAGTACCAAATTACCAATGCAAAGAAAAAGGGACAGGCAATGTTATGAAGCAACACAGTAGAAAGAAAACAGTTATATACAACAATAACTAGCTACAGGCTTATATTATAAGTATAAAACAAAATGTACAGGTTTCGACTAACATCACATAAAAGTTGGATGTTGGAACCAGCCAACCAGGTTTACCGAATTTACAGGCAAAAAATTCATTTTAAAAGACCAACTAGATTTTATTTAGCTGATCTGAAACTGCTCTCATTTTGTCGAGTAAAATAATTTCTGTTTTAGAAAACATTACTATATTACTACAATCACTGTATAAAACACTGATAATTCTAATTTTATTGCTCCCATTCCAATAATACCACATCATCGTGTTGATAGTGCATGATGTAAGAGTGCAACAACATTGTGACATTTAAATGGAAAAGGATCTAGCATGATGTTACTATGAAAATTTGAAATGCTATGATTTACAAACTTCATTCTTGAAAGCACTTTATCTTTGCTGCCCATTCCATTTTTCTAATTTGTCTTTCGACCATGTCACATCATTCCTTTAAGAGCAAAACACAATGCCTTGATGTTACCAACAACCAGGAGCATGAAGCTTACTGCCAAGTGCCAACTAATAGATACATATACAAACAATTTGTGTACCTCGAGTTCAAATGCTTTTTCATTGTGTTGCTCAGGTATCTGAATGTAAGGCTGCAAAAACCAAAACCAATGTAACAATATGATGTGTATATAGTTAATAGAACACAAAGTTGGAAGCCACACTTGAATACAGATAAACATTTACCAGTGTGAGTTCTAAATTATCTTGCTTGCCTCGACTATTTGACGTTGAGTGAGAAATCCGTCTTTCTAAAGATGCTATTTTCTGCTTATTGAGCTTAATCTCATCATTGACCACCTTCATTTCCATCTTAACATAGAAAAACACATTTTATAAAACAAGAGTACTTATAATGATATCCATACAACACACAAGTGAAGACCAGAAAGATTACCTCAACCTGCTCATTCATTGCACCTTTTCTAGATTCCTCTGATAGGCGCTTTAGAACGTTTTGATGGAGTGCAACCTCCCCTGATAAAATATTGAATTGCTCTCTCAATAGATCAACATGGTCTGAAGTCTTTCTACTGACCTGTTATCATTTGATGTAAAAGATTATGCCAACACTATTTTTTACTGATGTATGATCAGATGTTCATGGTAAAATGTACATCTATCAATAAATTAATCTCAATCCCAAACTGTTGTCACAATACTGTTGCATTACTTCAACTCAACCTTCCCTCTCTATATATCTTTTAAAAGTCTTTATGATTAGCATTACTTCAACATCTAAAGAATATGTTTTTCAAAAGAATCAAACAGATGGTGGATTACTTTTTATGATTGTACGATATGAAAATTTCCAATTTTTAGTTTAGTCCTACTCTGATTAGAAATAGGTGGTACATATTGTTGGTTGACTTATTACTTCCCTGGTGTGAGATAAAGAGCAAATTTTTGACAAAAAGCAATCGTGTTTAATTGAAAAAGGGAAGCTCTAGAGAGAGATCAGTACCGGATTGTAAACATTTTTGGCATAATGAAAAGCCAACATTAGAAACAAATTGAAAGAACATCGTGCTCAAATTTTGTACCAAAGGTATTCCATGGGCAGGAAGGCTGGCAGAAGGAAATTCTCCATGGCCAAAACATAAAAGATTAGCCGGTACATTCTCAGCAAGCATATGATCTGGCATCCTTTGTTCTGATGGGACATTAAGAAATCCGATCCCCAGAGGTGTAGAAAGAGCAGTTAATGATTTGGTAAAATCAAGGTTTTCACCATCCGAACTTTTCAGATTAGTAGAACCACTATCACACTTCTGCATGCAATTAGAATTATTAAAACGTCAGCAAAGAGGCCGAATTCTAGTAAACAATAACAAAGTCAATCATTATATTTTTGTTCCACAAAATGCATTACAAATCTGTAAAAAGCATGTGAAGGATTAACTTGCATCCTCATTTAGAAACAGATGATGTATAGGCACAATGCCATGGAATATAATGCAAAGCTACAGTATCACAGTAGATAATTACCACAATAGAAGTAACCAACATCAGTGAGGATGTGAATATGTGATTCACAATCCCCCACATTTCTTAGAAGTAACCATTCCTATCAAACCTTCATCGCTTGATATAAATGATACACTTAGTATGACAATTGAAAAAGGAAAGAAATGATACAACTCTTCATTATGATAGAAAATGTTTAAAATGCAATGGACTGAAAATCATATTTTTAATCATAATGGACTAAACATTATTTTCATGTGCTTACCAATAGTTTCAACCAGTTAAGTAGTCCTTTGCGATTTTTCATCTCCTCCTTGGGGGAGCTTTCAAATGTGTCACCAACTCCTTTGATAGGAATAAACAACATATTGTTTTCATTATCCATAGAGATGTCTCGCTTTTCATATGGGAGATATGAGAGCTGCAGTTTTAGGCAGCTGACAAACTTTAAAAGAATTTATACAACACTATTTAAAATATAAATACAAGCTCATGTGAATTGTAGTAAAATTGTCTGAGTAATCATACCTCCTCTTCACCAAAAGAATGCCTTCGCCTCAGCCCAGAATGTTGAGATGATTTAGTAGTCTGACCTGCCTTTGTGGAAACTAGAATTAATTTTGTTAGGCGTTCTATCTTCTCAAGCAAAGCCGCTTTAGCTGCTTCTTCTTGTTCCAGTCTATACTGAAGCTTGACATTACCATCTTCCAGCTTTCCATGTGATAACTTGTGTTAGGAGTTTACAATCCACCAATGAACCATGAATGCATCATAGATGAAGGCATACACCCAAGTAGTGGCAACAGATATGGTAACATTTCTTTCATAGATGATGATTGACAAGTGAATACCAACAAAATTATGAAGCACTGATGATGTAATAAGTACAGAATCACCTTTTCTTTCCAAAAAATGATGTTTTTCTGTGTGGTATCTTCTAAAGGGGCTCCAGTAAAAATACTTCTTCTCAGCTGTGCAAGTTCGTCCTTTAGTTGACAGATTTCATTTTGGTATTTTTTAATTAAAGATCTTGCATCCATAATCTGAAATTAATAAATGTATTTGCAACAATAAGAAAATATCTTACAGGGGATTAAACACCGGGAAATAATTATGATGAATAGGCATATCCACCTTATTTTGTGTTGCTTGGATCTCAATGTGCTTTGCACGATGGGCGAACTTTAATGTATTATGTGTCTCCTCAAAATTGCTTGATGCTGGAGTAACTGTGCATATTAGCTGCAACAAAAAAAAATTGAAAATATCTTATAAAATAATGAAAAATAAATGAATTTTAACTTGTAAGCAGTGCCACGAGAAATTTACAGAAACACGTCCTTGACCACTCAATGATGACTTTAGTAACCGCGTTAATTTTGAATCTCGAAATGGAATATGAGTAGTTTTGTCATCAGTCAGCTTTGATATCACCTGAAATATACAAACTTCTTTTAGTCAAAACAAAGAATTGGATAACTTAATTAAACTTCTTGCAAATGAATGAAAGAAAGCAACTAATCGCATGAAATGAATAAACTCAAAAAACTATATTGTCTTCCTTCCCTCAGTTGTTCTAACCTCTACTCCCTTTTATTATATTTAAAATTTTTAAAATATCTCCAGTAGATTAAATGAGCAGTTACTGCAAGGAGAAATTGTATCTGTGGGCTCTGGGTTTGGAGATTTAGATAGGATGTTGAGCCCAAACTCACAAAGTTACAGTATACACATATACATTGCAGAAGCAACAAAATGGTTCGGCTTGCAGAATCTTAGTAGCATGAGTATAGCACATCTAAATTTCAATACGTAATGGAAATTCTACATCTTCGTATGCTAATTATATGAAAGTGGACCACCGTTCCAAGAGTCAGCAAGCTTTTATTGATATAAGACCCTTCTTTCTGGCGTACTCCTGTAGTTTCAACCTTTAAACTCTCAGAGCCTGCTAGGTCGATGAGGTTCTGCAAATGAGTAAGAAAACTAAGAAACCATTGTGTTGTCGTTGCATGAATACACAAAATTCAAATAAACTAAAATATTTGGAATGTTGGTGTGTAACATATATCATTTCAGTAGCAAGAGTGATGGGCTAAGAAGAAAGGGGAAGAGAAGATTATTATCCCACCAGCTGAGAGAAGGTAACTGCTTCCTCTTCGTTAGACTGGCCACAGGGGCTACTCTCTATTGTCTGCATGAAAAATTAATTGAATCGTATAAAAGATGCGCTCACAATGTCAAATACTGATATTTTTTATATTAGTCTAATTTCTAAAATAATAGGTATGCTTGTTCATGACTTGCATGCATCAATTAGAGGGATTCAGAGTTTTTTTCCTCTTTTAAGTACAAACAGAAACAATTCTCTTTCCTATTACCAGTGTGAAAATCGTATGGCTTCTGCTACTTAGCAGATTGAAGTTAGTTGATCCAACATGTCTATGCTCTGAAAATGTAGACCAAGCATAATAAACTGTAAGTGCATTGATCACAATTGCACGCAACTCGATGAAAATAGGAAAATAGTACAGACCCAAGAAAATGCGACGCACTAGGTTCAAAGAAAAGAAACTATACACATATATAAAGGTGCATTTGAACAACTGGCAATCAGTTTGCATACACTTTCGATAAATAGCAGGCATGTGTCATACAGGGTATTCAGTATTAGCAGCCCCCAAAGCAATCGGTCCAGGAGACCAGAACCATGCCTTCGGCCCTTGGCACCAGAAGAGGGATTTAAATTGCTGATTTAGTCAAGACATGAGTCCAGTAGTCTAGCTATCATCAACTTCCTATATTGTTTGGTTATTAGTCCAGTTGTGATAAGATAGTGTTAGCTAGCCCACTAAAATCACAGTTGTGCTGCGTACTGAATTCCAGCCATTGGTGTTTTGTGGGAGTATGAAATAAAGATTTAACTTCTCACCTTCTTTCTCTGTTCTCTCATTTACTTCCTAAAGTTATGGGCATTACCTAGGTCTCTGATAACATCATGGGAGGTGTTGGCAACAAAGAGACCCTCAAGGGCCTGCTTGCTGAACAAGAGGCTAGGTTCAATGAGAACACCGAAGAATATGTTTCTTTGGCAGATCTTTGCTGCTTTGGAATAGGCAAAGGGAATGGAGATCATTGACTCAGAGGTTGTGTTGATAATAAGGGACCCACGCCTGGCTTTACCCTAGCCGCATGTCACTATCAAGTAAGTGGATTGGATAAATTGTGATGAGCTGAAGAATGAGTATTTGATCCCTGAGCATGGTTAGTGCCATGATGGCAACAATATCAAGTCTATGAATTCAGAGAAGAAACTAAAAGACTGAAAGAGGAAAGTAGAGTACAAAACAATCTCTTGCTTGACCACACAAACCAAACACGGCCTTATATGCCAGCTACCTCCTAAAGAAACAACTAAGAAAATAAAATTAACTGTAGGGTGAAAATTAACCCAAGTGATAAGTTCTGAGTTAGGGATGTGGCTGTTAAATGCAACTGTTGCACTGAATCCCACACACGACCAGGTTATGTGCCACATGAAACAGAAATTATACTTCGTATGATAAAGTGCGATCAGTTGATTCATGATAATTACACACACATTAAGCTCTAACACTTATTTCACAAAGAATCCTATAGCAGCTATGAGATTGTCTCTAAGTACTTCGACTATCAATCCGCATCACCTTTTCTACTATGTGGTCATTGAACTTCGTAGCATAATACTCCCTCCATCCAAATATATAAGCATTTAGGCTGGGATGTGACACATACTAGTACAACTTATATATTTGGATGGAGGGAGTAGTTTGTTTGGTATTCATCAGAAAGTAGATAAGTTTGTGAATTAAAGACTATCCTTGACAATCAATCATGTTGACACATGTGCGTTAAACAGACATCTAAAATCTTAGAGAGGAAAAAAGAGACAAACCTTCTCCAGCTGCAATAAGGGACAAAACATGAACAGGAGATAACACTACTTCTTCCTTTATCCCCTCAACAAATGTCCCCTGAGATGTAAAACAAAGATAAGGAATAATGAGCAAAGTGATTCAAAACAATAGTACACTAAATTTAGAAATTCATAGCTATGTGTTATCAGACATGTAATCAAATTACATATGTGTTCCTCCATCAAGTGATTTCTATATTGGGACTCTCAGAAGGAATTGGGCATAATCCACTTAGTCAAATTAACTCGATTATGGCCTACAATGGGACCTATTAAACAGGTATACCACTACTATTCTGGAGACCTATGATGCTGGGGTACGCGGACACAGATAAGTGATACAATCATACCAAATATCCCTTCCCTGCAAAACCCTGATGAGCTTATCTGTTTGGCTGTCATCGTTTTACATTTTTCTTAAGCCGATCAGCCCAACTGATGCATTTCAACTCAAGCAGCTCATAGTTTGACTGATTTGGTTATCATTAGATCTTCCGTGTCTGGTTTTTCAAGTATGCATCACATGTGAAGGTTTAGTAGGGAAGGGGATGGGAGTTGTGGCCTCACGGGATTGCCTAAAGTTATATTGGTTGCTTTTGCTACTGAGAAGGCTGATCTGAATAAGTGATACGATGGACTGAGAAGGATCAGCAAAGGGCCTAATAAGCAAACCGATGACAGCCTTTGTATGTATATATAATTAAAGTAAAATGTATAAAAAAATAAAAATAAGAAATGCCATAATATATTAACACTCCAACCTTCAATATATGTGCCTTAATTCTAGGGTAGCTACCATCGATAGAAGATAAGACAATAATATGATCACAAAGCCTGTTGTAGACTTTAATGTTGCCCGCTTGACTATTCTAGGAGTTATTTTCTCTTTTTCTTGAAATCATGAAAATGGCCATGTGGTATACGATACTGATATGTGAATTTTTAGAAGTATCCACACTTTGTAGATGAAAATAAATCCAAAGTATAGCATCCAATAATTATTTAAGTGAAAGTGTACAACATATTGTGAAGACTAATACTAAATGGTATGACAAAGACTTCATTACTTAACAAAGGAGGTTTTCATACAATCATACCTGAAGATCCTCCCTAATACGTAAGTTCTGCCCTGCAGGATTTAGTAGATCATTGACAACCTATAATAAGGGAATATCTCTAATTAGTACAATATGGAACTAGCAGTATGAAAGACTTTGTACGTTGGTTAGTACAAAATAACAGGCGCTCAATTTTACATAACAGTATAGCATGCAATAACAAAAACCTCATACATAAAAAATACGCAGCTCAAGCATTTTGTTGATAAAATTGCAAGTAAACCAGGCATGCACAAATAGTTTGTCAATCGCATGAACCAACTATGGCTACAAATTGTTACTAGTTTACCGCTCCCGCCCTCCACCCCCACCCAAAAAAAGGAAATTGCAGATGGGTATGCTATTCTCTCTTTTGTAGTTGATATTTTTAGGCATGAACTATGGTAAGATTGGTCTTATGGAGACAACCAGAAGGTACAAACATAGAATCTAGTCAGAGTTAAAATGATGATGATGACAGAAAATGCACAAATGGGGATGACAAACCTCGTTATATATTTCCAAGTATGATACACGAAGGAGGAACTCTCGATTTGGGGTCTAAAAACAAAACATTAGTACACATAAGAGAAAATCCATAGATCCTGCCATGACAAGACTAAATTGAATTATGGTGAACAGGTCGTAGGCATACTTACCTCTTGTATTCTATTGAAAATGTCCTTCACAGCCAAAGGTATTACCCCTGGGGATTTTTGATCACCCTGCTCATAAAATAAATATATATATAGATGAAGAACTTAAGATATACGTGGTTTCTAGAATATATAAGCATTACAATTTATTAGTAAAAGCAAAGAAAAAACACAATATCACGAATGGCACAATTCAAGAAAGAAATGACAATTATATCACTTAAATGAAAGGATAAATGGTACTGGTAGTACTACTTATACCCAGATTATTTGGCAGAGAACTAACTCGACAGGACTATAGTAGCAGTGACTAGTGAGCATTTATCATCCATTATCAAGTAGAAATAAATAAAAGGGTATGTTGGAGTTGTAGTCGAGATGAAAGGTAATGACATCTATATTGTACTCTAATTTACTGATAAGATTTAGCTCTCAGTACGGAGTTAGGATCCTGGAATCACATATCCATATTATCCAGAAAATTTCAGATGAATTCCATTAGAATTTCAGAGGCATACTCCAATGAATCAGTCATTAATTGCCATGTTCGTTGTAAACAGAAATATTTAAAGAAACTTCCTTGTTCTACATGTTCTTACATGCATTGTGTGTGTCTTTCCACTGCTTGTAACCCCATATGCAAATATTGTACCTGTGACAGAGAACAAGAAGCAGAAGTTTGTCATTTTCCCCAACAAATAGAAGCAATAAATAATAGCGCATCTTTCACCGCTGAAGATCAATACTGTAAACGAACTTTCGCATGGATCAATGTTCTTTTATTCCAAACAGCAGTGCCTTCAGTTATGTTCCCAACAAATCTTGAACATTTCTTAATCTCAAATAATGAAATAAGCAATTCAATCGTTTCAAGGTTTACTAAGAGAGCAGCAATGATTCTTAATTCTTGCAAACCATACAATCTTTTTTTTGAAAGAAATAATGATGGAATAAGAGAAGAAAAGATCAATACCATTTATTCCCTTCATGGCACCACTAACAACATATTGAGCCACATCATCATATATGTGACATGTTGCTGTTGTTGGTCCAAAGACTCGATCTGAAAATGAAATTTTCTATTAGCCTCTGATAATGGAAAGATAATTTTGAAAAGGAGTGTGGTTGCTAGTCTTATGGGTGCTCATCTCTAAATTACCTCAAAAAGGAAGTATTATATATCAAGGTGGGATTCATAAGAGCTTTATGTGTTATAAACAAAGAGGTGAAGATGACATTCAAAGAAAATTAGGGGTCCTAAATAATCTACTGTAAAGCATTAAGTGTAACCAACCAAATTCAATTTAGATGAAACTGAGAATATGCAACGGTAAATATGTGTTCCTCATATGTCTACTGAGAAAGTTAGATCAGTAGGAATACGACCATAAAGATGTGTGAATTGAAAAATACCATCACGTGTGAGAGGCCCCATCAGCTGTCTCAAATTGACTTTTGCATTAAGGATTATATGCAATATGGAATGAAACAGCCTAAAATTACAGTGTTAGGAATGTTTTGCCCCTAGTATGCATGGTCACCTAATTATTAACACCTTTTTAATTTGCATTCTGACATCAACACAGTCAGTGCCTTGCATGAAAATGCGATAGTTTTAAGTACTAGCAGTACCAAATATCAAAGTTAATAATGCAGTTATCAAGCATATGTAACAAAAACCACATGAGTGACCCTTTTACTTAGTTTGAAGAATATATTAGTTATTATTTCCTGCCTCAAGTCATCCACCACATATCCAATACATTTGAGGAATCACTTATTGAACTAAACAATTATTACTCTATCTACTACTACCATCTCAACAAAAACAACATTTCCCAATAAAATCAAGTAAATTCCACATCGCTACAAGCCTACAAAAACCACATTTCGCAGTAAATTTCACAACGATATATCATGAAAAAGCGGGTTACTCCATTTTGAAATAGCACAAGCGTGCAACCAATCACCCCCAATACCAAATCAACCACATACCGTACGCATACCCAATATTGGAATTGTGCTCGCTCCGCACCGTGGTTTCGCCGTCCGCAAACCACGCAATCTTCTCTGCTCGACGAACCTCCCGCGAGCTTCTCACATCACATGCACCAAAAACCACCGCCCAAATCAATCAATCAATCAATCAGCATTGCGCAGAATCAAAACCCCAAACAATCAATCCGGCGGTACCCAAACCTGAGGGGGCGGAAGCGGACGGTGACGGTGACGCTCTCCTTGGCCGCCTCCACCTCATCGGCCTCGGGCAGCGCCGCCTTCCCCACCCACGGCGGCGGCGGCGGCGGGGGGAGAGCCCTCCGGTGGCGCGACGCCATGGCGGCCAACACCGCGCGCAGGCGGAGACCTAGCGATGTGAAGCGCGCGAGGCGCCATTTGCGGCGGCACGAGCTGCATTTGGATTCGATGGACGGCCGGAGAAGAAGCAGCGTGCATGCGGGGTTTGGCTTCGTCTCGTCCGTCGACTCGTGTTTGTCCTCGACTTCTAAGAGAACTTTTATAGTGTTTGCATTCTAAAAATGGCAAAAATCCAATGCTCCACAACAACAGGTACCACGCCAAAGATATTTAAGTATTGATTTAGATACTTAGGTAGTAAGGATAGAAAGATAATTTTGTGAGGAGAAAGAAAGGATAAAAATGTCTCTAAAATTAGTTGTAGATGGAACTCTGAAGATACATTCTGTTGGAGTATGTTCGTCTTCCTTCTTTGTTCACGGGAGATTTATATTTTACTCTAAGAAACTCCAGGAGATGTCCTCTCCGTTACATTATTCATGAGATTTATATTTGCTAGATTTGCATTTGAGAATTTTAACATATTTTGTTGATGGGAAACACATAAGAATATGATAGGTTGAAAAGACACTTTTATTTTAATTTTTATCTTGTTTATGAGATATGAAACTTTATAGGAATACTCTCATAGAAATCACACAGTTTTACCTTCGTATTACCTTCGTATGTACAAATCACACGGTTTTACTTGGTTTTCTATGTTTTACATCTTGTCGAAATATGCATATCCTCCCCCACTGAAATAAGCATACATGCATGCAGTATGTTTTTCATATGTGCATGGTCTCTTGATTATATGTCAAATTTGGCAACTTATATAGCAAAGGCCAACAAATCATACAATCAAAGGAAAAAAAGGAAATGGCTAACACGTAAACTACCTAATCTTGCGTAAATCTCTGAATCAGTAATCTACTTTCCTATATTACTACCGACTAGATCAAACTTTAAAGATAAAATACTTATATTTTACTAATATTTTTACTAGTTAATTACTCCATTGCCATCCACTTTGCCTCTCTCTTAATCAACTGTTAATATTGTTCCACCTCTTACTACCTCTACCTACCTCGCAAACACCTTAAAACATCTCGTTGTGTTTGTGTCGCTGCCGTAGGCGTAGAGCGAGCTCGGCCACGACACGGGCGGGTACTGCGGCTGCGGCGACATGGCGGCATGGTGGCCGTAGGCGAAGAGGACGCCGTAGTGGCGTGTCGGGTCAAGGTAGGCGGCGGTGGCGAGGGAGGCCTCAAGGTGTGCGCGGCGCGTGTACTGGCGCTCCCGCTTGTGCGCGTTCTGGTGGCTGCAGGTTTTCATCAGCTGTACTATAGAAAAGATGAACGATTAGGATCAAGATTGATCACCAAGAGAAAAAATGATTGGGATGGCATGTTCTGGACCTGTTGGATTTCAGTAATCTAACAGAACTACAAAATTTGGAGATCACAAATTGTCCCCACATATCATTTTTTTTTTAGGAACGCCCCCATGTATCATTGAGTCACCTGAAAATGCTAATATGTCTGAAGACACTCGAGATAGAAGGTTCAAGCTAGTAATATCTTGTTGCCAATTTGTGGTGAAAACAGTGCACAGTACAAGCTTCCAGTTTATTCTCACAATCTCTTCATGTGGTGCTAGCGGGAGGGAATTGACACAGTTGCATTCTCATTTCCCCAAACTCTCACGATTGAGCATTTCCGTGCAATGCATGTTATTTTCTTGCGGGGCACAAAATCGTACAAACAATAGGTATATATATTAAACACGTTCATACGGATTTTTAATCATGTAATTTACATAAGGATTATACTTAGAAAATAATAAGACAAAAATATAGATGTTATTGTGATAGCCAATAAAAATATATTCGAGCACTATGACACAATTAATTACATATAGTTACAACATAATTACTATAATTAACTATATGTAATTACAATAATTTAGTGGTAACATGTCCATCAGTCTTCCGGTATTGAAAGTCTGAAACAAGTCGAATGTCTCATTTTAATCACATAACAGCCTATAGGGCCCTGTTGCCACAAAAAAACAGTGTGTTCTTATTAAGGAAAGTGATAAACTATAGTCGGCTCTGCACCATCCAAGAATTCATACGATCATTACATCATCTAATTCAGTAAGTTCAGTTAACAAAAATAGCTTGAAACTCACCTAGAAACATATGATCAAGAGTAAGCATTATACATTCATTAATTAATTCCAACAAAAGCCGCACACTAACACACAAGAAGCAAATCGAACAATTCAACCCTTCTCAATTTGGAGGAATATTAAAGAGAGCATGGCCATTAACACCTAAGCAATTTTATCATATCAAAGAACTACAAACGGAGTTCCAAACTGACAACCCCCTCCTGCCCCATCTCAGATGTCCTACCTATCTTCTCCGGCGCCGGCAGCCGGCCGGACAGGCACATCGACGACGGCAGCGAAGGCAGTGACGTCACAACACTCTCGCCGTGCCGACCACCACCACCAATTCCCAATGTCATCGCCATCGGCGACGCTCTCCACATCGTCCCCGCCGCGTCGGCCACACCGGCGACGCCGCCGTAGGCGTAGAGCGAGCTCGGCCACGACACAGGCGGGTACTGCGGGGGCGGCGACACGGCGGCGTGGTGGGCGCCGTAGGCGAAGAGGGCGCCGTAGAGACGGGCCGGGTCAAGGTAGGCGCCGGCGGCGAGGGAGGCCTCGAGGTGGGCGCGGCGCGCGTGCTGGCGCTCGCGCTTGTGCGCGTTCTGGTGGCCGCCCAGCGCCTGCGACGTCGGGAAGTTGCGGCAGCAGTAGTGGCACTCGAACTTCCTCCTCGTCTCCTGATCCCGATCCTTCGTGTCATCCTCCTCGTTGGGCAGCTGCTGCTGGCCGTCGTCGACGGCGGCGTCGTCGTGGGAGACGTCGCGGCCGAAGAAGCGGATGGTGGCGTCCGCCGTCGTCGAGTCGGTGATGCCACCGTGCATGCCAAGCGGCGGCGCGGCCATGACAACGACGAGGAGGAGAGCAATTAATGTGTCGTTTGGTGTGTTTGGGCTGTGTGCGACTCTGCGAGAATTGGGCGAGGGTTGGTTTGGGTTTTATGGTGAGAGAGGAGACGGGCATTTGCAAATTTGCATGCGAGGAGAGGAGCAGAGAGACCAAAGTACGTGAGCATGCAGCTGGGTACTGCACTGCACTGCCTTGCCTGCCTGTGGATCAGTGGATGTGCCGTACCCGTAGACTGAAGTATGATCACTAGCCTGTCAGTGTGTCAGGCTGTCAGCTGGTGCATCAAGTCCCACATGTATTTGATTTTTTTTCTATATGAAATTGTGTGTGTATAGTTGTATATTCCATCAGTCTATAAATATAAACATTTCTATACTTTTAGGAGAGAGGGGTTGCGAACAAAGGAGATTTTTTTCATACTTATAAGAAGGATGGCTGCAAAGGTGTCTGGCATAAATAGGCAGTGATACAATGACGACGGTGCTAAGGCTGTGGACAGAGTCAGCGGTAGGACTTAGGAGCATGAGGTTGTGAGTGGTTAGAATACAGGGTGCCATCCTTAATAACAGTGTGGGCTGCCAAAAACAATGAATGATTGGTTGTGCTTATCATTGCTCGGGCTTTGGAAGGAAGAGAGTGAGGAGGTGACCCAACAACGTGTCAATATGCTGAAGCGTCCCTAGAAAAGAGGATAAGGTTTTGGCAGTGTAGTTGCATGAATCTTGCTCCTTCCGTCTAAATTACTTTTAACGATGTTGACTTTTATTTGTATTGTTTGACCACTCGTCTAAGGGTGTGTTTGGTTGGGCTGTGTCTTTTGGAAAAGCTGCTGTGAGCTGTGAAAAAGCAGCCGTGAAAAAGTAGCTGTGGGAAAAACAGAAGATCTTTTGGTTGGATAGATGTGGCTTTTCCAAAGGACCCCACGTGTCATTAATAGCCCCCTCCCTCTCTCTCACTGACGAGTGGACCTCGCTCATCATCTCCCTCTCTCTAACCGAGCACGCCTCCGCGCCGGCGCCGGCTGCCGCCCTCGCCTTCCTCGCCGCTGGCCTACGTGTGGCAACGGTGCCGCTGCGGTGGATGAGACCGACGAAGAAATCCTGCAGCGCCTCCGCTGCGGCAGCGGCGGCGGAGGCGGCGTCAGGAGAGTAGGAGGAGGACCCGGCGAAGGAGAGCATGGTCGGGCCGGCCTCATCCGCCGCCGCCGCCGCCATGCCCCAAGAAGCCGTCTTTGTAGCAGCAGATGCAGAATCGAGCGAGCAGCAGCAGATGCAGAGCGGGTCAATCGAGCAAGCAGCAGATGCAGATGCAGAGCAGGTCAATCAAGCGAGCAGCAACAACAGCAGAACCACCGCGCTAGTGAGGCCGCAGTGGCGCTGCTCCAGCGTGCCAGCGAGGCCACCATTGCTCCCGCTCGCCGGCGAGGCCGCGATGGCGCTGTTCCCCCGCGTCGACGAGGCTAAGGGGGAGAAGACGAGCGGTGCCGGGAGGGGGAGAAGAGGAGCGCCGGCGCCGGCGAGGGGGAGAAGGGTAGCACCGGTGCCGACGGGGGAGAAAGGTAGCGGCGGCGTCGGCGGGGAGAAGGGTAGCGGCGGCGCCGGGAAGGGTGAGAAGAGGAGTGGCGCCGGGAGGGAGAGAAGAGGAGCGGAGAAAAATAGAACGAGTGAAACGCTTTTTTAATGGTAGTGGTGGGTAATTTTTCCCCCCAAAAGCAGAGGTAAAAGCAGGGGTAGGAGCTACTTTTGGATTTGTACTACACTAAAAGTAGTTTTGGGATAAAAGCATATGTCCTTTTGGTTGGCTTTTGGATTTTGCTGGTTTGAAAGCCCAACCAAACATACTCTAAGGTACTTAATTTAAGCCTGAATTGTTTTTAATATATGCATTAAATATTTTGAATAAGACGAGTGGGTAAATTTTACAAGAAAAAAATAAAAACCATAAGTAATTTTGGGATGAAGATAGTCGCCCTGTTCGGTTGGTTGGATGGCTCCTGCCAGCTCAGCCAGTCCTAAAGAAAAATTCATTCAGCCCAGCCAACTGTTATAAAAAAACCCATTCAGCTCAGCCATTTTTAGCCCAACCTAGCCAGCTGAACAGGGCAAATAGCATGATCCATCATATTAAAAGTAGTGACTGAAATATTAGGTATGATGGAAACTTAGCAGCTATTTGAGTAGGCATCAAGTACAATGCATTATGTTTTGTGATGACCATGTCAGTTACCTATCTCTCTAGTATTGCTAGATAGCTAGAGCTACTTCCTCTGTCTCAAAGCAATTCATTTCATCCCAAGACTATTAGAAGTGAGAAAGAAAGACCAAAGTGCTCTTCAGTATGAAAGCAATATTGATTTATGGGTAAGCAAATGATATTAAACGTCAAAACTTCTTGATTCGTTGTACGAGGATAAATAGAAATTGATCTCTCTCTATCTTTTTTATAAAGTTTGAACTTTAAGAACGGATTAATTTTAGACAGAAGGAGTACCGGAGTAGTAGGGCAAGCTCAATATATATGGCCTAACTAGGACATAAGGAGCGGGTCCATAAGGAGCAGGTCCATGCATGTAGGCTGTAGGATATTGGAGGTGGGTCACTTCGGAGAGAAAAACATATTTTTCATTCATTTCATACTCATACAGCACAAGCACTCTCATGGTGTGTTGTAGCGAGAAATAAGAGGGGAGAGAGAGATTATATTATTTTTTATTATTATCACCCGATCATAAGCTCGCCTTCTATTTGTTACTGCCTAGCTTCGAAACCACTCCACAATGCTTATTACATGTTTTTTAATTAATGCTTATTACCTGTTTTTGAGCACATTGGGGGTGCTAGCTGGGCAGGGTTCTTGATTGATTGAAGGTAGCTATTAGCTAGTCAGCCGGAGTAGTGTCTGTCCTGCGGTAGTACTGGGGCCTAGCTCTAGTGCATTGCTAACGTAATTATCATCATGCACATTATTACATTAAGCACAGGCCAGGCCAGAGGATGATCGAGGACCACCTGTGTCCACTATGGTTGTGGCCATGCCATGCTCAGACTGAGGAACACTTAACACTTATGACTGGATGCTTGGTTAAGACAAAGCTTCAACGACCTTTGCATTGCTCCGAACTCTCTCTGATCATATACATCACTATTCTCTTAATTATTCTCTGCATATGCTCTCATCTTGACAATGATTCTAACTAGCTAGGTCATCTCCGCTTTTGTCTTTGTGTGGGATCTACTAGTTTGTTGCATGCATGCTGCGTCGTCGACAGTTTGCAGAACTGTTGATGGGTATGCTAGATAGCTTGTCTTTCTCGCTTTTCCTGCGTGCTAGCTAGAGCTGGTCTTTTCCACGACTTTTTTCTCATCTCGAACTTTCATGTGTGCAATGATATGAAGGTCAGTGCAATAATAGTCGAGGAACCGGCCGGGTCCTCCACATTATTTACGAAATTCAAGTTGCTGCTGGGGTGCCATAATTTTTCTCCTGTTTTTTGTTGTTCATCAGTAAGGACCACATTATATGTAGCTCACAGGTATGACATGACTTGCATTGTTGTGGCTAATATACGTTGTTTACAAACTTTAATACTAGCTATAATAGATTAATTACTGAATTTGTACCGTATACCAAGCATCACCATTCACCAAGGCATATTTGCATGCACATTATATAATTAAGGCTGTGTTCTAAAGGTAGTTCTAGCCTGCTCACGTACGTGAGTACGTTGCTTTGCCAGGGTGGAAAGGGGCTGACATGTCCAAGTACCTGTCAGAAAAAAAGTCGTCCGACTGTTGAATACTGGAGGCCAACAAATTAAACACGTACTGGACGATCACGATCTCGATACTTCAAATACCTATATAGCTATAGTAGCTAGAGAGATCTATCTTGGCTTGTTTGAGATCAGTCATAAGCAGGGATCGATCAAAAAGTGATGAGCAGCTGCAAAATATAAGTTGAAAGGAAAATCCAAAATACCTCCTAACGATTGCGACAACACTAATTTTACCTTAGACAATAACAGGAAAACATATTTGACACCCTCCAACTGTTATATTACCTCGTCTCTCCACTCACTCTCATGGCTCGTCTTAACATAGCTCTCACTTGTGCCGGTTTATTATAATACCCGACACAAATGACTATTTATTTGTGCTAGTTTGTAATAAAACCTGGCAGAAATGAGCAGTCTACTTATTAATTTGTGCTATGTTGTAACGTAAACCGGCACAGATAAGTACTTATCTGTGTCAGATATTAGTTATACTAAAGTGTGGGGACATTAAACCACATATTTGTGCCGAGTTTTTCCAAACGTATGCAAATAAGACGGTCTATATGGCATGTTTTGTGGTAGTGATAACCACCGAAAACTGATTTTAAGGTAGCCACAGCCTAGTTAAGCCATCATATATGTCGCCAACATGGAATTTAATTGACAATTTTTTAGAAATCAAAAACCTATTTGTTATATCTCTTTCTTCCTTCTCTCCCCCTCTGTCCTTTGAGCCAAGCGCTACATCTCTCTTGGTGGAGGCAGCATGAGGCAACATGGAGACGTCGCAATGGCGAGGTGGAGGTCATGCAAAGCAATCACTCATATACGACGGTGGCATCAGATCTTTGTTAGCCAGTGGAGGCGGAGGCGGAGGCGGAGGCGTCGACGACCATGTGACCATTAAATCTAGTGGAACTCCTGATTGGCGACTGCCATGGTGTATCAGTATCCTCTTCATGCATTTTGCAATACCTTCTCCTCTTCGAGATCCTCTCTTTCCCAAGCGTTGAGTGGACGCAGAGGTGATAATGCTTGGTGGAGGCAAAGCAAAGGAAGCGATGAGAACAAGCAACAGCACGAGGAGCCAAAGAAGACCCACCTCTTGGGAGCATGTCACGGCCTAAAGGGGGTAAATAGCCGAATTAAAATTTAAAGCGTGAAGTGGAAGCTGATTTATTTTTATGTCCCGAGGGTACCTTGGAACTTCCAAGGACAAACAACAACTAAAGCTATAATGGCTTAATAGCAAGGCTAGAACTAAGAGAGATGAGGAGAGTGATATCACCGAGGTTTTTGCACGAAGATGTATTCCTGAAATTCGGATTCTTCAGGGGATCTTTACTCTCCATTGAGATACTCTTGCAAGCCAGGTCTTCTCCAACCCTTTTCTACGGGTTGCACAAATGCGCTCTCATTCCACTAATGATATATTTTTCCTTGCGAAGATGAGATCCAACCTTACAAACTTTTCCTAACACACCCCCAAACGATTCAGTGGCTCGGATGCAATGCCTGGCCCTCTAGGTGTCCTCAACCACCACCAAGAGTAACAAGTCTCACAAGGATTTATTGGGGGATAAAACAAGTGTTTAACAAATCTTCACTAAGTCAACACAAACACTCAACCAAACTCAAATCCACCACTCTCACACACAAGATCACGGATTGAAGATCGAGTGAGAGGAAGAAAGAAATCAAAGCTCAAAAATGAATCTCAAGGTCAAACACAAGCCAAGGGCAACAATATGTCTCAAGTAAGCAGCAAACATTCAATATTTTTCCCGAAACACCTGGTGAAGTATACAAAGAGCAGCTATCACCCCGGAACATCTGACATTTTTTGCGGACCATCCGAGAACCCATCCAAGGAGCAGATACGACCATAGAACATCCGGTCTTTTTCTCGGAACATCCGAGATCCAATCCAGAACACATTATGGACCATAGAACTTTCGACAATTTTCTCAAAACATCCAAGATTCAATCTAGAACACGTTTCGGACCACAGAACATCCGAGGCCACACCGGAACATCCAAAAAGCTCAGTCAATACTAAAATTCAAATGAGAAACACATCAAAAAAGATTTTGAGCATATTGGTTCATTCCTAGATTTCATTGTGACACCACTCTCTTAATAGTACGGCATTCCTACGGACTCAAGAGTTCAAAAGATAAATATACCATAGCAAATTCCCACCGCTTTTCTTCTTTTTTCCAACACAGGTGTCGCTTGAAATCAACACTTGAGGACTAAATCGTTTCTTCACAACTTAATAAACAAATTAGTCCTCACTAATCTATTGTCATTAATTAACCACCAAAATTATTAGGGGTCTAGATGCACTCTCACCTCTTTCCTATGAAAAGTTTGAGGTGTTGAATATCTGGTTTTGTTTGGGTAATAATGTAAACTCTCAAAATAGATTAGGGAGTAATATGGACTTCTTCAAAAAGAAATGCACAAACCCTTACGCCATTTGGGTCATTCAAAAATAGCGTATAGAATTCATGGCCATTTTCACTTGAGACTTCCAGCCTCCATGTTGTTTATGGTTACTAGTTGATGTGGGCATATCAAGTACGCAAAGACGATGGTGCTTAGTGGAGGCAAAGACATGACAGAGCCAGCATCGGCTCGAGCAGCCAAAGAAGATCTATTGCCTCGTGCGGCAGCCTGATAGCTCATCAACGCACGTGTCGACTAAGAGACGTCCCCCTTTGGGCAGCAGCAATGCCTACCGTGCTCCATTATTAGCCGCCTATAATAAATCATTTTTGCCGCCTATAAAAATAGTTTTTTAGTAGTGTAGAGTGTTGAGCAGCTCTTATTCGTCTGCTTATCAGCTATCAATCACTATCAAAATCTGAACATTGAAATTTAGAGTTTAATCAACCGGTATAATAAATATATGCTTGTTGCAATATGATTTTTTATTATCTAGACCTCGTTATTAAATAATTTAAAAAACCGAGCCTGTTAGAATATCTTCTCAAAACCAAACCTTTTGGTCATGCTAGTTAGATTGCATGTGGCTACTTACAATGAGGCCAGACGACAGCTGCTTAAACGTTGTGACTAGGACTATCACTAGAAAGTGTATGGATAAGCTATACCCATACCTAATTTTACCCATACCCCTTTTAAAATTAGAATACCCTTATTCAATAGGGTATTATCCAATGGTTATGGATAAAATGGGTAATACATATGTAGACCTCACATGTAAATTTTGCTCAAGTACATATGTAGACCCTAGGAGTACATACCGAGTTTTTCATTTGGATAAAGTGAGTAATAATGGGTATTATTCTCCCCTGCCCAAAACTCAAATGGATAAGTCTTACTTATATGCCCCGCATATGGGTACGTCTTACTCATATGGAGAGTCATATGGCTTTTGATAGTATAAGAGCATCTCCAAGTAAATAGTCATATGGCTTTCCGTGTCAAATTATAGTAATTATACTAAAATAGAAAATAATAGGAGACTAGCTATTCAATTTGACATATCATCTCAATAGCCAAAATTGCCTCTGGGTGACCAAATCTAGTTAGTCTTCTTTCCTCATAGCCAAATAACCATCCGTGGGTCACATAAAGCTAGACCCATCTCCATTGATGATGGTGAAAGAGGAAGAGCATGTAGAAGAGAATTATACATGGGACACTAGCTTATCTCGGAAATTCTCTAAACGGGTACTCCCGGGGCTCCAAAAGTCTCTTGCCTTACTAGCTTAGCAAGTACTACTACTGCCACTGACTGCCGGTATATATAAGTGTTTGCTATTAACATTGCACGAATGCACTATCGCAGCATATCTATGTATATACAAAACACACTAACATGCACGCATGTGCCTCTCGTGAGAGTGTAACAGGTACAAGTCGATGAAATCTCGTTCGTAAGATTAATTAGTGCCCTGGCGCAGTAGTCAGTATACTGAGTGAGAGCAGTGTGGTACATTGAGTAAGAGTCTTGGAGATGTGTGAGATATGCATACACTAATTAAGTACGATCGAGAGCTGGCATATACGTACAGACGTACTACTATGCCTGTGAAATGTACTTCTTGTGCTTGTGTTTGATCCATATATACATGTCCCCCATGATCATACGTACGTGTACTCTCCATTAGTCGTTAATTATTGGCGTTCATTTAATTTGCTCATGAATATATCTAACGACAATCCTAAATTTTCCAATCTAACAGCTCATGTTGTCATGCACGCACGTATCACGTATGAGCAAATTAAGAGCCAAGAGCCCAAGAGACGCACGTACATTTGTACCAAACGCCAACTTATGCTGCTCGATCGATGCACTCACGTATACCAGAAACCGTGTGGAAATTAATCCTGACGGCCTGCAGGCATCTAATGCACGCATGACCATGATATGGATAGGGAGAATAGAGTGGACAGATATGGCATAAACGGAGGCAACAAATTCCAAGATTGATGCGTGCTTGATTGAATAGGACATCGAAAGGTACAGGAACGTGACAATACAATCCGCTAGTTGACTGTGACACAGTCACTCACCATGCATTTGTGCGTTGCGTACCAGATTGTTACGCGGACCTGCTCGCAGTCCTGGCCATAGCCCAATCGATTGTCCATATACATGAACCCCATAAAATCCAGAATATAGGATCCCTTGATGGTTGAAAACTTATTTTACTTCCTTACTGTTTTGATGGTGGTTTTCGTCCTATATGGAGGCTTTGATTTGATCTTTTGCGTTACATGGCGCTTACAAAAAAAAAAAATTGAAGGCTTCCCAGGTTGGTTCAAGGCAAGATTGTCACCTAAGTGCCACGTAGGCAACACATCATATAAAAGACCAGGTTAAAGTGCCACGTAGGGCGAAGCCAGCATTCACTAATTACTCTAAATGTGACTTGCATTTTCTTGTTACTGAACAAGTGAATATTACAATAAGTGGGTGGCACCATGATAGTTTTTGTTTCATCCATCTTTATTCATCACGCATCTGTGGTAGAATGTTGCATTCTTGACTAGAACTTTGAGATGACATTAGGCCACATGAGACACAAGATAAATAAAAAAGGGGAAAGTTACTCTTTTGACAAAGCATGAGAAGTACATAGTAGTACAACTTTATATATCTAATAAAATATAGGTTTTTATGCAAAACATGCTGAAGCTTCCAGGCTATAGTGCAACATGAAGAATGCTAGAGCTTTATGTACCACGTATAAACGCGTATACAAGTATGTGCCATATTACTGAATGCGAAGAACTCATCTGGAATTCCCATTAGTTTCTGACGAATGAGACTTTTCAATCTGGCGGGTGATCTGCGAAATTGCATAGTGAGAGGCACTTGATGTGGCATAATAAGATGTCACAGTGAGCTGAGCAAATGTTGGGAGCGCATATGCTGCAATAAATAACAACAAACCATTAGACGTGTCTACATTACGTGTGGATGAATAGTGTTGTGCTGGTAGAATCATGTCCATGAACTGATTAATTAAGAGAGCACCGCAAGGTTAATATATGCAAAAGAAGGCATATTTTTCATCAAATGAAATTATAAAGTAGCAAGTTAGGTAACCCAAAATTATAGCTCCTCTAGAGATGCAGATGGCAAGAACTAGAAAAACCAGATGAATATTTTCCATTATCCTCCTTTTAGTAGCAACAAAATACAAATGTCTGCTTGGGAGTACTCCCTCCATGTATGAACTAACCAACATCATATAAAAAGGAAGGAGCGAGTATATCACATAAGACCTATCCCTGCCCTACCAAATGTGGGTCATGAGCAATGTTCATCCTGAATGTATCTTAACCAGCTACGGTGGGCCAATTACAATTGAACTGATACGAAACACCACAGCCCAAACATAAATATCTCTGGGAAAAAAATAGCTACTCCGTAGTACTTATTACAGTAAACCTAGCTTACCCCTTCCCTTTGCTGCAAATACGGAACTTAGCAATGGTGGCAAATGTTTTGCGCTGCAAAATATAGCCTGACATTCTGACTACATTTCTAGAAGAGTATATTAATTATGGAAAAGTTTGGATTCAAACTAAGCGGTTTTGGGAGAAGAAATAGTCTTGCCATTATGAATAACTTTGTGCTGCTATTAATTGATGTGTTGATAGAAAAAAATAGAAGTTATAAGCTTCACGCAGTTCTTTGATAAGATTAAAATGAAACATAATTGATGCCTGATCCTATCCTGATCATATTATTCCCTTTTAATTGCACTAAAAATATGTAATTTTGCAACCTTAGCAGTCCTGAAACGCCCCCTAATGATGTAAATAACAACTTCACTACAAGATCTGCAAAATAATGAATGCCTAGAATGTTCCCTGGGTTAGCTCCAAAAGATCCTTGTAACAAGGTCTGTAGGTATGGAGTTTTCATTGTTCCACAACCATATATCAAAGATCAAATAAAGGACAAGATCCAATATTTGAAGTACCCCTATTTCTACAGAAGACAATAAGAATCCTTATTTCTTACAGCATTTTAGGTTTTGTAATGAAACAAACCAACGCATGAACAGAAAGGGACTTTTCGTGCTTCAGCTAGAGATATGCAAATCTCTATAATAACAGGAAATGTCAGTGTAATCATAAGCTAGCAAGAAGTGATAAAATCATAAACTGACAAGTACTCACAATTTGACAATATTTATTACTTATAGCAGACACAACAATCACTTTTAGCGACTAGTTACTGCAATGACGTACCCCCAAATAAAGCACTTGTACCAGAGAATAAGAGCAATGGAGGCACCTGAACAAACAAAAGTATGCATATCATCAGTTGAACACATAGCAGAAATATAAAGTTGAAACCTACATAAATTGCAGGTAGAAAACCAGATTTGCATTAGTATTTTATCATCACACGTTTGAGTTTATCTGATGTTTCAATGACAACTTCATAATGCCCAACTGTAGAAACCCTCTGACCAAATACCCTCAATTCAGCTCTTTTTTTTTTCTGCGCAATGAAAAGATGCCTAGCTAGTTCATTTGAGTAACATACGCAGCCTGTCTAAAATGAATCAGAACAAAATTGCCTATACTGAATCAGACTAAATTGCCTAAACAAATCAGACTAAATTGATAGATAAGTTAGTATCTCTATAAGGAAACATACTCAGTATATTTATGCATTAACTTATCATCTTATAATCTTATAGATAGCATGGTTCACACTTCAACAAACTATGAACAAAAAAGAAAAAGAATTAGCTCATATGATTTATTTCCAAGAAAATTGGTGCAAATTGCCACCACAGTGCACTCTAACCACTGGATTGTATAATGACAGTTAGCCTCGTGGAGTACATCTACAGTTAGCCTCGTGGAGTACATCTACTGCCATTCAATTCGAAGCTATCTTCAATCATGGTGGAATCTACAGCTAGCATAACCTTTCCACATAACACGACAATAGTGTGTAATACTATCGATCAAACATGCCCGAATTGTGTAGAAAAAAGCACTTCCATACTAGAATGACATGAACTCGATTCAAGCCATACCCCAACAAGAAGTTGCAGCCACTTGGGCCCCCTCACATGCTTCTGGACGAACGGAATCCCTGCTCCAAAACCACCACAAACAATTCATCACTCAAGGAACTAGCACAATTTAAACATCCATATAAACCTAGATTGAGAGTTTGAAACCCCCAAAACCTAACAAAAGAAACTCTTCCAGTCAGCTACCTGTATTAAACCCATGCACCGCACTGAGCATCGCGCCGGCACCCGAACCAGCCTACAGCAAGCACCAAACACAACACACAAAGTCAGCTACCACAATTTCCCCTCTCCGCGACACTCGAGGCCACATGGATGTCGCGCGGGTAGCCAAAAAAAAAAAAAAAAAAAAAAAAAAAAAAAACATATATCCCGGCAAGGCGAGATGGGGATTTACCACGGCGGTGGCGTCGTGAAGGACGGAGGTGATGGCCCAGTCGCCCTCTCCCTGCGCCTCCGTCAAACAAACAAACCAGTTAGGGAAAACAGTGGCCGGAGACGAGGAGGGGGGAGTAGTGTCCCGGAGACGGAGATGGAGAGAGAGATGCGTACGGAGGAGTTGGGGGTGAGGAGGGAGAGGCAGCGAGGGCAGCGGGCGGAGCCGAGGCCGGGGTTCATGGTAGGGTCGCGGTGGAGGTGGGCTCCGGTCCGGAGCTTCTCCTCGTACACCTCCCGGGTCCCCATGACGACGGCGGCGGAGGCGGCGGTGGGGAGGAGGACTGGAGGAGTCGTGAGCGGATGTGACTTTGTCGGCCCGGCCCGGTTGGGTGGAATCAATCGATCGATCTGATATGGTCAGACCAGGCGGCGGGCTTCGCAACAGCTTGGGCCTTGGAGTTCGCCGGATGTCTTAGGAGCAACCTCGGAAAAAAATTTCTATTTATATATTTGATTTTTTAAAATAAATCACCGTACTTAAATTTGAAAAACATATATATATTCCTCCCTTCCTCTGGAAGAACGATTATATGTATTTAGACCCTAACTCATATTATATTTATGATTTTTAATGGTGTATAAAAAGCCGGATGAAATTACACTAATACATGAAACTTGTATCTCTCGACGAGATCTACAACTTTTTAATTCATAATTTTTTCGTTTGAGTTTGTTTAGTGGTCTAAATATTTGGTACAATAATATTTTATATATAATTTTATAATATATCAAATCTACGTTTATAACAACCTCCAATGAAGATAAACTATATATTAAAGTTGTAGATCTTGACAAGATCTATAACTTTGTAGTTTACAATTTTTTTACTAAAGGCAATTTGAAGTGTCAAATAAGTATTATTAGCAGCAAAAACAAATGCAAGGGTCTTAATACAAATATAAATATATATTATAGTACTTTAAAAACTAGAAATATTTATTTTATATTCTAAATGAATTTTTATAAAAATATGATCTATTACAAAGTTATAGATCTTGTCTAGATCCACAATTTTTTAATAAACTTCATCTTCATTGTAGGTTGTTATAAACGTAAATCTGATATTTTATAAAACTATATATATAATATTATATCAAATATTTGGACCCCTAAATGAATTCAAATGAAAAAAATTATGAACTACAAAGTTGTAGATCGAGATCTACAAGTTTCATGTGCAGTTTAGTTTCATCCGATTTTTTATACTTCATTTAAAATAGTAAATATAATATGGGTTAAAATGAAGGGTTTAAATACAAATTATTTTGTACTTTTAAAATGTCATGTCACATAAATCGCGCTAATAAAGGGCAATTTATATAAATCACCTTCTAAGAGGGCGGGAGAAGTACATTTTTGTCAAATTTTGAAACAATAATTTACTTTTGTAAAACTCAAAAAAAATGCAACCTCACGTGACGTCTTAAGCCCCTACTGAGAGCAAACTTGAATCGGTCGTTATCAATTATCATACCACGTGTGTGTTCAATGACGTCCTAGTTGAATGAATGTCGTCTTGTATCACGAAACGGAGGGATGGAACAGTTAATCCCTCCTTATAAGAATTGATAGGAGATTTGGAGGGGACTTATTCCACTCCTATTGAGATGTGGAATTAGAAAATTGCGATGTATACGACCCATTCATTTGACCCACGTAAAACTGAGCTTAATCAACAGCCGCTATACATCCTCTTTGATGATCTACGGCGACATGGGTCCAGTCGTATACGGGTTATACAAGTGGATCATACGTATAACAGAGTTAGTGGAATTATTCCTCTCAATCCCCTCGAATCCCTCCCTTTTAGGGATTAACTAAATAAGCCCTAAGTTTGATTAAGTTCTATATAAAAATGTAGCTACATTTATAGCATAAAATTAATTCATTAAATTAATATTAAATATATTTTAAGCATAGTAATTGTGTCAAAAATATTGCTATATTTTGTCTATAATCTATGTTAAACTTGACTATTGCTATATTTTGTCTATAATCTATGTTAAACTTGACTAAGTTTGACTTTTAAAATGTCAAAATATTTTACATTCTTAAAAGGAAACGAAGGAATATATGATTGAAGCTTGCGCCGTGTTGGTTAATTACAATTACAACAATATAAAAAAGGCTGGATTAACCTAGAATTGCACACTAGTGTTTTACTACCATATTTATTGATTTAAATAGCTGAGGAAATTGCATCAATGCTATGACATCCCAGTACCACGTTTCACGGAAACACAAGGTTCAGGAATATAGTTTCACACTCACCCCCCAGAGCAGCAGAAATTAGGCATCAATATTTGTGCCACCAAAGTTTCACAGATGAGAGGCAAACCAAGCATGCCCTTAACACTGCATATATCCAAAGTAAAAAAAAAAAACAATAGCATAATGAAAATAAAGTAGAGTAGCGTTTAATACACATGCATTAAATCAAACACTGCATGCTAGAGTTGCTTGTCCCCGACGTCACCTTAACAGTGATCTACTAGTAGTCATGAAATATTTCTATTGAATCTGTATCCAGTAAAAACATTCGTCATCATTATTTGAATCCCAAACAGAGTAATTCCATTTGTCCACTGCGAATGGTGGCTACACATCTCCAGCCGAGTGAAGTACAGTTACAAATTACTACGTAGTACTTGATTAGTCAAAATTGACAGAATAACTATACAGTTTGAAAACGTGATGAGCTTCAATTGAAACAATCGAAGATGGGAAACCTGTTTATTCAATTGAGGTGTTGCTAAATTTTGAAACGCTATCAATATGAAAAAATATATTAAAACAAAAATAAAAGAGAATTCAACTTGTGTGCTCTTCCAAGAACTTAGCCAATGTTTTAGCTCACAATCTACATCAAACCAGTTCAGATTGGGTACTGAATTCACCTGGGGGGAAAGCTAACAAAACCTTGTTATACCATAAATAGATCAGAAAGAGCTGCACTAAAACAAATGTGCTTCCTGTTAAAAAGTAGCCTCTTTTGTTACATAAAGGCTCTTGTCACCCCCTAATTACAGATAATTAATAAACCTTTAAAAACCAGGTCTCCAATGACCAAGCTGAGGTTGCTGATAAGCCCCTACTTGCGGAGCTGGTGTAGCCACACCAACTCCAACACTAGGACCAATTGCGGACGGGACTTGTTGATGCACCATGGGATGAGGACTTACAATTGATGAAGGCTGTTGTGGATGGTACAAGCCTGGGAACGGCGCATGGGAGGATTGAGCTGTAGCATTGAACGATGCATTCCCAGGATTTGGTACAAAAGCACCAGATGTTGGTTGACCTGATAAATTGAAATATGGAGGACATTGCAAAGTCGGCATCTCTCTGGGCGGCTGAATCCAGATATCAGCTGTCTCCACCTGTACAAGAGTAAGGCAGATAGGAAATGTCAGGCACAATAGCATAAAATAAAACTATCATTTGAATTGAAAGGAAGAGGCACACCAAAATACCATTGTCTATGTTATTGTTCTAATCAAATTCCCTAGTGAGACAACCACAATGGACTAAGTGAATAGAGTATAAGGTGTTGGGGGTATTCCAAACAGAAGTGCATAGTTCATTTTGACACAAGGCAGGGCATCATCAGAACATGCACTGCAAAATTGGCAAGAAAAAAAAAGATTGTTGATTCATATCTAATTTCAGTAATCCATAATACCTGAGGGGATGCATAAAGACTATTATTATCCTTGTATTTGATCCTATTGACATCATCAACACCAACAGCACCTCCTCCAATAACACCAGGAGGGTTCATTGGAAAACCTGGATGAGTATAACTTCCATAACCAGAAGGACTACCGGCTGGAACAGGTTTATATTGGGAAACTCCATACTTCATGCCGCCTGCTGCTAAATGTGAACCTCCTCCTGGCATCTGAAGATAACTATTTCCATTTGATGGATAAGGCATATTTGTTGGAAAGTTTGGCATAGCCATGGGTGGGACATAAACTGGAGAATAGATATGACGGTATGGCATGAAATTTGGATAATGCTGCATATGAACGGGAGGGTATAACTGTGCTGCTTGTTGCGGCTGGGACATATGCTGCAGCTGTTGAGAGATTCCAACAGGGCTGCTGCTCACGATCTGTGAACTGAGCGCCTGCGAAAGAAGAACAAATGAATTATAAAAGATGTCACAATAACATTATGAGAAGTCAACAAAACATTATTTCAAGAAAAAAAAAAGAGAGGCAAATGTAGCTAAAGATGAAGGCTTACGACCTTGTTGGTCAAACTGACACAAAACAAATAATATTGAACCTATCTTATTGACATCTATTTGAAGGGGGAAAACATAAGTAATGCTTGGTTAGGTCCAAACATATCCAACTAAAATTTTTAAATGTTGAGCATGAAACAAGCAAGAGGCCAAACTATAACTGTCCACTCAGGCTGGTTTATTTGGTCAAACACTAAAACCAATGAAAGTAAGTGCAATATGACCAAACTTGATTCGTTTGCAGCCCTAGGCAACACTGCGAAAGAAATTGGATGATATGTCAAACAGATAGGTGGGAAACAACAGGTAATGAGAAAGAAAGTACAGAAGAAAAGGTAAACACTGGCTTGATTGCAAGTTTAGTAGTGCCACCTCAGAAGTGGAAGGGAGTACTTGTGAATGTACATTAGATTCTGGTATTCTGAACACTTGCACGGCATTATCTGCTTCAGGAATTTCTGTAGGGTACCCCTGCTTACAGATAGTGAGAGTTAGTGAGGAGGCTGCATTACTTTATACACATACAATGACATCCAAGTACAGCTGAACTCACCGGCAAATTTACCTGAGAATGGGATGCCATTACTTGGGGATGTACATTAGGTTCCACTAGTCTGTATAACTGTGCCTCGTTGTTTGGATGCATATTAGGGTCTTCATGACCATATGTCTGAAAACAAAATGTAAGTTTTACCCCTTCAAATATACAAGAATCTCTAAAAAAAGCTGCATCAATAACCTCCTATACATGATAAATATACTAATTAAAATAAATTTAATTCTACCATCATCTCAATCAGTAAACCAAAAGGCAACAATGTTTCCATATAGCATTGACTTACAGAAAACGCAGTCAGATTTGCGGCACACTGCATATTTTGGCCATCAACAGCTCCAAGAGGAGTATTGCTCTCAACCAACCCAAGACCATCATCATTCTCAACCTCTTCACCATTCAATTCTATGCTATCCTCAGATGGTGGCAAGGAAATCTCGGCTGTCGATGTGGATAAATTGAGTTGTGAAGATCTTGCTTGCTCATCCACCTCATCATGTCCAGCATGCAGTGAGTCCTCTTCAACAAGTTGAGCTGGTTCTTGTACACTAAATGTAACAAAGAAAATAAGATTGCCATATTTGCCGTTGACAGCACTGACCAACACAGCTCGCACCACATTTAGCTATGGCATGCTAAACTAGAGCCTAACTTTTATCAACTTTAATGCAGTAGTGCAGTAAGTTATTGTAGGTTTCAGAATTTTCCCTAACTTTTTATCAACTTTAATGCAGTAAGTTATAAGTAGGTGAAGTAAACGAAGCATACAGAACAAAATTTGAACTAGAGTGCATGTCGGTTCTATGCAATGATGAAGCAATTTCAGTGGACAAGCTAGATTTTATTTATTATTACATGTCTGTATTCTATAGATTGTTAAATAATGAGCAATTCAAGCAATTGGCATAGGATCACCTAACTGTTCTTGTTCTTCAGATTCTGATGGACTTTCTGAGCTTGGTACTTGGTCTGCACCAGGCCCAGGGGGGAAACTACCAAACCTTAAACCTGTCTGCTCATACTCTGGTACACGGAGATGTTCTGGAATAATGACATGCTCCACCTCATGTATTATAGCTTCGGAGATTTTATCACACAAGGCATTCTCATCCAACACATTAGAATTTTCAGTATTGCTAGCTGAAGGTGTTATTACATAAGTTCCACTGTTATCAGTAGTAGTGCTGGAAGACTTCTTTGTTGGTTTTGGCTTCCATTCCTTAGCTGGCTGTGCAGCTGCAAGGAGAGAGGGAGAGAGCATGCATTACAGATTTAGTTAACTCTAAGACAAAAATAAAAAGAATAGTGCAAGAGAATATAAAACATGAAGTAAGCTAAACACGAACTACTTGGCCATCCAAATGAACTTTGGATGAGAACATGCAACAAGCAAGGTGTGAGGAGTCGAACATGAAGTGACAAATATATCAGTAAGATGGACAAAATTGAAATACATAAGTTTGTGCTTTATACATCAATGATGCAGAACAAATGCACATCTCTTATTTTATTCTCACTTCATGCCAAAATTATTTATTGGCATAAAGAGATAAGCATGCTCCTATTAAAAACTACATACACTTCACAAACAATATTCCAGAGTTGAGTTAACAAATTAAAAAATCACGTATAATCAAAATGATGCCAAATCTTTGAATATCAACACCATCTCAACTACAAAGGTAGTTGTATTTTGAGACAGCGGGAGCACTAAAATAAACCAGATGTGGTCACTTCTAACACAAAACCAGCTGAACGACACAAATACTTTGAGAATGTTACCTTTCTGGTTGCTGGCAGGACCCTGCTGATATTTGCTGATGCTAGGAGCAACAAAAGATCTGCCACGATGCACTGAATCTAAAGCAGTTCTATGAATGGACTGCATGTTTTTAGACGTAAAATGGCGTCCAAATGGCCCACCTGGGACAAAATTTCCCCTCTGGTTATTTACGTGAGGACCACCACTTGATACATGCAAGTGAGAACTTGAACGGGCAGATGCCTGCCTCGCCGCACTAGCTAATCCACCATGGCATCGAATAGATCCGACGGCACCTTCAGCAGCTTTAAAATTTGCTCGGGTGTGAGCTGGATCAGAAGTAGGCAGGTGTTGATCATCCTGGGAGTTCTTCAAATGAGGCTTAACATACTTCTGAGCAGTGCCCTGAGCCTGCCTCTTCACCTGATGCATGTCAGAGTTGTAACCGTACCTCGCACCTTGTGCTATCTGGCCTTCTAATGTTGTAGCTGGAGGATGATTACGACCAGATTGAACTACAGGTGCACTACAGAGCAACAATGCATTAAGAAAAATATTACTTTAATGCCAAGGGCACAAATGCAAGACAACTAGCCATAAGAAAAATGCTTAATGCACTGGGAAAAATGCTTAGGCAACCAAAGATTTAACGCTTCGAGTAAAGTTTTTTAGTTCTGTTTGTAAAACAAATTTTGCTAAGTACTACATCCATTCTTTTTTGCATGTCTTCTACTTGTCATGGGCTCATGGTCTTTGAGATGCAACTAACAAATCCAAATAGGTCCAAAAATGATTGGTAATCAAGTTTATAAAAGGTTGAGATGTGGAATATACGGTCCAAGAAAAGAGAAAATTCTAGTTAGGACATCCAAGAAGAGCAAAAACAAAGTTCTTCAAAAAAGCACCGCAAAGCCAATGAAGCAGCGGTATATATATAATGTACACTACCCTGCTATGATAAATCAACTTCAAAAATTACAAATGAACAATTAATTGTACAGACGATATGATTCACATTATAGACAGTGAGTTATGTCCAGGTCTCAAAATAATCAGCATGTGATAGCAGAAGTAATATGGACAGGATGGAAAAGTCATCAAAACAGTATAGACAATCATACCTCCTATCAGACACTTTTACATTTGGTGAACCTTTGTACCCTAGATCTGGTCGGTTTTCAACCACACCATGCCTATTGTCCCTCACCACCCGAAATTCGCGACTCGGGCCTACATTAAGTCATGTCAACCAATTAGGCCACTTTTTTTCTCAATATTGCACAACTTATGACATTATTATGCAAATGGTGGGATTCAACTGTATCACCAGATGCTTGACCGTGGCTGTAAGCTCTTCTTCTGTCATTCTCAACCCTTTGTGTGCGTGGTTTCATCCACTGTGAGCTGTGGTCAACTTGTGGTGAAGCATCAGCAGCTGTTTTCTGGACAGCACTCTAAAACAGTAACAGATATGCTTAATTACAAAGAGTGATCAATAGCAATGTGTGAATTTAAGGAAAATAGACTAAAACATCACGTTTCGATCAAAACCTCACATGTGGGGCATAGAGAACTTCAACGCAAAAGCAAGTACGATGAAATGTTAGTTAGACAGATATATACACCATAGTACTGCTTTAGAAGTTGAAAACAGTAAACAGAAGCAACCAAACTGTAACACAAAAATGCTCAAAAACTAATAAGATTGTCGAGACAAGGAAATGCAGACTATGCATAGATCTCAGTTTCAAATTCCAAACTGTAAAATTATGGCAAGTCTAGCATTATCAATCAAATTCACATAAAACGTGTGCTACATGCATCTCGTTATATTAATGGATAAATGATCATATACCCTCACTTTAGATCAAATTAAAGCTTACTCTCCTATGCCAATGACATGTCGGGTCATCTAAGGAAACTGACATCTGGGTCAGGAGGGTGAATCCTCATTTTCAATCTAAACGGAGGGTTATATGATCAAATCTCAAATTTTGGTTTGCTGCCATAACAACAATCATACAACCACTATTACAAAGGCTTACCAAGCATAACTATAGTCTATAAGTTAACGGCTACTGCAAAAAAAAAGTGTAAAAACAAAATTTCAATCCTCATTAGCATCATTTTTTCCCCAAAACTGCAAATGCATACCTCTCTTTTCTTGTCCCTTTTTCTTTTCACTTCATGAAATGGGTCTGCATATGTAAACCATGAAAGGAATTACGACTCTGAATATAAAATCTGATACAGAAATGACATATTTCATCTATAATAAACTTCACAAATATTAAATAAGCTGAATGTGACACGTATGTAACCTGCAATATTGCCACAGATTAAGTTTCAGGGAACGGTACAGAGTCCATGTACCAAGCAATGCAATTCATTTGGTAAAAAGAATAGAAGTATCATCAGAACTTAATTAAAACACATCTACTTAAAGGATGTGACATATGGCACCCTTGTACCAGATAAATCTGTATGATTGTGTACTTGATAAATCAAAAGTCACTAAATCCAAGTTTCTAATCACTAATCCAATCACATTAAAATGCCAACCCAAACTTATGTGCAGATGAAGCCCTAGAAAACACTATCCCGAATCAAACGCAAAATCTAACAACGACGCCAGCTGCTACAGATCGCCTCAGCTACAAAACCCTAGCAACCAATCCCAATTCCACGAGCCGCGAACACCACGCCATGGAATCGACCCAATGCAGGGGGAGTCACACACACGGTCAAAACCCTAGGTCCGTGGGCGCGACGCGAGATCGAAGCCGGCCAGATCAGGAACGGGCGCGGGTCGTAGGGTAAGGTAAGGGGGATGGGATGGGGATGGGGATGGGGATGAGAGACGACCTTGGTTGAGGAGCTTCTGGGTGGTCTCGTTGGGGTCCATGTTGCACTCGCGGAGGGTGGCGTAGATGTCGGCGTCGGAGTGGCCGCCGACGACCTCCTTGATAGACTGGATGGTGGACTGGATCGCCGTCTGCCCGCGCCCCGCCCCCGCCCCCGCCGCCTTCTCTGCCGGCCTTCCCCCTCCACCTCCGCCGCCGCCTCCCCCCGCCATGACCCACCTCTCGCGAGATCGCCCGCCGCTACGCCGGAGGAGGAGCGCGTCGTCGTGGTGGTGGTGGTGATCGCCGCCGAAATCGCATCAAACGACGCGCGGAGCTAGGGCGTCGTCTGGGTTTTGGTCGGGAGTGGTTGCGAGTGGTTGGGGGCCTCGGGCTCGGCTCGGGTGCGAGTCGCGAGAAGGGGAAAAGGGGAAAAGGGGATTTTTTTTAAAATAAAAAAATGGAATTGCGAGTGTTGGGCTTGGGTTTGGGCGCGGTGCACGGGTTTTACGGCGGAGCGGCGAGAGCGGTAAATGCGGAGGGGTGTAATTTGAGAAATGTCATTTATGCCCCTGGAAAGCCCAGGCGAGAACCCCGGGGTTTAGTTGGGGTGAGTAGGGGTTGAAGCGTCATTTACGATTTGTATGGGCCGGACTGGTGTGCACTGGGCTTTGGCTGAGCCGATAGATGGTCCATTCAAACTGTATTTTGTATTTTTGCGACAATTCGTTTTTAAATTTTAGAGAAGATGCACACGCACACGTCCAATAAGCAGGGTGACTATTGACTGACTAGCGCCCATGTAATCTTGAAAAGATAATATTGTTAAATGATTATGCATGTGTTTTTACTGACAATTTAATCTTGTTACATGATTTTTCAGAAATTAGGACGGGAAAATCTTTTTCACAAAAAGCTTGCACCAATAAGCGGCGGCATTGTATGTACTGACTGATGGTCCCAAACAGCTGGCCGTCATTTCACTGGCTTTTGACCTCATTGCAGTTGGCATTTTGGTCAAGCGGCGCATCATGCATTGTCGCCTGAAGATTTTCTCCTGACATCAACCAATTGGTACAGGTCCTCTCTCCTCTGCATTTCCAAAGGGAGGTTCTCCCTGCACATTTTTATATTTTCCCTCATTCATCAGACCAAAAGGAAAATTTTGCTCAAATGAAAACAGAAACGGAAATAGAAAAGGGTGTTGAACCTTATAGTTTGGATCATAGAGAGGTCGATTTCGCCTATGACAGTTTCTTCCTCATGTCCTGCCGTTGCAATGACTTCACCAAACTGCAGAGTTTCAAATGCGAGTTATTTTAGCTGCTGATCCCGTTGGAATCCAAATTAGAATGTGCAAGAACATGAACAGCTTTGATGCGTGGTGTTATTACTGGTCCAATGAGACTTGAATGACCCCAGATCATGTAGTCTGATTTTGCAGTAGGGTCTCTAGCCGGCGAGCAAGTCACCACAAACAACTGAAACCAAAGTTTTTTTTTTTCAGAAGGAAGAGAAAATAACAGCACTCATAAAAGAGTGTAATGCTGAATTCACTCCTTGATGTGGATTACCTGATTGTCAACAGCCCTGCAGGGAAGAGATCGAGAGAGAAAAACAAGGAGAAATTAGACAGTTAAATTATCTGAAGACAAGCACGTATGACGTAACCATCTCACTATGAAGTTCTGCTGACCCCCAACCCAAAAAAAAAGTGCAGACAAAGGTGATAGAAAGAACTGCAGAATAGATGATGGAACCTGGACTTCTGCATAAGGTCCCAAAGGAGCTCCCCTGTGCTCATGTTGAATGCAGAAGGATAGCATATCAAGTGTGCACCTGGTTCGTCAGAAATCATAAGATGTGTCTTCTGATTGAAATCAATACAACAGTAAACAGTTCATTATTAAAGGGTCTTCTCGAATGTCAAGGATTTGTATCCCAAATCTCCCTTGTCCAATCATGTCATTGGAGCTTACCTCTTAATCGATACAACTTTGCCAATTCTGGAAATCGGATGTCATGACATATACCGATGCCAATCAGTCCAACATCTGCATCACATCAATCGATAGTTGCCAAGTAATCAAAGTACGAATGAATTGTGTGCCACACATAAACTTCTTCAGATAACCTTACTACTGCTAGTAGGAGAGTTGAAGCATCTGAATCTTACGGACCAAGTTGTTATCACACGTTTGCAGACATGTAATACTACTCTCTCCGTCTTAAAATATAGTTACATTGGGATGGATGGGATATTTTTTAGTCCAATATATCTGGATTGAGGTTCTGTCCATATATAGACTAGAAAATATCCGATATATTTTGAGATGGAGATAGTACTTATTATACTTCCATATCATTTTTCAGCTATGTTTACAGAAGATTACAGTGGCTCAGCAGTCGGGACATACCAGTGTCAACTATAGTAGGTTCTTGACCAGCAGCAAAGGTGTCAGATTCTCTGAAAGTGATGTCTCCTGGGATGTCAATCTCGAACAAATGCAGCTGAAATTGCCCAATGATCATCAGGAGTCATTTTTCTTTAACTTCAATCAGGTATAATTACACTGATTAACAGTACTACTTAACACAACATTACTTGGCACAATTTTGGGGAATAATTACATGACACAAATTAACCACATTTTTGTCAAGATGCTTACTTTCCTATGCTTGGCCTTTATCTGTCCATCCGTCCCGATCACGCAGCAAGTGTTGAACAGCTTCCCAGAAGAAGATATCTCAGGAATCGACCCGCCTACAATGGTGATCCTCCTCCGGGAGGCAACCTCCGACAGCATCGAGATCGACGGCGACGCTCCGCCGTCTATGTCCTCGCCGTAGCTCGGCAGCGTCTCCATCGAGTACGGGCAGTTCCATATCTCCTGAAACAAACAGCCCTGTCAGAATGTACCCGTCTCTGCAGCCTTCCATTCTTGGGCTTTCAGTTAGTTCAGGCGATCAAAGATTCAGATCAGTGCTCCGTACGCATTCAGTTCAGCTGTCTGATGTGCAATCTGAAAATTGGTATTATTGGTGGTGACAAGTGAGGAGGAATTGATGAGACTTGCCGGGAGGACGACGAGCGCGGCGCCGGCGGCCGCGGCGGCGTCGATGCGGTCGCGCGCGCGGGCGATGTTCTCCTCCTTTCGCGGTGACACCGGCAGCTGCAACAGCGCGACCATGTACTGAAACCGAAAACGACCACAAGATGAGCAAGCAGTTGACTGTAGCTAGCTTGCCTAGCCAGAATTGGCAGCGGAGAGATTGACTTCTTGGTTTGGGTGACGAATGACGAGGATGGATGAATGTGTCACAAAAGTTAGTACCTTGGTGATGTTGACTTGGGGATGAGGGAGTGGCGACGGAGAGATTGAGACAGTGGCTGCCATTATTGGTGATTGCTGAGGAAGAGAGAGATAGATGCCTTTGTGAGTCGTGAAAGGAGGATGGGGGAATCGATCGATCGGTGATCTGGAGGGGAAGAAAGGAAGGCTGCGGGCTGTTGTCCTGTCTAGAGAAGGATAGCTTTTGTAAAGAAGATGTGGATTAGTAGTAGTAGATTCCGTGTCATGTGTCCATTAAAATGTTTAATAGTTGGTGCTGCTTGATTTGATCGCAGTAGGAGAATAAACTATTGAGACTGGATTGTGATAATCTCGTAGTGTAACGGCTGTGCCAATTTCTGAACCTCGTTCCTTCAAAAAAAAAAAAAAAAAACTGAAACTCCTCTAATTTTCAACCGTGCTGGGTTTGGTGAAGTACCTGATTCCTGTGCATTCTTCCTTCTTTTTTGATCTTTCGTTCCGCCATATTACAAATAACTTATCAATGACCACGTGTGATCGAGGAAGTGGAAGGATTTTTTTATTCGTTATTGTCTCTCTTTTTTTATTTCAGAATGTGCAATCTTTATTGCACATCTTTGTATTAAAATTGATCAAAAAGAGATGTAGCATCATTGCGAGAAAACCATGAAGAGCTCAAATCAGCGATATCTCGCAACAATCAAACACGACCAAGCACACGGCGAGAACCTAGTTTAGTCATAGGAGGTAGACTCTACCCGCCATGCACCAGGTTTCCACCACCACCACCACCAGATCGTCAAAGACCCCCGATCAGTGAAGGCGGCGATTGTCGAACACGCCGGCCTTCCGCTCCTTCCATGTGGTACAGGCTACGAGTGCTACGATGGTGTCGAAACCTCGTCGTTTGCTCGGTTGAACTATTGCTTATGCCGGCAGCCACCAGTCAACGAAAGTGTCGTCGCAGAGAGGCGTGCATCTTGTGAGGGACATGGTGTCTAGGGCAAACCACCATAGCCGACGTGAGTCAGAGCAGCCAATGAGCAGATGTTCCATCATCTCCTCCTGAACGAAAAGAATGCAACGATCATCATTGAACAGTCCATGATGGAACAGGCGGCCAGTTGTCCAACATTGACGGTGGAGCGCCAACCATAGGAATAATTTGCATTGTGACGGCGCCCTGGACCTCCAAATCTGTGCGGCACCTACAAAACCAATCCAGCCCACAAACTAAAAGGAGTATGCCAATTCAGGTGAGAAAGTGCCCAAGGCCTCCTAGCGCCACATGATGCGATCGGGTGTGTCAAAGTAAATATGGATGGTCGCGAGACGACCCCAAATATGCAAGGACTGTAGAATTGCCTGCATTGTGAGCCCGCCCTGTAGATCCCTGATCCACCACCCATTGTGCAAGGCATCCGCCACCATTTAGCGTGAACAGGGCAAGGTTCGGCTCCAAACTCGTGAGGCAAGGTGCCAACTGCATGAGAGACTGCCCATCCAACCAATTGTCAGACCAGAACAAAGTTGAACGCCAATTTCCCACCTTCCATTGTGTAGAGAAGAGGAAGATCGACTGTTCCACCTCCAAGATCGGTAGGTCCAAGCCACGCCATGGCCATCCGTGATGGAACGGCTAAGCCAGAGCCAGCGTAGCCGGAGCGCGATCTCGGTGCGGCGGAGATTCAATAGCCCCAGACCGCTGAGCTACTTGGGGGCACAAACTCGCGGTCAAGAGAGATGGCAACTTCCGCCCTTGGCCTCCTTACTACCCCGTCAAAGGAAGCCACGATAGATCTTGTCGATGGCCTTGATTGCCCAAACTGGCGGATCCAGGGCCATCAAAGTGTAGACAGGGATCGAGCTGAGGATAGATTGAACGAGCGCTAAGCAACCTACTTCATTCGACCAGTCTGGTTGCCAGGTGGGAAGACATTGTGCAACTCTGTCGATAAGAGGTTATCAAACCCCTTGTGACGAAGGACATCTAGGAGGGACGGCCGTGAAACCGAATCAAAAGCTTGGGCAAAATCAAGACGATTGCATTGTAGTTTCTTCGCTAATTGCCACACGGGGAGGAAATTGTCTTGGATGCAATTTGATTTCCCGCCACGATGTCACGGATGTGTGGCGCTAGTGTTATTGTCTTAGAACGGCCTATACATAATATGGCCCTAGCGGTTTTAGCAAGGGCTTCAACTTCACATACCCTTCTTTTTACTCAATCCATAATACCCATAAGTCAGAAGAACCAATTTCTTTACTGACCTCTCATCAAAGAAACCTAAAAAGGGCTTCATCCCAGCGGGTTTAACTTCTTTTGTTTGACTTTGTGGTGTCTTACTACAAGAGAGGATGGCAACAAGAAGGCCGGCTGGAACTTATAGGATGGTTGCTTGCGAGGACCAATGTGAAATATTTGGAACCTAATGCAGGAATTCAAATCCTTTCACAAAATGGATGCACATTTTTCTACTAATTCTTAGCAAACATTACATGGTAAGCAACAAGATCTCTGCCAGTTTCTCTATGTTGTTTAGACACTTTACTATTTTGCAAAATAGCTTTTATTTAAAAACGATGATATTATTTTGTTCCGAATAGACAGAATATCCATGAGAGGCACAACCAACATATATTTGTCAAGTGTTTTGTCCATTTTCGGCGTTGTTAACTTTTAGACATAATGTCTGATAGTTTATCTTATTTTAGAATGATAAAACAAGACACAACAAAATAAATGATACTCATCTATAATATAAAACAAACAGTCAAACATCATTTCCAAATGTCAACAATGCCATATATTTTAAAAGGATATACCATATAGTTTGATATATAAACCAAACTAAAAATCAAGCACAACAGAATAATTACAGGCTGGTCCTAACAAACATGCTTCAGTTCAACCCAAAGCCTACTCCCTGTGTCAAAAAAAAAAACTAGGATTGGATGGTTTTTTGTGGTCCTAACAAACTGTCGTACACTTCAGTTCAATCCTAGGTTTGTTTTTTTACTTTTGATACCAAGGGAGTATGAATCTGGTAAATTGTGGTCATGCGTTTATGGAGTAGGCTATCTAGATCAAAATTATCTGTTTTTAGTGAAATATTGATCCTTTTAACATGTCTAGAATAGAAAGTAGGGTTCCAAAAACCTTAATCTCCTTTGGATCGAAGGAAATTACGAGTATTTTCGTAATGGTCTAACTAGTCTATTTGAAATTTTTATAAAATTCTTGTATTCCAAAGAAATCGGGTGATGTCCGAGACATGGCTATACATGTTAGGGAAAATTTATGAATCAACTAAAATGACAAAGAACGGATATTGGAAGCTAACTTGCATCTTGCTACCCCTCTTACGACACCCTATCTTAAGCTCTCATCAAAAGCACTAACATATTAATTATTTGTTTAGTGGCTGGATTTTTTATGCATTTAAAGTGAGACTTGCCATCTTCTTTTTTCTTTTGAAAATTTGTGCATTAGCTGAAAGGCATCTCAATTTAAAGTTGAAAGTGTCGAAAGGAATCATCGAGATCGGTGATGTGAGCTAACCAAAAGGCCTTCTCTAACTGCCAGCGATATCGTCAGCAAACTGAGTATTTTAGTTGATGAACAGTGAAGAAAACAGAGAGCTAGCACTTAGCCAAGCGCTAGGCTATAACGTTTTCACTCTCGGTGCACAGTTCACAAAGTGCCTGACACTAGTTGTTTTTGGCTTCTCACTCCTCCACGCTGATGGCGACAATGCGACCCCTGTTGGAGGTGGCCAAATAGACAAATTGTGGGGGAAGCTTCAAATGAACATAAATATTATGCGCACACAAATAAGCTTCAAATAATCTCACCAAAAAACAAACCATACATAACGGTTGAAATTTAGAACAAGTCACATCCCCTGTGACATGCATATTGGGACGATGGACTATACCTTAGGGGCAGGCCTGGGCACAAAAAACCGAAACCGAAAAACCGAACCGAACTAACCGGGACCGAAACCGAAGTGACCGAAACCGAATTGTTCGGTCACTAATTCGGTTAGCATTCCCAACTAACCGAAATAATTTCGATTATTTCGGTTTTAGGGCCTTGTTAACCGAACAGCCCGAATTAACCGAACTAGGCTGTAGCCCATATACAAAACATATATAGCCCACATAGCCCCTAAAGCCCACTAAACATGAAAACCCTAAATCCCCTCCCCCACCCCCAACCTCTCAGCCGCCTCTCTCTCCAGCTCTCCTTCCGAATCCCCCTCCCTCTCGTGTCTCGTCTCGTTTCCTGTGGTCCCGGCGTCGCCGGACGCCATCACGGCGCATAGCCGCCTTCTCCGTGAGACGAGTCGCGCCGCCGCCTCCTACTCTCCTCCGCGCCGCGCTACGCCACGCCATCGTCGCCTCCTCCCCCAGTTGCGCTGCCGAGGATCACCGCAGAAGCCGTCAACAGCCGGCGTTGCCGCCTCATCTGCTTGCAACATCGGTCACCGGAGGCTGCAACACCCCCAGATCTGTCAGGCAGCAGCGCCGGTGACAGACAATCTGATTTTTTCTGGATTTTTTTATCATTTGTTGAATTTTTGTGACCATTTCTTTTACTGACCATGTATATCATTGAACGTGGAAAATGTATTTTGATTAGTTCGGTCATTACCGAAGACCGAACCGAAATAACCGAAACCGATTTGCTCGGTCTTCATTCTTCTACTAACCGATCGGTCTTGAGTTTGAACTAACCGAATTTTGCAAGTAACCGAATAACCGAAACCGAATTGTTTGGTCAGACCGAACACCCACCCCTACTTAGGGGTTGTTTGGTTGTTGACTAAGTTTGCCATAACTTATATTAGCCAAAGTATGGTATGGCATGAAAGTGTGACCATGAAATTGTTGGCCACAAGTGTAGGAAAGTTAGCCAAGAAAATAAGTGGATGACATGTGGCCCCAAAATATAGAAAAATATGTCATGACTAAGGTGTGGCAATTAATGAACCAAACATTTTCCTAAGAAAGTGTGGCATGACTAAGTGATGTTTGGCAAGATGAGGCAACCAACCAAACAACCCCTTAAACTGAAAACTGAAAGATTAAAGTCTCAAGTTTTTTTAATCCATAGCGCATTCATGTTTCAGGTTATATTTATACAAACATGATTTATTATTGTTCTATCCGAGAGACTGTTACTCCTACGATCTATCACCTTATTAAGGCCTCCTTCAATTATTATCTAAAATAAGCTATTTATAAGCCAACTTATATAATTTTTAATAGAAAAGAGATGAAAATTACCTCTTATACAAGAGATAGTTTCTTCCATAAACTATAAAACTATGTGAGGATGACATGTAGAATCATTTATCTTATAAGTCATATGCTAAAAGTTAGATCATTGAAAAAGTTATTTTCTAAACTATTTAGAGATAGCAACTATTTCTAACCATTGGAGAAGGCCTAAACGACGATAATATCCCCCAATAGCCCCACTGGAAAACTGTCCATCAATCGCATCCGATAACAGTACAGTAGAGTACTACTATAACCAGCTTGCTGCTGTTGCAACGTATGT
>CM002484.1:4263296-4328159 GCA_000325765.3 Leersia perrieri | reverse complement strand
GTGTATGGCCTTCAAGTTCCAAACTAAGTTTAAACTATGTTTAAATGAATATGAAAAGTTTTAGAACCTTTTGAGTATGAATATTAACTTGTTTACTAACTAGTTCAAACAAGTTTGAATTGAATTTGAACTGATACATGTCATATTTGCTTAAACTTTGATTCTGGGTATGCACCATATATACATATAATTATTCTGGGTATGTGATACATTATACTCAAATATATTTGAATTTGAGATGTTTTATTACTAGGTATGGGTGTTAAATGCATTATTGTGACTAGGTATATACCTACAAGTTTCAAACTTTCAAAAATTCAAACTGAATTTGTGTGTTTATACCTTGAAGGCCATACACCATGGTGTCCTATATATATGTTGATCTTTATGTGATATGAATAATACATAAGTTATCTCAAGTTGACTGCATTTGATCCTTGTTTTCACGTATCAGCTACCACTAATTCAGTAATTCCTGCTGACTTTCAGGTACATAGACAGCAAACCAACACACTGGTGCCCCATTCACACGGTAAACTTAAAGGACATCTTGGACGTAAACAAGATCAACATGTCTCTGTGTGTCCAACATACGATGAACTTCCAGAATATCCGAGAGAGGAACCTAAGGAGATCTGAGCTCGTCATGGAATTGAAGAAACTGTTCGAGGAGATGTCCATTACCTACCACCTTCTGCCTCAAAAGGTTGAGCTTAGCTTTGTCGGCTCAAATCCAGTACCCATTGATGTTTCCCAAGCTCAAATCAGATAAAGCATGGAGAAAGCTAACAACTGATTACCGTACCTGGAGGGCTAAGGAGGTTGACAGCTCATGACTAGTCTTCGAAATCTTTGTACATGCCTAGCCTCCTGTGGTTTCATCAGGGAATACTTTAGCATAAGCAGGGTATAAAACGAGAGCTCGTGTCGTGCCTGATATATATTCCACGTTGAGTTACTGAAATTGAAAAGCTCCAATGTTGGGTATTATGCTTCTTTATAAACTTTCGTATAACTGCGATCTTAACTCTATTATAACCTTCTGAGTTATAGGGCGCTCCGCTGGGCTCATTTTGATTACAGGTCCAAGTGAACCGAACCGAGCTTGAAGTTAGCAGATATTCCAAGCCATGAGCTTTTAGGGCTAGTTTGTTTTGAGGCCTAAATTGATCTTGCCAAATTTTTGTAAGACCAAATTGTATTTTGTTTGAGGTCAAAATAGGATTTGGCTAATTTTGAAACAGTGATGTTGTCTTTTAGCTTGAATGTGATGTTAAAATTTTGCCTAAAACCAAATGGTAGAAAGTATTATTGAAGTGGCCCAAATTTTGGCAAGCCTGATTTTGGCCTCAACTTAAATTGGAAATCCCGGAATAAATAATCCTAACAGTCGAGAAATTTTACGCCTGCACAACCGTGACAGTCCACCCAGCCCAAATCAATCCAGTCTATTTCCCTCCCAATTCAGCAGCCACTCTCCCAAACCATTTCGGCCCATTCCGAAGCCACCCCATCCACCACCTAGCCCATCACGTATCACCCGACGCAGCGTCTTGACGACGGTGCCCTTCCCATCCTTTTCTCCCACTTCTTCTCCTCGCGTCGCGCAGTCGCGCTCGCTCAATCTTCCTGACGCACCAAGGCCGCGGCACGCGCAGGCGTGTGCTCATGCCGTGTCGTGTTGTGCCGTGTCGTGTCGTCTTGTGTGTGGTGGCTGCTACAGCAGAGACGGATCGCATCGTGTCGTGACCACTGACCGACCAGCTTTTCTTCCCACCCGTGGACCTGCGCCGTCTCCCTCGTGGTCCATCGGCAACAGACGGCCTGGTTCTTTCGGTCAAATCTGAGTTTTAGCTCACGACGCGACGCCGGTGAAACCCTGGATTCGCGTCGCAAATCCGGCATTTTCGACAGGAGCGACGAAAATAATATTTCCTGCCCCCTATTACCGTGGTACGAACGTTCGAGACATGCTTGCCCGTGACTGCTTGCGGTTTAGCCGTCAAATTTGATGCATGCAGCAGAGCAACCAATGGGAGCAATGTGCGTACGACAGGATCACACACTGACCTCTGTCCTCCCCCTATTTAATCGCGTCGCGACACACGAATAAAGGTAAAGATCGAGTCGGGTCGATGCGATATCGCGACGTATTTCAAGTTTCAACGCGTGCGCGGTGCGTAGACACAAACGTGACATGCGTCGCATTACATACGGTGGGGCGATTATTCCAGCAACGACCACATATATGCGCGCGCGCGTGCACACGCTCAATTACACCCATCTTTTGTGCGGACCGTAACCCTAACCAACCCCCTTAATTACTATTGGCACGACGCAGACGCCACACATCTCCACACACACGTACGAAAGTGTACATGTATGTAGACCCCTCAAGTTATTTCCTAAGTACGCCGTTTTGGTCTTCCTCTACAATCAATGGCCCATTTCTGTGTTATCGTGTCCTTTTCTTCGTTATCTCTGAATGACGGGTCTAGAGATTTCTATCTATGCAAATAGCGTAGACGTAAACATCGTAAGACACTATCATGGTAGATTAGTCATACTACAACACTGATTGCATCCCATTGGTTAGTCTACCATGTATTGGTAGCTCAAATGCCTCTCTAGTCAATCTCTTCTTGTCACACATTCATTATATAGGTAAACATCGGAAACATTATTATTATAGATTAGTCATACTCCAATATTGATTGCATCCCATTGGTTAGCCTACCGGTAGCTCAAACGCCTCCTAATCAATCTCATCTTGTCACAAATTCATTATGTAGGGCCTATTTAGATTATTACCATTTAAAACCATTCCATTACTTGGCAAGTAGATAGAATTTGGATTTATTTGATTTGTTACCGAATATTGGTAATGCCCGAAAAAATTGGCAACATTCTAGAATCTTCTACTCATAAAACTCTAGTACCATTTATTGGTAAGGTCAAACCAAACATTTCCTTTAAACTTTTGACCTTATCAAAATTTGGCAATGCAAAAATTTTGACTTACCATCAAATGGTAGGATTGAAAGTGGCTACAATCTGAACAACAAGCCCGTAGTACTCTACCTCCTCCCTCATGTGATTATCATGGTACGTACCACCATTATCCTTTTGTGTCAAGTTGTGTCATATTGTTGCCTCCTGACTTCTCTATGATTAGGGGTGTCTGGGAGAGAGGGATTGGTGAGACCGTGAGAGGGACGGATTGAGATCCTCCGACTTCACCCCATGAAGTCATCGGCGTGCAATTTTTTTGTGTGTTTTAACACGTATGGAGAAATATTTCATTGTTTAGTGAAAAATGTTTTTGTGGTACGATTGAAACATTTTCTTGGCCACTGAAACATTTTTTGTTAAAATATTTTTCACTAAACGATGTGGCCCCGGGTGACCCAGAGGCCCACAAGTCAGTGATAATTACACCGTATAGTTCACTGTTGAGGATTCCTTTCTGTCATTAAGTACTACTCTGTCCCAAAATACTTCTTGTTTTAGACTATTTAATTAGTAAATTTTAAGGATGAGAAAGAAATGACCTTATATAATTTTTTAAATTGAAGAGTAAGGAGGTAGATGGAAGCAGGATGCAGAATTTTTTTAAATTGAAGATAATTGATGTGACAAAAGATACTCTAAAAGTATTTATTTGTGATAAATTTAAAAGCCAACACTTTATTTGTTTTGGGGCGGGATATTAAATTTGTTATTTCCAACTGGTATTAAATTTGTTATTTACAATCCCATACCTTGGTGCTATGGCTTTGGAAAGACACGTTTGCTATAGGATCGTTCAAAAAATGTATGCTAGTGGAGGAGGGTGAGGGCATGAATTCTCAAACACGTTGTAAGGTTGTGAAATTCAACTGAAATACCCTAAAATTTATCCAAATTTGGTTATATGTCTGTCTGTCTATCATCATTTTAAGAATAACATTGAAAAAAGGTACCATGATCCCACTAGGGCTAGAGATTTCCACATATCATAGAAAAAGAAAAAAAAATACAATTTTAAATTTTTTTAATAAAAAATTAGGAGAATTTAAACAATAGTCCATCAAGAATGCAAGATGACATTATTTTAAAAAATAAAATGTCAACAAAGGAATACAATTTTAAAATTTAGAATAAACAATTTCGCGGTAGTGAATAATGAGAAAGACTATGATCAATGCAGAAATAAATTTTGAATAGAAAATTAAGATCGCAAAATAAATCTCCTCTCGGACAAGCGGCATAAGTAGTGATGATGGTGGGTAAGCTCGCACGAATCGCAAAGGTAATGAGGGACCACGATAAGAGTTGTGGTGGCAGACAAGCACATACATCTGAACCTGGGTCTGAACCTGGGTACGGGCCGGGTAGCACCCATGAGCTGCCTCAGTAGTAGCAAGTGGTTGCGAGTAGAGTAGTAGTGGCAGGTATGCACATACGATCCATGAAGACAATGAGCGGCGATATATGACGAGCAAAGGCGCACAAGAAACGACATGCAAGCAAGCATGCACAATTCATGGAGCGGCAACGAGCGGTGATGGCGGGAAAACACACATCGGCCATGGAATCGGTGAACGCCGGTTGGTAAGCACACACAAGCTGTGAGGGTGGACGGGCGAGCAGTTGAGCACGTATGAGCCACATAGTTAACAAGGGCCGATGGGCAAGCACACATAAGCCACAACAACAGCAGATGAACGCACATGATCCATAGAGGCATCGCGGCAATTGGGGGGCAAGAACGCATAAGCCGCGGTGGCGGTGCGCAAGCACACACAAGCCACGGAAGTTAGAAATAACCGTAAATAGAACTGCAATGATGATGATGAAGGGGTAGAATCCACGGGCAATATAGCTCAATATCGCATCTGAGAGAGAACTGATTAGCACAAATGAGTACTCATCAACAACACCACCAAGAGGGGCTAGTGTTTATCAGTGATCACTGCATTAATTTTCCCATAAGGTAGCGGGGAAGCATGTGGGCAGATGTCAGCAGTGCCAAGTGAGTTTAAGAGAACAATTGACGACCTTTTATAGAGGCCATATTATAGGATTTGGTGTCCCACTGGGTACCTAACCAATTAAGCTGCACTCATTTTATGGCTATCTTATTTAAGTTCTTATTCAAGTCTGGAAAAGCAATGGTCATAATGTCTTGTACAGTAGGACATCTTCGCTGGGCCAGAATGCACATCGACTATGAAACCATTCACATTTATGTATTAAAATATATTGGTAGACTTTCTAGAATAAACACACCGGTTTTTGTTGTGAAATCAAAATACACCAACATATAGGTCCTTACAATTGTTTGATTTCCGTTCAGAAAGAGTGCATAACCATGCACGAAAGTAACGTGCTATATATCCAGCTAGCACTTGTATATTCCCTTTTTATGAGACATACACATGCATACACGTAGGCACCGTATATATATAATTGGTAGTTTGGTACATACGTACTCGATCCTACGAAACAAACATTGTCAACATACTATACTATACGCACATGTTCCAGGCGTCGTCGGAGTCAAGAAACGACGCCAAGGCTGTCACGTCGTCCATCCAGTCGTCGCCGGTGAACAACGGCTCGCCGGCCGCCGGAAATCCACTCGACGTCGACGTCGTCGCCGAGCTGCTGCCGCTGCAGTCATGTCCGTTCCCTCTCGTCGACGCACCGGCGATAGGCGGCGTGATCGGCTTCTTTTCCGGCCGGTGTTGGAAGAAGAAGCCGCGCGTGCACCGCACGGGCTTGGGCGCCCACAGTACGGTGGTCTCCGTCGCCGTCTCCGTCGCCGTGTCGGTGGCCAGCACGACGGAGCTGGACGACGCCGACACCGCGGCGCTCTCCGGCGGCGTGCTGCTGCCGACGGTGGCTCCGATCTTGCGGCTGAGCGTGCTGTTCCAGTAGTTCTTGATTTCATTGTCTGTTCGGCCCGGCAGCCTGCCTGCTATGAGTGACCACCTGATGCCAATATAGATAGGGCTAATTAGATATATGTACCATCGATCAGTTCGTGTCTCACTCACAGACCATTACCGACACTGATATATTGGTTATGAACTGACACTTCGGTACCCATTATCAGTTTGAAAATCGACAGTTCATGAACCGGCACCATAGAAGTTTTCTTATGGTGCGCAATACAATCTTAGGTGGGGAGTATATAAGACTAAGTATATCCGTTAATTTGTATGATTATTTATAGTAATTGATTTATTAACTTAAGAAATTATCTAACACACCATTAACTTTAAATTTTAAATTCACAACATTTAGCTTCTTTTACAATGAGGTCACACAGTTAAGATCGTCCTTTCTATACAAATGTTATATATTATTGCGTATTACAGGTGTATACTAACTACTAGTATAATTTAATCTCAACCGTTCATTTACTAATATAATTCACTGGTATACAGTAGTATTGGTACCGTAAAGAAGCCCTAGTATTTAGTACCGATTAATTGCACGTATTAGCTCAAATATTTTTTTAACTGATCGATACAACAATATCACGTTGCATACATATGCAGCTAGGCCCTTTTGTTGGGGTCCATTGACCTTAACAAAATCCCGTAAATCCGCCAAGCTTCGCCTTTGGTTTCATAATTACTACGGAGAAGTTTTAACCGACACCATAGTCTCACTAAAGATTAGTGCATACTATCGGGCTAACTAATCGTGATGATGCCTGTTATGAACCGACTGTGATGGACTAAACAGTGGTAGAGAAACCAGCTGATGCACAAACGGGAAGTGATAGAACTGATGATTACCTGTTGCCGAGGAGGCTGTGCAGCCTGACGATGAGCTCCTCCTCGTCGTCGGAGATGTTGCCCCGCTTGATATTAGGACGGAGATAGTTGAGCCACCGGAGCCGGCAGCTCTTGCCACACCGGCGCAGACCTGTGAATTACCAAAGAAACGCACGCATACACACATGTACATCGATCAGATCAGACCTTGATGAAAAACTTCACAGATATCACAAGTTGTTTAATTAATTAGGTTGAGAATTCCACAACGATCATCATGATCAATTCATCGATCGATCGATCGACTAGCTAGCTAGTAAGCTCACCAGCTCGTTGGGGGACCTCTCTCCATTTGCCTTCTCCATGGGCTTTGATGTAGGAGGCCAACATCTCGTCCTCCTTGCTCGTCCATGCCCCTCTCTTCATCCCTTCCTTTGCGCAGCACGCCCTCCTCCCCATTCGATCTCTCTCGCTCTCTGTGTGTGCGTGTGTGTTGAGAGTGAGTGATCTGCGTGCAGCAGAGCCTCTCGTTCTACCTTTTGGTGCCGTATTTATACATGCTATGTGGTCATGGTATCCACCTTTAAATCATAGAGACATGCGTTGTTACTGTTAGTGATATGACATACAAGCAATAATAGAGATGATTATATATGTCACATACTATAGCCCTCCATTTACATATACATGACGTAGGCCGGCATCATATATAAAAACTAGAGGGAGTATTATGTTATTGTTACAAATACAATGTTATTCTTTACTTTGAAATAGATGGTTTATTGTTGGTCTGAGTGTGTGACTTATTCACCAGACATAATATTGTTACTATTTCAAATGTTCTTAATCACATAAATACTCACTCCGTTCAACTTTGAAAGAGTTTTAGTCCCTTCATCTCTCGTCTAAAACCACTAACACCCATATGAATCTAGACACACATAAAAAAGATTATACATTGATCCATGGATGAATCTATTTAAAAGCTAAAACATCTTCATGTTTCAACGCAGACTACTCCAACTCTAGTTTCGATATTCTGCACGTCGACTGCTATGATCCATGATTTTCTACTCACATGATTCTCGATTTATGGTAGACAGGGACGGCCCTAGGAGTGAAGGAGAGGGGAGCACATCTCCTTCTTCCTCTTCCAGCCCCCTACTCCCCTTCATGTCCCTCTTCCTTCCTCCTCTCTCCTTCATAGGGATCCAGCGGGGTAGGGGGACTGAATATTTCAGCACCACGCTGGATCGGTTTCTGATGGTAGAAAGTTTTCTTTTTAAGTTTACTGATCTACCAATAATTATAAGTTGACTATACTTATAGAAAAGCATAGTGGCATTTATAATATGAAATTAGTTCCATTAAATCGAACATGGACTATACATTTCTAACATATATGTTTTGTGTTTGAAATATCACTATATTTTTTTATAATCTAGTTCAAACGTAAGTACGTTTGATTTTGAAAAGGTCAAAACATCTTCATTCTAAAATAGAGGAGATACCTTTTTTTTGTGTGCAGTGGAAATAGAGGAAATACTAATACACCATTTTCAGCCCATGAAGAGGGTGGTGGAGATAATGTGAAGAGTTCTTGAAAGAATGATCATTAGTTTTTTAAAACAAAAACTGAAACACTAAGGGAGGTTAGCAAATGAACACAAATGTCGACATCCAGAAATCTCAAGCCAGCCGGTATTCTGGTAGAGTGTGCAGATAGATCTGTATATACCCAACTCTTCTTAGTTACAGTAAAGAAGAGGAGAATTTTTTCTACTCTGCATCCGTCGGTTCCTCATCTGCTACAGCTAATTCAATTGTGGAGTGCAGAATAAGTCGTTGTCTACATTCAAAATTGTGGCCATACGGGCAGCTCTTGTAGTAACACCATGATCGAGCTACTCAGAGGGACAGGTGCTTAAATGCTTTGAAAGTATTGGCATGTGCATGTTGAACTGTGTCATGCATATTGGTTAGCTCTTGTAGTACTGTTTTTTTTTTCTGAGTGATGGCTATTTGTCGTGCAGCTAGCTGGTCCTTCATCACAGGCGCATTACATCAACTGGCCAGTTGATGCTCAGTGGCAAGTTCAAATCCAACAGAAAGAAAGGACAGAGAGATAGCAAAACGAAAAATAAACCCAATTGATAATATAATATAGGCCTTGTTTAGTTTTCAAAAAATTTATTCAAGAGAGCCACGCTGAATCTTTCAACGTATGGATGAAGCATTAAATATACTCCCTCTGTTACATATTATAAGGCGTTGTAGCCTCTTTATTTTCTTTTTCTAGTTTCCCTAACAAACATATGGATATGAACATAGACACATACATGAAGCACATACATGAATTCATACGTGAATCTATTTAAGAGCCAAAACGCCTTATAATATAAAATGGAGATAGTAGATTAAAAACTAATTATTGCATAATTTGTATGGAAATCGCAAGACAAATCTTTTGAGCATAATTAGTTCATGATTAGCCATAAGTGCTACAGTAACTGACATGTGGTAATGATGGATTAATTAAATTTAGTAAATTCGTCTCGTGATTTTCAAACGAGTTATGAAATTAGTTTTTTTATTCGTGTCAAAAATCTCTTCCGATGTCCAGTTAAATGTTTGATGTGACAAAAAAAAATTTTCGTAGATAACGTACCCGAGTGTGTGTGTGGACGTGACATGTCAGAGTGGTATGTCAGCGTGATCAGTACGTTTGTACTACCTCCGAGTCTCCGATTCCAGGTTGCATATCCTGAAAATGTTAACAACTACTCCGTAGATTCTAATCTCTTGAATGAATTAAGATGCTTCTTACGAAATTATCGTGCCTCTAAAAGAAGTGCTTGTACTACCGTACTGTCGTAGACTCGTAATTCCCCTAAGAGAAAAACAAAATCTCAGTCCCAGACGTATGTAAGATGGTCATCCGTGAGCCAGTGGCATGTTAAGAGGGTAATCTCAATAATTGTCAGGAATTCAGGGTCACAATATTAGCAGCTATAGGATCATTTTGTTTTTCCAGACAGTATCGTTATCAAGGTTGCTAAAATCGTGATCCTGAGTTAGAATTGTATTCTCGAAGTTGGATCGCAATTATAGAATTATATACATAATAATGGTAAAATCATGCCTCTTAATTATCATCGAAGTCATAAAATCGTATGATAAAATTGAGATTTTAGCAATCTTAATCGTAATACTGAGATTCAAATTTGATTAGGTACTCATTTTTTTTGCAAGATTTGCAATCTATTGTAAATATTAAAATCTATAGTACTAATTTTGATAAACCTAATTCACGTTTTATAAAAACTTTATTTAATCAATGTTTTGTAAACTTATGTGTGGAGTAAATCATATTATTTTAGAGAGTATGAGTACACAATGAAATTTCATTGCATACCCATTTTTTTATGGTCTCAGTGTGATGTCAACATGAAAAAAAATAAATATTGGGTACCAAATCTGAAACCTGGAATACCAGTCTGGTACCCCAGATATTATACTTGCTATCCGAGGGATCACATCTGGTACCTATGGGTATCAGCCCTGGTACCCGAGATAGCGCCGCAGGCATGATCTTTGCCATCCTCCACCCCTCCCCTTCCGAGTTTGAGCTGTGTCTAGTACCTTCGCTCGCTACATCCGTCTTCGTCGGCTACCTCCGTCTTCCCGTTGTGGTTGTGCCGTGAGGCCTTCTATCCATATCGAAGGTTGCTGGTGAAGGATTTGGTCTTCTCAAGGCTGCCGTCCTAATCAAGTAATCATCCAACGCTACAATCTCTTAGCCACCGTCAGATCTAGAGTCCGTCACAAGCACAAGGACATAGGGAGGGCAAGGATGGGAATAGCTTGCAAGGTCAGATGATGGGGAAGAAGGACGGAGGAGACAGGGAATGAGATGGGAGACACGAAGGAGATGTTAAGGATTGTGGAGAGTGATGGAGGAGTCAGGAGGAGAAAGACAATAAGAAATGTGCATTTAATCGTAGTCTTTCTTGATTCCAAATAAAACTCCCATATCCTCGTAATCCTATGTACCAGCAAGTAGTAAGATCCAATTGATCTCGTGAAATCGTATGGAACTCTTACGTAGTGTCGATGTGTGCGATCGACACGTGGGGATCCGTGAGACCCCTTTTTTCGGTTCGGCACAGGGGTACGGTACATCGAGGGTTGAGCAAAGGAGAAGAAGAAGGTGGGCAGGAGAAAAGGCCCGCTAAATACTCATGACACCCGGGTTTATACAGGTTTAGACCGCTGGGGAAGCGTAATACCCTACTTCTGTTCTTGTTGTTGGTATGGTGATTGAAGGATTATAAGGAGGAGTTCTCTCCTGAATGGGCTGGAGCTGATGACTGAGATGCACTGCGACATGAGTCTATACTTGTGACCTTCTCTCCCTCTCTCTTTTTTTTACCTATAGGGGGCGTGGTCCTCCTTTTATAGTGCAAGGGGTCACCACAGTAGCCCTGGGTTTCTCCTCCTCCATTCTATGCTGTGGAGCAGTTCTTGTCCTGTCTTGTCGGGGGTCTACCTCTACGCCTACTCAGATCGCCACGTTGCGAGAGTTGGTGAAGAAAACATGTATGTGGACGCTATGCTTCTGATGAGGGGGGAGCGGTTTAACCACCTACTCCAGCGGGGCCCACCCGTCGGTGGCCCTCTGCATGGGGCGGAGACGACGCAGCATCTCCTGCACCTGCGCATTCTCTCTCCCACGCGACTGCTTCGGCATTAAATGCGACGGTGACAAACCGGGGGTGGGGCGTGGGTGAGCTGACGGCGTTGTTAGCCCGTGACAGCCCGTTGAGGACTTCCTTGCACCCTTTCTGCGTGGGGCGAAAGGTGATGATGATCACTGGCGAACGCGCCTCACATCGCATTAAATGCGATGGGGCAGCGCCTGTCCGCTGCATTAATTAGGTGCGGGTCGAATGGGTAGGGGTTCGGGTAATCCCGAACCCTGTGTTGTGGAGGAGAATGGCCTTCGGGCAGCCTTCAGGTCGACCCCTCCCTCAAGGTGCCACGTGGTCGCCCGTGGCCCGGACCGCTATAAATCGTTGAGGCATGTCAGCGGGGTGCCTTGGCGATGAAGACGTCTTCCTTCTCGGGATATCGCTATCTGATGACATCCCCGAGTCCATATCACCGACCCATACAATCGGGCTAAATTAGAATGCACGGTGAGATCCACATCGTTCGACATGATAATATGGTAAGATGCTAACATACGTGTCGGGCGACACTGATAATCTGAAAAACAGTGACTCATTTCCATCTGAATGCAGATTCGTTGATATTGTTACGGACTCCTCTTTCAATCTGCATCAAACAGCACATGCGTTGAAACAGCACATGATTTTGTTGCCAACATGCATGGATTCCTTCTGTTTCCACGGCATGACGTTTGATAGCACTGTGTCACTGACAAATACATGTCGCTCCTGTTCTTGCGTTTCATGGACGTTGCTGCATCAACGTGGAGTAGACATCTGCCGCAACATTCAGTGAACTTACCAGCAACTTACACACCCGTAATGAATAATTAGGCTATTAATAAAACCCACCCTTAAAGTGGCATCAAATGACACATGCATGGTTGTCTCCCTTATATCATGAGCTTAATGACAATCCGATGGGGCCCCAGTGCCCCGAAACAATTGAAAGCAAGCATCTCGCTGTAGCAGGTGTTCCAGTACCAGTAGCTGTTTGCTAATTGGGCAGTGCAATCCATTCGGTTTCTGAAGCACTTTTAATGCCAAGATGTATCAGCTTTACGCTGCCACTGAAAGCCAGGGAAAACTACTGCTGCCGCTGTTATTGACATCAACGTATACCGAATATTTCAAAAAGTTGAGCTTTGCTTTGAAGTTCAATTCTCAGCAATTTAGGGGGTATTTAGTTCCCACCCTAAAAACATTTCACCCATTATATTTGGACACATACATGGAGTATTAAATATAAAGTAAAAAAACTAATTACAAAATATTGCATGTATTTCGCGAGACGAATTTTTTGAGCCTAATTAGTCCGTAATTAGACAATATCGTGCTACAGTAAACATGTGTTAATGATGAATTAATTATTCTTGAAAATTCGTCTCGTAGTTTACAAACAAGTTCTGGAATTAGTTTTTTTTATTAGTATGCGACCACCCCTTTCAATATCCAATGAAACATCTGAAATGACACGCCAAGACTTTATACCATGGGTCTAAATACACCCTTACACGAGTGTTACAGAAAGTTAATTTTGTACACAAATGCTTTTCCATGCTAATTAAAGTTTCTTTCCAACAGGTACCACCTTTCAACCCCATGCCATCGATGATGCGTAGTTAACCACCAGCTGGCCATCAATTCCAAAGTTCTGCGATGTAAACCGAAAATGCTTAGTGTCTGTCCCTTAATCATATGCCAGGTTACATAATTACACGTACTACCATTAAGTTATTTGCTTAGAAACTAAATTTATTGGCTGGAATTAGCTTCAGGCCTTAAGGTCAAAATGGTTTTGAATTTCTCTTCAAAATGATACATGCACTCAAATATTAAAGGTTATTTAACAGTACATTGACATGTAAGAATGAATAACATGGACATCTAAGCTTACATTGTATAGGTCGATTATCAACTCATCTGGGTTTGGTGAAAATGCACTGTTCACGTAGAGAAACTGCATGCAAAACAAAGAGATTGTCAACAACTTTCTAAGCATGTTGATTCTAGTCCAGATAATCCTGCAAACTATATTGTTACCACAGTATCCTGGTGAATTTGCCGGCGAAGAAAGTCAATGACCTTCAGAAATTTCTCGTTTCCACCAATCTGAAAATGCAGAAACAAGCCTATTTGTAATTCCAGCTTCCAAATTTCTTAAACCATAATAAATTACCAATAATTTCACTACCTAATAATTAATGAGCTCCAGGGCAATTTATCTAGTCAGTAAACAACGACCTTCTACACTTGAGCAGAGAATTGTCTGTAGACTACAATACTAATCCATCTGATGCTAGACTAGGACATATCAAAACTAGTACATGTTGCCACCCTCTACAAGGCATGTAGATATCTTCCATCCTATATACTAAAAAAGAAAAAGGAACATCAGATGGCACCACTGGAAATAACCTGATCCAATCAATCTTGAGCCGACATAGGTAAGTTACTCCAAGTTTTTTTTTTAAAAAAAAAGTATGAATCAGCATGTTTCATTATCAATCGTGCGACAGGTTTGTACTCCTAAATTGACATATATATAAAAATATAATCCTGAAGGAGCCAATCGATCGCTTTTTTCCAACATAAACCTGTCTCCTAATGGCCACAATCATGGCCACGTTTCTGAAGAATCCCTCACCCAACAACATTTTACGGAATTACAGCACTGTTTCGGTAGTCCCCCCAAATGTCAGTTCTTCCATCGTGTAATTGATATTTCCAGGATGTATTATCTACCGATTTAATCGGCTATAGCTTCGCTTCAACGGAAGATCATTCGAAACCACGGATTTGCTCTTAACACAAGATCATTGTGAAATTACAATAACAATAACCGGCGGCAGATAATCCAACTTTTGGGGATCGCGCGGGCATGGAGCTTGAATAAGAGAAGGGCAAAAGGAAGAAAATAAAATCATCACCTTGAACTTGGATTGCTTCAGCTGCGGCGCGTTGCCGGTCGACCGGAAGTGCACCACGACTGCGATTTTCGCGCAACCACAAGAGGATTAAGCAGCAGAAACGGTTAGGTCAGACAACGAGGCGCGAGACGAGACAGATCGAACCTTTCTTCTGCTCGACAGCGGTGGCGGCGGCCATCGCCAGAAAGGGGGAACAGAGAAATCGAAATCGAAATCCGCGATTAGTTGCTTGCCTCGCGTCTTCCCGTCAGATTCCGGGAGAGACTTTGATGGATTTTCTCCCCGATGGGGGATCGAGTCAGGATACGAACTCAAAACCCGTGGATTCCGACTCGAAATCCACCTGGTTTGGGCGACGGACTCGAAACCCGCCGGGTAGAACGCCCACCCACGAATCCGATTCCGGCGACCCACGCCGGAAGGGCCGCTGCTTGAACCCTCCGACCAGCTGCGGCGGAGGCAAGGGTTTCGGAGATGGAGGTGGAAGCGCCGGCCGAAGAAGGCTGCAAGATGAGGGAATCTCCAGGACGAGGAAGACGGCGTGAGACGGCGAGAGCGGCGGCTCGGCTGGTTGTGGTGGGCCGGAAAGAGGATGAGGCCAATGGGGATATGGGCTAGTGGGCCGTATTCCAGTGGGTTCAGAAGTCTGGTGAACGGATTGTTTGGGCTGGAATAACACATTTCTAGGATTTGTAGCTCCTAGGGTTGTTTGGTTGGGCTTCCAACCAGCTTTTGCTTTTGTAAAAGCCCAAATCCAACCAAAGGGCAAAATTCAGACAAATGCTTTTATTCGAAAGCTGTTTTTAGAGTAGTACAAATCTAAAAGCAGCCCCTACCCCTGCTTTCACCTGTTTTTGGAGGAAAAATTTACCCACCACTCCCATTACAAGAAAACGATTCGCTCTTTCTTTTTTTTCTCCCGTCGCTCTTCTTCTTCCCGCGTTTCCCGTCGCTCTTCTCCCCCCGACGGCGCCGCGCGCTCCTCCTCTCCCCCCGCCGACGCCGGCGCTCTTCTTCTCCCCCCACCAGCGCCACCTCTCTTCTTCTCCCCCACCGGTGCCACTGCTCTTCTTCTCCTCGCCGGCGCCGCCTCCGTCGCTCTTCCTCTCCTCCTCACCTCGCCGCCGCCGCTCTTCTCCTCCTCTTCACCTCGCCGGGCGGCGACGGTGATGGAACTGGAGGCGGCAGGCTGCTCGCCAGGTGGCGGAAAGCTAGGGTCGCCGGATATGGAGCAGCGGCCCGACGACCCCCAGATCCGACGACCTCGCGACCCAGCGACCCCACGATCCCGCCGCCGCTTCTTCTCCTCCTCGCCTCGCTTCTCCGTCCTCGCCGTGCCTCCCCTCTCGAGCTCCCCCACCTCCTCCGTTTAGAATGAAAAAAAAAGATTATGTCAGAAGAGTATTTTTATCTTTCGGGCAATCTCTTTGCCTGCGTCATTTGATTTTGATTCCTAATCTAGAGGGAAAAAAATAAAAATTGTTTTGTACTTCATAGAAATAATGTCATTGATCATCTAATAAGCACTGTGCTGGCCCTTTTTCAACATCAGTACAACTTTGATCTATTGTTTCTTCCAAATTATCTATTTAAATAAGCAATATTGAACGAATTAGGTTTTAACGAGTAATTTGCATATAAACAGTCCAACAGGACTTTAGGGGCATTATAGGTATTTCTTCTATAACCCACAGCTCACAGCTGCTCTAACCAAACGGGCTTCTGCTTTTCCTACAACTGATTTTCCACAGCTGCTTTTCCACAGCATACAGCTCACGGCAGCTTTTCCAAAAGCCACGGCCCAACAAAACACACCCTTAGTCCCAACTATTAAGTACTCCCTATGTCTCGTAATATGACAACCGGGTGTCTTGCTTGTTGTTTACCATTTTAAAAAATTGTACATGTGAGAACCGGTGTCAAATCTAAGTTTTGAACTTAGGTGGACAGATAACAGGTTGCTCAATCAGGAATAAGATGAACTATGCCTTGTATTTTCGACATATCAGAAGACTCAATGGTTACAATAGAAAATAGTGAGTGTTATAAATTGTTGGTGCTTTGACTGACTTAATATTTTCTTAAGATAATATGAAGCTTCGGCTTTAACTTAAAAAAAAGCTACTCCAACAAGTTCTTAACTAAGGCCAGCATTGATACGGAGGAAAGCTAGAGGAAAAACAAGGGACCTAGAATCCCCTAGGAAAGATCACTGTTCATGCCTTTGATTTGTAGAAATATGCAAATAAAAAACATGGGAATTTTTCCTTTCTTGTGATTTTGAGGGAAAACACACGAAATATAGCATCCACTCCAAGCTCATGTTTTTCCTTTCTTAGGATTGAGGCAAATTTACTAGTTTTGGCCACTTGTCTGTTCAATTAGATGAGTATAAGTACAAATTAAGCTAATTTACCTAATTATTCCTACTAATCCAAACCAATCCACATGGTTTTTCATATGACCTAATCAAATGCACATCTCTAGAATATTATTGTGTTTTCCAATCCTCTATTTTACCCATATATTTCTATCATATATTTTTTTCACAGGAGAAAGTTTTTTTTAATCTTGTTGCGTTTCAAAGGGGCCCTGAACCACATGCTAATATTTGAACAAGTATATTTGTTTCTGTATTTGTAAACAACATTATGGGTGTTAATTTGTATATGTATCCTACACTATCCATTATCTGATATTTGAACAAGTAGGAGGATTGCTTGTATATGTAAAGATGCACTTAAAAATCTTTAAAATAGAGAAAAATGCTAGTATAATTGCAAGGTCGGCCCTGCCCTTAAAAATTTTTGTTCCCCCTGGTATGGTAGATTGGTAGGTGTGTATCTGTGGCGATGCTATACTTGCTCTTTGTAGAGTGGAGTATAGTAGAGAGTATATTCCACTGGTTGAGTGGAATATATACACAAAGGATGAGTCCGTTTTTTTACTAGTACTACTACTACACTCTGTGGCGATGCTAAACAAAGGACGTAGTATGTCCAAACAAACAAGCAAGCAGGTGATGGCGAGGTATAGGCTTTGTCAGGTAGACAGACTGCCAGTTTGCCAGTAGAATAATGCCTCACCTGTGCACGGCAAGGCAGGCTGCATCCTCCCAGCGGAGACGGTACCTAGCCACACCCCGACAACGGCAAAGCACATCACCGCGGCAGGCAGCCGGAGCTGGACGGCCGGCTTGACTATCCTACTCACGTGCATTCCGCCAGAAATCCGTGCGGGTTTTGATTTGAACCCAGACTGATCAGTTTGCCGGCGAGATTCGTTTCAGGTCAAGCTGCTTCTTGCTCACAGTATGCAGGCTCAAGTTGTTTCATCTCTTGATTAACATCAGGTAATCTCCTTCACGGGCCCCTTCGCGCCTTACGATTTCGAAAAGATGACAACAGAGAAAAGAAATGAAAAGAACACGAATAAAGAGTTCTGATTATCCCAATCTCATAGGAAATAGAAACACATGAAAGAAAAAAAAAAAGTTTTGCTAGGGCCTCATCGATTGGTTGTTTTGACTGATGCTTTTCAGCAAAAGTCCATTAATTCAGGCCTAAAAGTTTTGTTGTTTTAAGCCAAATCAGCAAAAGTTTTCAGCAATCCGATGAGGTCCCTACTCCAAAGAAAATGATACGGGAAATTAAGATGGTTCACTTGATTAATATGAATCACATATTTGTCTTGGACTTCTTAGAAAGAAATGGAGAACATGAGGTTTAATAAATAGTTTGAGTCCTCCTAAAAGTAAAGAAACTGAAGAAATCATAAACTCCATCCATCTCAAAATATGTCATTTTTTATTACAAATTTGTCCAAAAAAAAATCATTTAGTGTTTTTAATACGTGAATCACCTTCAATTTAAAAGTTTTTGTATTTTACCCTCAATTAAAACCCAACTTTGGACTTCTCCGGGATCTATGAGAAGCTGCAGTTATTACAAGCTCTCCCAAACAATCCGTAGCTCAATTTTTTAAGAATATGTACTTATAGATTATAAGAAATAAACTAAAAAGACAAAAGCTACAGAAGATAGGTTTCTAGCTTCTTCGACTCCTAGATATCAATCAACTAATTCTCAGGAGCTAAACTCTTTCCCCAAATAGACACTAACATTTCACCCAACCATATTCATTGCTGCTGAATTTAGAGGATTTAAGGTTCTTTCCATAAAGGTAGAGGATTCGAGATTCTTTTGAAAAAAAATTAAGTTGTCGAAGAAAGACTATCAGCCTGTTCGGCTAGGAGATTCAGCCCAGCTAGCCAACCAACCAACCAATACCAACCCAGCTCTCATATAAAAACCATCCAGCCCCAGCCGTTTTCAGCCACCCAAACAGGGCGTATATATTGCTTGCTTGTTACTAAATACTACCATTATGGCTTCGTTCTAAAATTTAGCAAATCCAGTACAACTCATATTCGTAGTAGTAGCGTATAATCGTGTACGAGATCTCTATGTTTTGGGATGAGATGGAGTACTTTTAGGCCACCTTTGATTCAAAGAAAGTTTGGAGGGAAAATAGAGGATTCAAATCCTATAGGATTTTTTCTTACAAAGAATTGAAGACTTACAGATTCTATCAAATTCCTATGGAATGGTTGATGGCAAGCATATTTTGGAGGAAATTTTCCAAGAGCTTGAACATCTTGAAAAATTTTCTATGCGTCTATCTCTCTCCTTCGATTCCTACGTTTTTCCTGTGATCATATCAAACAGTCATTCCTGTATTTTTTCTATGTTTTGCAATCCTTTGTTTCACACTTTGAATCGCATGATCGTAAACACAGAGGAATATGAAAGTACTGAGAGTATTGAAAACAAAGTATTGAAAAACATAGGAAAAATACATGAATGACTGTTTGATAGGACACGAAAAAAAACGTATGAATTGGATCGGAGAGGTAGACTCGTAGGAATTTTTACAAGAGGTTTGAGCTCATGTTAATTTTTTCCTCCCAAACTTGCATGTAAAGAGCCATTCCCTAATCCTTTGTTTCAAATGACTATAAAGGAAAGTTTTCTATAGGATTTGAATCCTACAAAATTTGTATACAATTCTTTTGATTCAATTGGAGCCTTACATTTATGTAAAAATCGTGTTTTTTATTTCTCTATTTTTATAATCATGCAAATCAAATGAGGCCTTAAAGTCTTATTTCGGTGTTGTGTTGTGACCCGAGTACCTAGGGTGCTCCTGATAACAGGGCCTACGTTATTTCAGTGTTGTATTGTGACCCGAGTTCCTAGCATGTAGTAAAGCGAAACGATCGTCGAGAGACGAACACCATATAGTCTAGTCTCTACTTTCTCTATTTTTTTTTCTTAAAAAATGGAGAAAGTAGACGTGTTAAATTAATCTAACACGCTTGACAGGATATCCAGACGGTGAGATGGATCATGGGAGCCGTGGAGCCTAGGAGTACCTGCCTGTCGTTAGGAAAGAATCAGGGAGATGTGACAACCCGTCAGAGGAAGCTGACTCACAAGAACACGAGAGAAATATGCTTGCATTAGGCTTCGTTGAGTTGACAAAATTTTTTTTGCCAAATGTTATATCAACATTTGGATACATATTTAAAGTATTAAACGTAGACTAATAACAAACAAATTACATAGAGATGAATCTTTTGAGTCTAATTACGTCATGATTAGCCATAAGTGTTACAGTATAATTAATATGTGCTAATGACGGATTAATTAGGCTCAAAAGATTATCTCGCGGTGTACAATCTAAATATATAATTTATTTTATCATTAATCTACGGTTAATACTTTAAATGTGTGTCGGCCAAAATTTTTTAGCCATCTAAACGCGGCCTTAGTCAAATGCATTGACCACCACATTACAAGAGATACCCATTCATGCTTTGGTCGTTAAACAGACGCAAGAGGAAGAAACCCAACTAATTAAAGACATGACGCAAGCTAAGAGTAGTAGTAATACAAAGGTTATCAAGCCAAGGCACTCATCAATGCAACACATGAGCTGAAACTGAGCAATTAACATCCTTCATTCAGGGCTTCAAAAAAAAAAAAATCCTTCGTTCAGAGCACTGCGTCCTGCCGTCCCAGTATTATAGTGCAACCGAACGCACCAGGTCATCCTCACTCGCTCGTCTGCAGGTGGTCGCCTGGTCGATCAGTCGTGCAAAAAGAAGAGTCAAACATCGTCGTGCGTGGAGCAGCCATGGATAAATCAATCATAAATGGATTGATGGAAGATATAAGCCGTGGAACGCATTTGCTTACCGTTGTTGTAGCGCGAGGCGGTGGTGGTGGTGGGGATGGAAATGGAGAGCTGCGTCCCGTCCCACGGCGGCCTCCTCTCGCCGCCGCCGTCGTTGCGCGGCCAGTCGTCGAAGAATCTCCGCAGCGGCCTCTCCGTCGCCACCGCTGACATGGCGTCGTGTTGGTGGTGGTCGGCCGACCTGTCCAGGCTCAGGTGATCGGCGGCGCCGCCGCCGAGGGTGAGGCAATGCTCCTTGGATGACGACGACGACCAGTTGCCGCCGCCGCCGTATCCGGCGGCAGGGAAGAGCGGCGTGCCGTGCGCGTACCTGTGGTAGGACGGCGGCGGCGATGCCGTCGTGGTCGTTGGCGTCGCGTGGAAGGAGTCGAGGTGGAGCTGGAGCGGCGCGTCGGTCGGCGGCGGCGAGATGGAGAGGGCGGAGGGGCGGTAGACGTCGGCGAGGGCGGTTTCCACAGGCTTTCTTGAACGGTTCTTGCCGCGGTGCATGTGCTTCTCGCAGTACTTGGATTCGCCGTGCGCCTCCCTCGAACACCTCCACTTCTTCCCGTCCGTTCGCCTGCACCTCCCCGGCTCCGGGTCCTCCACCCTCCTTCCGTACGCCGCCGCCGCACCACCGTAACACCCCCAACCCACTGCAAAATCAACCAACCACGATCGATCAACAATGAAGCAAAAAACAAGAAAGACACATTTGGCTATGTTGACGTACGAGAGGGTTGGTGGTGGTGGTGGGAAGGGAAGGCGAGGGAGGGGGCGGTGTCGACGTCATCGTGGCGGTGGTGGTGGCGGAGGTGGAGGAGGAGGTCGGGGGGAACAGGTGCGCCGGCCACCATGTACTTGTAGATGAGCGCCTGGTGCTCCAGCTCCTGCCACTGCGTCGCCGTGAAAAGCCACCTACCTCCACCACCGCCTCCGCCGCCGCCCATCATCATCATCTCCGACGCCCGTTCTCCTCACAATGTCACACAAGCTCTCAAGCTCACTACTGCCTCAAGTCTCCAGTGACTGTATTATTATACGGAGGGGGAGGGGAGGGGGGAGATGATGTATAGTGCTGGCATTGTGGAGGTGTCAGGAGGGATGGCAGGGGCAGGATGAGCTGGTGGTGCAGGTTGCAGAGGATGGGTCACTTCGGCCAGTGTTCAGGAGTGCAGACAATGCAGTGCAGTGTGCAGAGGGCAGAGTGCGGGGTGGTGCAGAGCCTGCGCCTCTGCAGCAGCGTCGCAGGTGAGGTGAGGTGAGGTGCCACCCCTGATCCTGACCGGCTGACCGGCCGCCCGCCTGTGCGTGACCGCTGTGTACTACTCCTACTGGAGTACTATATAGTGTCACTAGGAGTACTGGAGTATACTACCGAGTAGTACTCCACTACGGGAGTATATTGTCACTAGGAGTACTGAAGTATACGGAGTACTAGTGTCACAGTGTCACTGGCGTGGTCGTCGTGCCGTGCTCTCGTCGCTCGTGGGATGCTGATGGGATAGCGACTAGCGAGCCTGGGACCTTCACCTTGCAACTTGCAACGCCATGTTACACGTTGGCATGGCCTGGATAACTGACTGACTGGCTCGATTTGGTGTGGTCTCAATTGGCACCTCAGCTCAGATCGTACTCTCTTTCTCTTGGTACAAAGTGGTTTTAAGAGTACGATCATAAAAATATGGTTTTAAATCATAAAAATGTCTTATCTTGCATTACCTAAACAAATATAAAATCTTCCCCTACCACGTCCTCTCATTATTTTCACCGATGCCAGCATCACCTCTTCCTCCACCGGCATCAACGCCACGTCTCCTATCCCCTCCCCCCTCCCGTCGATGCCTTCTCTCCCCTCCTCCCCTCTATCCTCATGTCTTCCTAGATCCGGTAGTGAGCTCGACTATGAATTCCATGAGCTTTCCGTTGGAGCCTTCTTTCTCCTTTGTTAACACATAGAGGGAACAAGATTTAGCTAACAAGCTCCTAGATGAAGGGCGGCGAGAATGGCGGCGTTAAGCTCGAGCTTCCTCCCCTCTCCATTGACGAACTCGAGCTTGGGGGCCATAGCGGAGCTGAGGAAGGCAAGCTTGCGACGGTCAGGGGGCACGACGGCAGCAAGGACAATGAGCTCGTCGGATCTGCTTTGAGTAGTAAAGAGTTCGTCACCGTTGCCATTGGTATGAGTTCAATGACGTCCACACTCCATCTTCTCATCCCTTCTTTCTCCTTATAGAAGAAGGCACAAGACAATGATATATTTTTCTCCTCTCGCTTCCACTAGTCCATGTCATCTTCCTTCATATTTTTTTGGTCCCACACTCGAGGCTTGCCGAGGCAATCATGATCTCTACAAGTCACACTAGCCTTGCCAAAGGCATTGGTTCCCAATACCATCTCGGCTTGCCTTCAACGTGGATGATTGAAACTAGGCTTCAATATGGAGCGTTGGTTATGGTCTAATCAAATTATCGTGGTGCTATTAAGGGCATGACCAACCAAGACCACACTAACCGGTGTCCTTACTAGTCATATTGGATGAGACCACTCAAAGATCACAACCTCCACGATGGAGGCAACTCTTGATGTTCATATTAGGTCAATTAACATTTTTATACTTTTGATCCTATAGCAACAAAAAGGAACACATATATACCCTAACTTCACGGTGGACCTACTGTCAATCTCTCACTCTTTAAAGTTTCTCTCCTACCCCTATTTTCTCTCCTACCCCTATTCCCTTTTTCCATGGTCCCCACTCCCCACTGCTTTCTTTGCCTTGCCATCGCTCCCCTCCTTTACCGATGCTACATCTCCCCTTCAGTGTCGTCTCTGGCGCTACATCTCCCCTTCTCAACCGTCACCATTGCCACTTTTTCCTCCCTAGTGGCGGCAGAGCGCGGAAGATCAAAGACCTATCCCCTCTCTCATCTTTCTACGACGGGCCCACTGAGTGGATTGAGGCGGCAAAAGGTGACGAGCTTGGCATTGAGGAGTCCGGTGGAGGCCATGGCTTCAACGTTGTGGCGGCCGTGGAGATCGAGGGGGCTGTGATGGTGCTGAACTCGAGCTCGCTGGATCCGGCCCGATCAGTGGCGTATGAAACTTTTTATATAAATAGAAGTTTTTTTTGAAAAAGATGCAAATCAATATATTTTAAATTTTTAAAAATTAATCATATATGCTCCAATAATCCGCCTTGTTTCGTGCGTGGCAAATTGGCGATCAGTTTAACTGATCATCACCTTACGAGTTCTTGAAAGATAAAAAGCCAACAATCTTCGCTACCCACAATCTAAGCTACTCCAAGATTAAAAATAATAAAAATAATCTCAGTAGCACCTAAGGTCTTGGGTTCGATTTCTCGTGTGAATGAATTTTTCAGGATTTAACAGCTTTGTATTTTTAGTGATAAGCGACGTTCCCTTTGTGTGTGTTTTCATAGGGGTGAGTGCACTTGTGTTGTAAGTGTCTATTTTACTGTGTAATTCTTAAAAAAATCAAAAACAAAAGCGTGCTTAATATTTTTTGCCACACCCACGACTGGATGAAAGTGCGTGGCTTGGCAAAGTTAGGGGTTGTTTGGATGAGTCCCATATATTGCCATACCTAGTAGCTAAACCTTGCCTAAGGTGTGTCTTACAAATTGATGGCCACACCTTAGTCAAAGTTTGGCAAGAGAATAAGTCTATAGCACGTGGGTCCAAGAATAGCAAAACTGTGGCACACCACAATTGCAGCAACAAACTAAACAATTGACTAAGAAAATGTGTCAAAGTTTGGCAAAATGTGGTAGGCAACCAAACAACCGTCAGTAAGCAATCATCCCCAAATCAGCCAAAATCACAGTTAAAAGGGGTGAAAAGAAACAAAAACAGCTTAGGTACATGGCGATGGCGTTACACAATAAACAAACTCCGATATGCAGCTATGGCACAGCCCCACAGCGGCACAACATATATAGAAGAGTTCGTGACTTGCAAAAGATGCAAAGAAGCAAGCAAAATTTCCCCTGTTTCATAACCTGTCAGAAAGGTGCCAATTTCGTGCGCATGTTCAGATGAAGCAGGTAATCCAGACGGAGCAGCGTACAAAATTAACACACACAAGACACAACCATAATTGCAGACGCCATATCTACTCCTACCTTTAGCTAATCCATGTACTCCCAACTGCTGGTGTCAAGAATATGAAACTTGGTCTTGGGTGAAACAATCCCTGAAAGGCATCTTCTAGCAATGTGACCACCAGCGCTTCCAATGGAACGGACGCCTATTTTTGTTGCTGTATCAATGGTTAACACCTCTAGAGCTGGGGAGTTTTCCACTGCGTGGACAAGAAATTCAGCTTGGCCTTTCACCCCTTTAAACCCTGCGATGTATATGCTCTTCAGGTTCTTGTATGGACACTTAGGGAGGCTCCTGAGGACTTGTGTCCCTTCATCTGCGTACCCATATATATTGAACTGCAAGGGTTCCAAAAAGAACGGAATTTTAATTTTTAAGTATAGCTGGTATATGCAAAAACTTGATTCTGGGTTAGCATGAGCATAAACATGTGCAAACAAGACATGTGCTTACGGATGTGCAAGGGCAACTTTTAAGGACAAGATGTCAGTGAAAATACCTAGAATCCTACAGACTTGAAAATACTACAACCAAACATTCACATGAACATATCTACCCAGAGAAACCCACAAAAGTACTTACATGGATCTCCAAAACTTCAAGGAGAGGGGCAGCTTTCAGAAAAGAAGCCAGATAGACAATGTTGTCCATATCTCCAGAAGAGTGAGACAACAGCAACTTCAAATGCTTAAGTTGATAAAACGTTGATGGAGTTGTCAATAACCAGGGAAACTGAACCAAAAAAATAAAATCATTAGCCATGTCAACAGAAAATTACTAGTAAGAATGATACGGTCATCCTCTTTATTTGCAAAGTTAAAGTTTCCCAAGAACCAACCTCAACCTGTAGCGGGATACTAGCACGCATAGTCAGATTTTGCACATTTGGAAGCACAACAGGAAGCCCAGTGAGAGCATACTGAAAAGTTATATGACCATCAAAAACGATATCTGCAAACTCTAGTTCCTGTGCTCGAATGGGATCAACAGGCAGCTGTGCTCCTTTGTATACAAAAGTCTTGAGCTTGGAAGCGTGCATTTCTATCTTTGATATCTCACATTGTGCAATATGCAAGTATAGCAGTCGATATGATGGACAATCAACCTTTAGCTCATCACCATTAAGATTGCATCTAACGATACTCAACCACTCAAGATTAGAACAACTTGAAAGTAAGTCTTGAAGATCCTTTCCAGTGGCTTGTACTAGATGAAGACCAAGCTTTTTCAGCTGTGGGAAACCACTAAACTGGGATGGTAGTTTGAGAGATACAAAGCTTAGTTGAATTTGTTGTAAGCGGGATGCAGCTATTCCATCTAAGAGCTCAATCGGAAACATGTACCGGTCATGGCGATGTCTAAATTCCTTTGGTGCTAAATCAAGAGCTAGGTTCTTTGTCCAGGATGATGCAGCAAAGCCAACCCAATTGTTGAGATGATCAACTAGCCTGTTTTGAAATTCAACTTTGACCTCAAAAGCCTGAATTATCTGGCCATTTTGCTGCTTCATGACCACATGAACATTTTCAACGAGTCTCTCCAACATGTACTCTCCACTCATTGTGCTGCCATCAAATCTTAATCGTGGGCAATTTTTCCACAGATCCCTCCATTTACTTGACAGAACACTAGTCCTTACAGTCTCTTTCAGCGGTAATTTTGAAAAGATCATGTTTTGCATATCCTGCAATCAAGTAACACCAAAACTATAATTACCATGCCTGTCAATTTAATGGTGTACTAGAGTTGTATAGTCTTGTAGACATCAACTGAAAAATGAGATTCGATATACCTCTGGGAGGTCTTCAAATCGAACCTCTTTTATCCCTGCCTTGCGGATTCGTTTGGGGCGGCAATCTCTTTTCTTCTTTCGAAACCTGCAATCGACAGTATATTAATTCTCCTTAATACCCTCTGCATTGTTCCAATCGAGCAGCAGCACGAACAATTTTGTACCGGATCAAATTCAGCACGAAATTCAATCTGGTTTGAGACATACCTGAACCTGATCGGAATCCCAACATCAGGGTACATCCGGCTGAGGCGTGCCACGGCGCCACGGGCGTACTCGGTGAGGTCACAGATGCCGACGACGACATCGATACCGCCGACGACGACGTCGTAGGTGCCGACCACCACGTCGGCGGCGATGAGGACCTTGTCGCCCACGGACAGCTCGTCGTCCTCCTCCCCATCCCCTTCCTTCCCCTTGCCGGCGTCGAGGTAGCGGTTCAGCGCCCTGCGGACGTGCTCCACGCCGGTGGCGAGGCGGACCAGGCCGCCGGCGACGCGGACGCCGGAGACGCCGTGGAGGCAGCGGCCGTGGCCGTGGCGGCGGTGGCGGCAGTCGCAGTCGTTGACTAGGAGGTAGCCGTGGCTGTCGTGGCGCACGCTGACGTCGATCTCGTGCGCCGCGTCCGACGCCGCGCGGAGCCTCGCGAGCATGGCTGATTGCGACGGTGATGGCTTTCCCCGGCTGCGAGCGACGGCCATGGATTTGGGGTTTTTTCGACCAGGGAGACTCGGGTCGGGTTAGGAAGTTTGTTAGGACCCGCCGCTGGACAGGAGTCCCCTCCAAGTAAGAACTAAAGGGATGCAACTGTTGTTGCGTTTCTTATCCCATATCTTTACGGAGTCAGCGGTGGATCCAGAATTAAAATATAGCTGGATCGGAAATACACCGTCAAGCATCGTGTGCGTCAATAATTCAAGCATCGAACGACAAAATCGAAATAATATAGTCTCGATACCTAACTCCACGATTTTTCTTACTCTTATGGTGAAAAATAATCATATTTTCTACTTAAATTAAGCTGATAGCCTTAAAAAAATATCTGTTGGTCTTTAGAGATTTAAGACAACGCAGGCTGTAGCTGGATCGGCCGACCCACCCTGCTGATAGGGTGGATCCGCCACTGTATGGAGTATAATAACTGTAATTTGTAAATAACATTTGCTTTGATCGGTCATATATAAGGTTTCAGATCTGTACTGGCCACTAAATCACGGCTTGCTCTTGCTTGATTAATTATGTGCTAATAATGTTTCTCGTTTTATGTATCAGAATTAGACACCCATAAATATCACTAGTTATGTGTATGTGTGTCACTATGAAACAGAGAAAACATTTTATTTCCCTAAATTTTTTCTTCCCCTCATCATTTCCTCACGGGATGGAGCGTGTGAAGCAGGCCTGCAGCTTCGACATTTACATTTGTGTTTCGGCGCTCCTCCTCTTTTATCGGGCGAGCAGGTTGCTGGGGCAGGGGTAGAAGATAAGAGGCAAGATAGTTATTTTTCTAGCGTATGGATCCAAACTATGCCATCCCAGAAAATAGCAAAATAGAAAAAGTTTGGTGGGCTGAGCGGAAAATAATCCAAGAAGATGTCATTTAAGAACTTTGACATCTGGAAAAGTGACAAATAATCCTAATGCCCCGTGTGAGACTTTGATCTCGAATTATTTGTTGCACGAATAACCCAAGTATCTCGAATTATCTTGTATAAAAATTTACATAAAATGAACCGTTTAACAGATTGGAAATTGTATTTAGAAAAAAAATAAAGACGTAGCTTATCCAAGTATAGCTAAATCAAACGCATACGTCGCGGCTAATAAATTGGTACTTCCTTCGTCCCATAATATAAAATATTTTGGCTATTTGCTACTGATGAAGTACTGCTTATCAGCATTTATTACAATTTATTTATATTGTAAAGATAGAATATTTTGATGGGAGCGTAGCATCTTATAAAAACAAAAAAATTCTCCAAGAAAGCACACTCTGGCCTGTTCAGTTCCCAAAAATTTTCACCCAAAAACATCACATCAAATCTTTAGACACATGCATGAAGCATTAAATATAGATAAAAATAAAAATAATTACACCGTTAGGCGGTAAACGACGAGCCAATTTTTTAGCCTAATTAAACCATGATTAGTCATAAGTGTTACAGTAACCCACGTGTGCTAATGACGGTTTAATTAGGCTTAATAAATTCGTCTCACGTTTTACAGGCTAGCCGTAAAATTAGTTTTTTAATTCGTGTCCAAAAACCATCCGGTAATGTGAATTTTTCGTCAAAAATTTTTGTCAACTAATAAACAAGGCCTGTATTCTGTCTACGCGAGGTCTAGAACTGCACAGGTGTCCGGAACAGGTGTCAGCTGCTCCTTCTCAACAAAAAGGGCCAGTGACGTGCACTCAAAGAGAAAAAAGGCCCACCTCCCCACACAGGGGAACCGTTTTCGACACGAATATACCACCCGCCGCCGGCATCAGCGAACCGCTTCCGCTCCCCCTCTTCCTCGCCGCCGCCGCCGCCGCCGCCGCAAATCGCGATCTCGCCGATTTTCCGCCGCCCCCCAAGTTCCCCTCTTCTCTCCGGCCTCTCGACCCCCGCATCCCCCGACGGTAAGCTTCCATCCGAGCGAGCGGAGTGGAGCTTGGGGGGATGGGGTACATCGGCGCGCACGGCGTGGAGACGCTGAAGCGGTACAAGTACAGCGGGCAGGACCACTCGGTGGTGGCCAAGTACGTGCTCCAGCCCTTCTGGAGCCGATGCGTCACCCTCTTCCCTCTCTGGATGCCGTGAGATCCCCATTCCCCCCGCTTCCTTTCCTTTGCTTCATACAGTTTGATACTCTGCTCTCTAACTATAGTGGTCTAGTTCGTGATTTGTTAGGTTAGTTTACGGTTTAGTGAGTAGGGATCTGTTGCTTGTTTGATTGTGGAATTTTGGAAGGGTAGGGAGTAGTATGGGCGATTGGATTTGGTTGATACTGCATTTTAATACTTGAAAAGAAGAACCAACTTTCTGGGAAAGGCTGACAATGTCATTGATGAAAGTAATATCTGGTTGAACTGGCTTAAAAAAAGTAGCATCTGGTTGAACCGAGTTTTACAGATTCGAATATTAATTTCCCTGCTTGCCTTGATTTGTCGACATATTTTCCAGTTAGTCGGTACTCTGTAGTTTTATGCCATGCCATTTCATCTAGACAGGCAGGAATAAACTCAAATTTCTCTAAGAGGTATTTTGCATCATGAGGGGGGTCATAGTGAGGATGATTTTTTTTGCAGGGCCTAGAGAACATGACTTATGTTGTTAATAGCTCGAATGTGAACAGATATCTATGTTTTTCTTTTCTTGGCAATCGTATCAAGTCTCCTTGCTGATCTGTTCAGTTTTGATTCTTTTCTTAATCAGTGGACTATTTTTTGCTTTGGCGATTCACCTAGGCCTGCCTGACCAATTGTCAACTTTGTAGGAGTTGAACAATCATGACTGTCTAACTGTATGTAAAAGGAGTAGTATGCATATGATTGCAGCTTTCCTGTTTTGCAATAATGACTATCAAAGATACCAATGTATATTACTTGTTTTTCTACAAAAAAAGCATGTATGCTAATTCGTTGTTTTTTCATTTGCATGTATGGATCCACACACAGACCTAATATGGTAAGAATATGAAAATATGATCAATGGATCCTCAGTTTTTCATTGGCTATGACAAACAGTTATGACGCTTTGTGAAATTTCAGATCACACTCACTGGATTCATGTTTCTAGTTATGTCAGCATTTCTTGGTTATGTAAGTGTCTTTCTTTCTTGGTTTGGTTTTAAACTTTGATATATTTTGATGCATACCATGTTTCATGTTATTTAGCACGAATTTTTTTCATGCTTCATGGTTGCACCCTTTTTTTCTTATAGAATACTTCTTGTGCAGATCTATTCACCCCACCTCGACACAGCTCCCCCTAGGTGGGTCCATCTTGCCCATGGATTACTTCTCTTCTTATACCAGGTTTGTGAAATATTTTGATATAGCAAATGGTAAAAAAGTTCTGATTTTTTTCTGTGTTTCATTATCTGTATACATTGTGTTTATAATATATCCAGATAAACTGGAAATTATAATGCAGCTTGTTCATTGATTTTATCAATTATGTCCTTGCATTTGCTTTAATGATATTGTATTGTGCCTTTGCTAGACTTTCGATGCTGTTGATGGTAAACAAGCAAGGCGTACTAGCTCATCAAGTCCTCTAGGAGAACTCTTTGATCATGGTAATGTTTTAAGGCTTAATGCTCTCTCTCCATGCCCATGTGTTTATCTTATACTCACAATATGCAAATTTCTCATTTTACAGGATGTGATGCTCTTGCCTGTGCTGTAAGGATTTTCTAAGCCACTTCACCTGAATTTTTTTTTAATGTGTTCTATATTGACATATTTCATCCTTGGTTAGTTTGAAGCATTAGCCCTTGGAAGCACCTTGATGTGTGGAATGTTTACTTTCTGTTTTTGGGTGATTGCTGCTGTCCCGTTCTATCTCGCAACATGGGAACAGTAAGTATTTTGGAACTCAGTTATCCTTTGTTTACTGTATATTTCCCACAAATTGCTCTCTTCTTTTTTACCCCAAGATGTTGCTTATTTTAGCTTCACTTAGCCTTTAGACCTACTGCAGCCCATAGTTACCTTCAAGTTTTGACCAAAATTGATTCAGTGGGATGGTACCAATCTTTTCTGCAAATCCTTGTGTATGTCACCAGACTATACATTGCATCTGTAGTATGGACCTATCATGTAAACCTCGGCATCTCACAGTGGCACGCAAGAATAGTGCCTAAAGTTTTGGGAAGCTAACTCTGTAATGTGTAATAAGTTAGTAAGGTGCTACCTCATTTCTCTCAGAAGTAATGTGACATGACAAAATGCGATAGAATTGCTCAAATTTGGTCTGATAGCTTTACACTTGGAGAGAAAAAAAATGCATGTCTCCATTTTTCATCACTGTATATAATGACTATCATGTTTTATCGTTGTTCCATGATGTAATAACTGTTACCTTTACTTTTCATGTAACATCTTGGCTTCTGGTTGTAATTCTGTAAAAAAAAAAAGTTTTGTAACCAATGATGGCATATTTGTTGGTTCAGGTCACCTACTACTAATGCTAAAGTGCCTGGCTGCTGTTCTTTATCTTCATTTGTCATTGCATTTGTCAATTCATTGATTTACAAATAGGCTCGCTATTGTTTATTGACATTTGTTATTCTTATGCCGCCAGCTTCTTTACAAATACGCTTATTCTTCCTTTAATAAATGGACCAACGGAAGGCCTGATGCTGATATATCTATCCCACTTTTTTACCTTTCTTATGGGTAAACTTCTGTAATAAACTAACACATTGTGTGTACTTTTCTTATATGGATCTTTATTGCAATGTTCTAGCTTAAGCACTTGTCTTAAGAAGAACTTATGTTTTGATATAGGTGCTGAATGGTGGGCACAAGATTTTCGGAAGTCAATACCCCTTTTAAGTTGGGTGCCCCTTCCATTTATTCCAGGTATGTTGTTTTAAGCAAGCAATTTTTTTTCCATTTTTTATCAACATAATCACATATTTACTATCAGCTTCAACATCAACTTTAACCAACAAACTGTGCAAAAACTCAACACAACTGTTACTAGAACTATCTCTGATTTTCTTGGTTTCAATTGTATCAGATATCCCCTTATACGTTATTGTGATGATTCTTATGATCCTGTTTGCGGTAATCCCTACCATTGGATCCAAGTGAGTGTAAATTCTCTTTATTATTCTTCTGAAGTAACTTTTTGCAGAAGCTCCACATCATGAAATAAGATTAACAAACAGCACTCATGTACTGATGTACCATATATCTTCTGACTCATCTTTTCTTACAAACAATTTAGTATTCCATTCTGTAACTTGTCAGTGTATTCCATATTTGGTACCCATAACATATGTATTGGGTTCATCTTATCGATGGTTGTTATTTCCTGTTGCATGAATCAGTGCCTTAACTGATTTACTTTCCATAAGATGGAATAGTACTAAGCAGTCCTGTTCTATACGGACTTATTATCTGTCATTACTTACTGATTCATTCTCCTGTTACAGTGTCAGCAATGTCCAAAAAGTAGTTGACGCAAGAAAAGGAAGCATGGTATTGGCATTGGCAATGGTAAGCATATTTGCTTTTCTCCGTGTAGAAAATAGAAGTTGGAGCTTTTTTTAAGCTTTTCTCATGCATATTTTTGGAAATTCTAAGCCATTCATTTATGTTTGTGGACACATTTTTTTCTCATTAGGTCTGTATATTTACGGTACGGACACAAAAGATTTGATAAACAACTTTCCATTACAAATCGAATTGACCGAGTGTTGCGAAATATCAAATTCGGCTCATAGCTGTTAGTTTAATTTTTTTTGCATCATTGCTTTGTCTTAAACAGGTGTCTATGCCCCAAAGTTCTTGACAATGTATTATTGGAGTACATTTTTTTGGAGCTTGTTAGGTGAATCTTGTTTTATTCAAAGAAATAGCTGTTTAATAGGCAAAGCATTCTTGCATCTTGTAGTATTATACACTCTTTTCTGGCACATCACATGAAAACATGTCTCTCGATCGTTACATGCCCCTGATATTAATCTTGCACACACAGTGCACTACTTGAAGCCTTACTTCAATGGAAAATTATGACATGATTTAATCTGTCTGTCCTAACCATGTTATATAAAGTTGATTTTCAGTCAACATATATAAGTTTGTATTTACAGAACAAACACCTTTTTTTTTAATAAATTTTCTGCATGACCTGATTTTAAGGGGAAAAAACAATGTTATGTTTCTGAAGTGCAACATCTGAACAGTTCCAATCAGAAGAGACCATATGACTTATGCATTCATCTCAATTGATAGCATTATATTCTTACAAGTTTTTATATTTGGATTGTAGCTCCTTCCTTTCATTGCACTGTTAGCTGGAGTTGCTGTCTGGTATGGGCATCAGTAATCTTGTTGCTGTTATTACTATATGGTGCAAATGCTCTCAGTGAAATACTTATGATTCTATATCTTCCTATGCAGGTCTTTCCTCTCACCTTCAGATATTATGAGGAATCAGCCACATCTGCTTGTGATAGGAACTGGTTTTGCTTTTGGATATTTGGTGGTAAGTATTTAATGTGTTGTGCCTCAAGCATGGATGTCAATCGATGGCTCAAAGTTTCTTTAGACATTATTTTCTCTCCTTCCTCACTGCTCTATCATCTGGATCAACCACTGCCATACCTATTGCTGTGGTGGTTATCAGATCTAGCCACATCATTCCTGCTAGGCCTGACCTATCCTTAAAACAGCCATCTGCTGTGAGTTCAAAAGCAATCAGGGGCCATACTCCAGTTCTCTTTACTTTTTCACCATTCTTCATGCTCCAATTGGTGACAGAGCATCAACAAGGACAAAATCATTTTTAAAACCAGCCTTGTTTCAATATCCGGGAGGTGAAAAATGTCTGATTTTAGAGTTCAGTCTTGAAACACGGTCTGGTAAGATCAGGGAGAAAATAGATGTCCTACTTTATTGGAATGGATCTTTGTTAGTAGGTTTGTGACTAGCCCATCTAACCTACAAAACATACTATAAGCTATATGAAATAATGACCAAATTATACAGAATTGTACAACATAATTGCAAAAGGTCCACGTGCAGACAAACCAAACCAATGGTCTTCTGTATCACAGCTGTCCTGAAGCAGCAATAAGTTATGCAACTGGACATGCCTGTGATTAGCTAAATTTCCTTTTTGTCTGACTGAATGCTATTTTAACTTGTTTTGTGGATGGTATGATATTGGATATTCTTGTGCTCATTGGATGTGGATCAGCATTTCATCAACTTGCAGTTCCTTATTACTGTCTCAAGTCAGCAAATTCCTATATAGTTTTTATCTTTGCGAAATCTCTTATGATATACTTCAAATCTTCAATCTATTTGTGATTATAAGTCAAGGACTTTTAACTGGACACTGAATCTTACAAATCATTAATTGGGTTATAACTTCTATCTAACCATCCAAGTCAGTATCGCTAGAACTAATGCGCCTAGATATGGAATCCATAACTTGTGAAAAGCACTTATGTCTAACATGGATCAGCATCTCGCTACAGTTGGTTTGCCTGATGTGTCACTGCCTGTTGATCTTTAGTGAATAGTGATACAGCATTTTTCTGTGGAGTGACATTTGCAAACATATCACACAATACTAATTTATCATCATCCTTTTTTTCTCTTTCTGGAATTACTTCTCATATTCCAAGTTGCCATGCATGGACAGGGAAGGATGATACTTGCACATTTATGTGACGAACCCAGGGGCCTCAAAACTGGAATGTGCTTGGTATGTCCATACTCCATTTGTACCATTTCTTTTTATCTGCTCATAACATGTATACATGAGTTGCTTGAAGTAAAATACTAAATATCTGTTATTTCAGTCTCTGGTGTTTCTTCCTTTCGCTATTGCAAATGCTCTCACAGCAAAGCTCAATGCTGGGTAATTTCTTTTAGCTTTGTTGCCTCTAGTACCACTGATATTTTAGTTGAACCATTCATGCAGTTCCATTAAATGGTATATCATTTCTACTATTTCCAGGATCCCTTTGGTTGATGAGCTGCTGGTTCTTTTTCTGTATTGCGCGTACACAGGTGAACTGATTTTCCTTGATCAATTATTTTTTGTATTAGATTGCTGAAGTAATCACAGACTTCTCAGTTGTATGATAACTCATTTTTATGGAAACCAGTTGGCTTGGTTGACACTAATCTTCTGCTTGTCCACTTTCAATTGTATATCACTGTATTTATTGCAAAGTCCAGAATCTGAAGTACCATGTGGATATGCCCAAGCTTTATTTTCTGATAGACTGATTTCAGGGTATTGGCTAGTGCTGGAATAGTAGATCCCTACACTCCTGCTGACTGATGTTAGCTCGGAAGCATAAAAACTGTGTATCAACTGTTACAATGGAAAACTCAGTATGATCTGGGATACACAAGTAGACTCGTTTGCACATACTGGATCTCAAAATTAGGACATGTGGCACTTGCCCCATAATCCATGCCCTCTTTTTATTGGTTACGTGACACATACTCCAGAGATATTACTGTTAGATACATTATAGGTTGATGTAACTGTAACTTGTAACATTATGTTTACCTTCTGCCTGCAGCTTTTACAGCCAATATTTCGATCTGAGTTTGTTATTTATTTGTGCAGTGGGTCTTTACCTGCATCTTGCTGTTTCTGTTGTGCATGAAATCAAGGATGCTCTTGGAATCTATTGCTTCAGGTCTGTAAGAGTTTGTTTAGTTCTAAACCCTACCAGGCACTACCAATTTGTTGGTAGGGTAAAGGGTATTTTTAATTTTGTGCCAATATAAATTCCTGTGTTATCTTGCTATACTTGGGAAGTTACCATTTCTCACCAACTTTTCTTTTTGGCTTTTCCACAGGATAACTAGAAAAGAGGCTTGAATGTGTCTGAATTCTTGGATAGCACAGTAGGCATTCTGTCACCTTGTTTCATTCCAGGTATTTTTGCCTTTGGGACATACAAAATCTCATCGGTGTGCATACTGGGATCCTGCCCCTTGAATACACTACACCAAGCAGTCGTTTGATCTGTTTGATGCAGATAGATACTTTTGGAGATTGTAACGCAGAAATACCTTAGTACTAGCAGATGTGTACATGTTATGCACCCATCGTGAATCGCGATGTACTCCGTGGGTTCCATAGATATGGAACCAATAGGTTTTGTACTTAGAGAACATGATGAACTATTGTAAGTTGTGGAGTCATGCCTTGAGCAAACTGAAGGATTTCATGATTGTAGCTGGTGTTAGTAACTTCAATCTTTTTCGTCGACTTGTTAATCTGCATTTCTACCATGGATGTGCATCATCTCTGTTATTTCGGCGCCGCATTAGTGTATGTTGATGTCACTTTTCTCATGTCTGGTTGAGATTCCAGGGTTCAGACAAGAGCATAATTGGATGCAACTACCTAGGAATTATCACTGACAAATCGCAACGAAGTTCCAATAGCAAGACCGCAAGAGCAAATTAATCACAAAATTGACAAGCAGACAGCCAATTAATGCTACCAAATTCATGCATTTTACAAGCACGAACATCAACATCCACTATCCAGTTCACTTCCTCGCAGCATTACTGCATGAGCAAGAGAGGTACTGTCTAAGAAGAGCTGACGCAGGAGTAGAAGACTGGAGACGGAGGTGAACAAGATTGGTTTAGCTTTTGCCCTGACAATCAGGTGCTTGAGAATGACCAGGATGACTACTGCTTCAGTTCAGAATCCTGTCTGAAAAGTAGTGGTCGTACCAGTTCTAGTAGTACAGCAATAGAACGAGATATGACATATTCTTTTGCTAAGAATCTAAGATTTCTGTCGAGATTCAATACTATAATACGCCATATCTGTATATGACATATTTCGAGACGGACGTAGGATGTAGTAGTATAATATTAGTCGATCAGAATTCAGAGACAAGTTGAGGCAATATATACTCATACTGTGGCCGTGTTTAATTCTTCTTCCAATTTTTTTTTTACGTATACAAACATACATATACATATGAAGTATTAAACATAGACTAACAAATCATAGTTTTCGTTAGCAAACTGTAAGACGAATTTATTAAGCCTAATTAATTCATCATTAGCAAATATTTATTGTAGCACCACATTGTCAAACCGTGGCGTAATTAGGCTTAAAAGATCTATCTCGTAATTTACGTGCAAACTGTGTAATTTTTTTTTGCTTCATGCCTGTGTATAAATATTTGATGTGATATTTTTGGCCAAAAAGTTTTTTGAACTAAATGTATCCATTTTCGCCAATGGTTTTGTTTCTGATTGGGCTACATGTAAACACCTTTTTTTCTCTGAACGGGCACAAGGATCAAACAGGATTGGGGGACTCGCAGCAGTAGTGACTAGTGAGTGACAGTCACGAGCTCTGTTTGGCACAACACAACCGTGGTTTCCTGCGAAGAATCTGTGCAAGACTGTGAGATGCTCCTGCTCCACAAAGCAAGCATACAGTTCTGCCTCCGAGTTGACTCGTCCCTGAGATGAACTGTCAGCGGCAAAGCTCTCACGCTGCAAGTACCGATGCATCATGCGTCGACGGCGAGAGACGCTGGGTTGACACGACAGTTGCAAACAACGCTGCGTGTGATGAGTGGCAGTTGCACGGCTGCACCGCGGGCTCCCTCGTGGGCTTCGCTTCGGCTCCTGTGAAGAAGGAAGAAACTCACAGGCCAGGCCAGGCCAGGCCACAGCCCAAAGTTGCTTGGGGAGGTGCCCATTTTTCGCAACAAACTAGTACGGGCGAAGAAGACACATGTACGAAATTGCCACGAACCGGCGGGCCCGATGATAAGTCGTCGTCACGGAGACATGTCGGTGAAAGAAAGGAAAGAAGAATGAACAGTACCCACCCACGCTAAAGCCGTCGCGTCGAGTCTCTTGCTGCTCTTGCAAAACTAAAAAAAGCTCGCCGTGCCGCAGAGGCGCACAGACAACCGGCCATCGACGGAGGGAAGGAAGCAATCCAAACAACCGAGCCTACCGCAACCGACGTGTGGGACCCAAGTTTACAGTTCAACGCCCGGGCCCTTTGCGCCCGTGATCCGCCTCTTTTCACCGCACACGAGTAGTCGAGTAACCAACAACAAAACCAGCCCAAGCGTTCGTCACTGCCACTTCCCCCGATTCACCGAGTACGGCGACACACACGGCCACCCGCGGGCCACCGTGTCGCGGCCGCGCCCATTGCACACGGTCTCCATCCCCATCTCCGCGCGCGGTTGCGTCAAAAACTCACAACGCAAACGCGCCGCGCCGCTCCACCCCCGGTCTCGTCGATCCGTGGCCGCAGATCGCAGAGAATCGCACGTAACACACGGCGGTTTCTCGCGTCTCCGCCCGTGCGCCGGCACGGCACGGACGCATGGAGCCCCGAGCCGCGCGCCGCGTGACGCCGACGCCGACGCGGACGCCTCCATCCGGAGCCAAGCCACGACACGCGCCGTGGCCGAATGACCCGTATCCTGCAGCTGCGCTCGTGCCGCCGCTACGACGCATTATCCAGGTGCAAAATCGGATAAAATCTAATCTGTCAAGTACGCACATTGTCACGCACGTACTCTTAACACCAACACATACCCAGTACGTTGATTTGTATACGTACGTGTACCGTATACACATACGTACGTCAAAAGCGCATGCATTGCCTGCGAGCCAAGGGAGGACGGACGAGAGAGAGAGAGAGAGAGAGAGACAGGGCGCATTTATGAGACGTGCCATTATGCTTGTGCGTTCGCACGGGCAAACCTGATTGAATTCACGCCGGCACGAGGAACGTCTGAGCGAGGCCCGTCCGTAGCCGTAGTAGTAATATCTTCGTCGATCGTATATCATCGCATCTACAGTATAGGCAGGTGGTGTACATCGCATCTACAGTACGTGTGAGTAGTAGTACTACGACCGAGTTGTCTTCAATTGCTTTTGTACGTAGCGCTGCGCCACATTGAAAGAGCAGATTTGGTCGCAGATTTGACCACGATTAACCACGGATGTCACGGGTAAAACATTTACACGACGAACCTGTATCTCAGCCTTCGCATAGTCGTAGTAGTAGAACATCATTTTTTAGTTTTTGTTATTGCTTGTGTACACGTAACATCCATGCATGCAAAATTACAGATGGATCGTGGCAGCGACATCCTTTTTGCCAGGTGGTTGCACTGCATCTCATCTCGCCAAGCCAATCCAATCCTATTCCCTTTCCGCCGTGACGCGACGTGCGGATATGTATGGTCCTGTGAATCTGCACAAAGGCGGAGTTGTGAGTTGACTTATCCCTGTGCGCGAGTTGCTGCTACTCCTAGCAGGAGTAGCCATAGCTCGGCGATGTGCAAGTACCAATGCGGAGTGGAGAGGAGAGGGCAACTGGACTGGGACTGGACCGTGCCGGGATGGAAGTTGGGCGAGTCCGGATGGGTGTGTGGTGTGACAGTACGAGCCCGGCCGGCGCGACGAATGTGACCTTTTCTATTGGATTATACTCTCGTCTCGTACGCGTCCGTCTTGGTCGCTCCAAACGCCATGCACGCACGCGCGACTGCAGGGGTCGAACTCGCGACTTTGTTACAGCCACCACGACGTTCGTCGTTTAACGCGTAAACACGCTTAGATTAGAACTTTTTTTAACCGAACCAGAACGTATTTCGGTTTTTATATAAAAATAAAAATTAATCTAATTTATAGAGTACTGGGCCTTAAAAACCTTACGGTTGCATAGTTAATTACTACAGAACTTTGACTAAAACCTTCACGGAGAAGACGCAAACTGCAGAACTAACCACAACAACACAGCCCAACACAGGATGTCGCAACCAAACTAAACACAAGAGTACAGAACGACACAAATAGCTCTGACATCGTAAAATAGATGTTATCGTTATCGAGCTAGCCACTCAAGTGATCCAGCTGACTTCACGACTACAATGACATTGTCGCCAACATGGACCGGTATTACATTTCCAGCGTGAACACATCAATCGCTGCTCACTAGTACAACGGTTCGTAGAAATTGTTTCGTGGTCGTATTTATGGTCCTTTGTAATGGAGTTGAAACACGATATTTATGGATACATGACTCGTTGTAAAACATAGGAATATAAAAAATATGTAAAATAAATAGAAATAAACATGTGAAACAGAGGATTTAAAAATAGAAATTCTATGTATATAAATTGATATTTAGATAGGCAAAGAAAAAACAAAGGGAAACTTAAAAGATGATAAGCACGATAAGAAAAGGCTAAGGAAACCTTTTATACTCAAAGATACAATACGAATAACATAAGACCGCTTATTTTTTTATCATACCATACTTCTTATACAAAATCCTTATACTCGACTAGATCATGTTTGTCTTCAAGGGGTATAAATCCAGATACTCCTAGAGGGCTCAACACACATTGAATTGAGTCCGAAAACTTGCAATCCTCCGATACGCATTCAAGACTCCAGAAACGTCTTTTTGACTAGCCCCACATATAAAAGTGATCGGACTGCATTCTGCACCGACTCGCCCACGGAACGTGCTATTAGGGCTATTAGTGGGATCATGACGTAAAGCGATGTACGAGAAGCTACATGCGTTAGGCTTAGAGGCAAGGCTATAGTTTTATTGCTGTCACAACTTACCTAATCTTAATTAGATCGAAAATGTCGTCCGCAATCAAACACAAGCTGCATGTGTCAGTTACTCCGTTGCAAGTTGTGCTAGTACAGGCTCGCATGTGGCTCGCTTCGACGTGAAACAACGAGGTCAGGTCACTCGGATCGCCAGCTCGCCGGACACCGGGTTGTAAACGCCGACGGTTCGTTGCAACGAAGCATAATGCATGCGTACGTTCGCTTACACAAATGCGGCATGATGTTAGCCTGCGAAACGCCTCGGCTGTACGTGCGCCGTACGCGGGCTGAAACCCGATACTAGTGTGCGGTGTGCCACACCCTACTCGATCGATTGATCATTTTCGATCCACGCCTCTGCTTTTTTCCTCGCGAGAGATTGACATGCAGTAGAGGAGGAAAAAAAAAGCTGCGGCAAAGCGAAAGTCCCGGTGAATCGCGAGACGGGGCAGGCTGGTTTCTTGCCACTGTTGCATCCCGTCACGGCCTTTTTCTTGGCTATGTTTGCTGTGTTTTCCGGGCACTGCTGCTGCAGTTGCCGGTCGAAAAGTGTGTAATTTGCCAAAGGTGATTTTGTAATTTACCGGAAGAAAATTTCGGTGGGGATCCGCTCTGCTGCTGCTTCTTGGCCGTATGATCGAATTCAAAGGTGACAGGCAGCAGCAACGCATTAATTCTCAAGTACAACCTGCTCCTCCATTAGACTCGTCTCATTGGCTCACAAGTACTGTACAGCTCGGTAGAGCGCTTCACTAATGACGTAGTACTGTCACGTATATTTGTTCTTACTAGCTCACTCATTGGTGACGATAAAGATTCATCTGAAGATTGCGGCACTTACCATTTCATAAAGTAAAAGTAGAACATACAGTCCTACGGTTTGTATAGAGACTGGACAACACAACGCCGATGATTCTGCTTGTATGGAGCATTATTCTGCTTGTGTTATGGTAAGCTTAGCTGAATCGCAGAAGCAGTAGCATGCATGCATGTGAAGATGAGGCGAACGATGATGGCGATGATTCATCTCGTCTCAGCTGTGTGCTGTTGTTGCCTGTTGCTCGCCCATCTCCCGTGTCAGATGCAGGTGACGAAGAGACGGCAGGGGATGAATCCTCCATCATCCATGCACCCAACCCACATCCCTTCCAGATTTCCAGCCAGCTAGCTCCAACGAGCTGCTGCAGTGTGTGTGTGAGAGAGAGGAGATGATCAGAAGAAGTTCAGAACTGAACAAAGCATTAACTACTCGTAAGAAAGAAAGAAAAGAAAGAAAGGAGAAGAAAGATGAGAGGTGAGACGGTACTGGTAATCAATTGAGGCCGCTGCCACCCCTGAAAAGGTCCTGTCCTCCCAAACGCACCGCACAGCTGCACCCTCTCTCCAACACATCCATCACTCACGTCTCTCTCATCTCGCTCTCTCTCTCTCTGGGCATGCATGCAGCTATACCTAAGCTAGGGCGAAAGGAAGATCATCACGTGGAGAGAGAGAGATAGAGAGAGTGATTGGCAGAGAGGGGCATGTAAAAGCTCGCCACGCAGTTGAGTTGGATGGCATTTCTCTCTTATCGACGGCACGTACACTGTACTACGCACGGCGCAATGCTTGATTATGAAAGATCGAATCTTCAGAAATTTCACGGAGAATTTACTTATATATCATTTTAAGTCACGCACTCACGCAGAAGCAAGTATTTCCTCCTAAGTCCTAACTTAATAAGTGATTTTGTCTACATAAATACATAGCCAAAATTTCTTATTTGGAGACGGAGGGAGAGTAATCCTACGACTACTGTAGTACTAACTGTGTTCCCAAGGAAGATTAGGCCGATCGTCGTCCTCTCGCTTTCAGAAACAGTTCCGTGTGTTGCACTGTTGCAAAGAAACACATCAGAACTGAGCTTTCCTCTTCTTTTTTTACATCAGGGATTTGCATGAGCAAGGGGGGAGGCAGTAGAAAAGCTCACCAGGTCGACGGTGAGAACCAACCGAAGAAGCAGGGGCGGCAGCAGCTAGAATTTGCAGCAAACAAGTTCTAAAACTGACGAAGCATGCACGCAGCTGGTGATGAATCCGCTCCAAATGCAGCTGCTGTTACTGCAGCAACAGTGGCCACTTCCCTGTCATCATGTCCCGGATCCAGGCCCGCGTGTCAGCGAGAGAAGGCCCAGCTCATTAGCTCAAGCTGCGTGGCGCAGTGAACGAGTTGGGAGCGATCGGTGAAATGTCACAAATGCAACAAGTCTATGGCCCCATTTGCATCATGAGGCCAATTTTTAGCCCCCTGCTTTTTAGTCTTCAATTAGTCCCACAAGATGTAAACAAGTGGATTAATTTTGGACTAAAGCAAATTAGCCCCCTCAAAAAATTAGTCCCTCCAAGAATGTTAATGGAGCTAATTTTCTCCTCTCTCTGTACCTTTTAGCCTGAATTAGCATATATATCCAAACATCTTAAAGGTCTAAAGTTCAGAGAGCTAAATAAAAGACTAAACTTTAGCCTTTAAATTAGCCTAAGGGCTAAAGATCCAAACATGGCCGACGAGTTTGATCTATGAATAGAATTCCAGCCTTTGATATCACTATTACACCCCTTGAAAGTTAGAATAAATATGAACCACTGTCTAATTGTTAGCCTCCACCTTTTAGGTTAAATTAGCCCTAAGGATACAAACAGGTGGGCTAAATTTATGGCTAAAGTAAACTAGACCCTCCAATGGATACTAATGGGACTAATTTTTCGTGGGACCATCCTCTCTCTTCTCTCTCTACTCTCTCTCTCTATCTTTTAGCCTAATGTATCTAAACATCTTAAAGAGCTAAAGTTTAGATAGCTAATGAATGACTAAAATTTAGCCCTCAAATTAGCCTAAGGGCTAAAGAACAAAATAGGGCCAACGAGTCTGATCTGTGAATGGAACTAAAGTTTAAAGAGCTAAGGTAAAATTTAGCCCTCAAATTAGCATAAAGGCTAAGGAATCAAATAGGACTAACGGGTGTGATCTGTGAATGGAATTCTAGCCTTTAATATCACTGTTACACCCTTGGAGCGTTGGAATAAAGCCCTCTTTGGTTCGTAGGATAGGAAAAACGCAGGAGTAGAAAAAACACAGAAATTGAAATGGTATACCATTTTATTCCTACAGGAATTCAAAACACAGGAAAAGAGAATAGCAACCTTTTGATAGTGGCACATGAAAAACAAAGGAAGTTTATATAGGAATACAATCCTATGGAAATTTTCCTTTCCTCTTCGTGCAAATCAATCCTCTTCGTGCAAATCAAAGGTCTATATAGAAAAAATTCTCTAGAAATTTGAATCCTATGAAAATCTTTTGTCAATCCTATAGATCAAAGAGATCCTAAATGTGCAATGTAGAAGTAATTTTGAGAAGGAGGTGGCTTTATTGTTGCTGAATGCTGATCCAGGAGTAGAGTAGTACCAACCACTGATGCAGCGATCAGTATAGAGTTATACACGGAATAGGTTTTTTTTCGTCAAGCAGAACTAAAATGCATGACCGTACATAGATCATCGTTCTGAGATTTTCAGTACCGGATAGAAGGATCAAACCATCGTTCAAAAACACAGGGCTCTTTTGGGAAAAAAATGATTTATGAGAAATTTTAAAATGTTAGATTCCAATGAAAAAAAATCGTCCTTTGGAACAAATGAATGCGTCTCTCAAGTACCTTTGAACAAATGAATGTTGGATTCCAATGAAAAAATGTTGGAGGATTTTCAACCAGAGATTAATTCAACCTCTTCAGAAGTTTCTTTTTATCTATCTCCCTTCTAATTCATACTTTTGTTTATTTACATTCCCTCCAAAAGATTATTCATGTATTTTTCCAGTCCCTATGATATCTAGGATGCTAGGGCATTCATATCTAATATTTTTCCTATTCATGAATTTTGAAAATCCTATGTTCCAAAATACAACTCTGGAACACATGATTTCCAAAACATAGGAATATAAAAAACATATAAATAATTTTTCACAATTTATGCAGTAATACATGGTTTCAAAACATAGTAACAATAGAAATGATATCTTCAGATAGTTCACATGATTTTAAGCATATCTTTGTAATAGAAAATCGTGTAAGGAAAAGAGAGATCAAAGACAGGGAGAATGAAGAATGTGCATTGTACATAACAGAACAGATAAAACATAAGGAGTAGCTCATGTTTAAATTTGTACGAAACAGGAGTGAATGCAACCATTCCGTAGGAATGCGCAAGAAAGACACCATAGAAAGTCTTTCCAAAGCACTTCATTCCTCGAAAAAATCCTATGTTTTCCTTTATTCCAAAGTACTCCATCCGTCGTATAATATACACAGTACCACTTATGATTCAAATGTTTCATCACCTATTTAAAATTTTCATCTACATTCTCATAGGAAAAATCACAATACTTTCTCACCTCATCCTTAATAACCTAAAAAGTATGATATAAGTAGCCATATTCTCATTAACCGGCCACAATATTTTCTCATCTCAACCTAAATGTTAATAAATAAATAATATATTACTACCTCCATCCAAAATATAAGTACCTATATTTTTTTAGAGGTTAAGATTAAGGTGAGATAGAGTTGTGATTGATTGAGAGGAGAAAGTATATGAGAAAATTGAATGAGGGATGATTGTAATTGGTGAAGGTGGGATAAGTGGGTGTAAAAGTAGTTGTATTTTGAAACAAATTTGAATTGTTTAGATAGTTATATTTTGAGATCGATGGAACGGTCGGCTTAAGTTGACGGTGACATCATTGACGTAAATTTCTGGATCCGCCCCTGAGTATAATAGTTTGTTTAATAATATCATCCAATAACATCATTCACCAGTGATCGACTTTTTTATTCCTTTTGCTATTAACAGTTTAGGTTACAAATGTTTGGCTTAGTATTATTTTTAAAATAGTTATATTTTAGTACAAATGTATTATATGTTTAAATGGATTAACATGATTGTGCGAATATCTAAATATTATAGTAATAATAAGTGGCAACAACTAAATAAGGTACTCCTAGATCGATAGGAATTTCCAAACTTATGTAAGGCTTTAAATGAGAAGTACTCACTCAACTGTAGCCTCATGCCACGCCATGCAGAGCGCAACAGTATGCATCCATGGTAGATTGAACCCCATTCCCAAACAGCAGGGGTGACAGTGTCACGTGGCATGCACATCGTTGCCATCTCCCTCGCCTCATGGCCAAAAATACGCCGGCCTCTCCAACTGTTGATCATATCCACAGTACACATTGCCTTCACTGTACACTGCATCTCTACTGCAACTGTCGATGCAACAGCATTTTACAGTAGCCTTTGTTTTTCTACCGGGACAAGCAGGTGTACTAGCATGCATTTTTATACCTTAGATGTCTCTAACATTTTAGTAATTGCGAATATTATAGGTTGATTTGTTGATCACAAAAAGCTTCAATAACTAATCTCTGAAGAGTTAGTAGTACTGGTTAACCTGGACCTAGAAAGATGAGAATAAATGGAGAAGAATAAATAAAAGGAGGAGAAAAGGAGGCAAAAGCTGAAAATAAAGAAAAGCGCGGCCCTGACATTTCCTGCAGTAGCCTGATAAACATCACGTTTCGTGTTGGATCAATCATGGTAAGCTGACATGTGGGGGTATAGTGAACCATGACCCCACATGCCGGTATTGGTTTAAACCGGTTAATTGTTGTGATTTTCAGTTCACGTGCTTACATTTGCTAATCCAGGCAACTCGAGTTTGGTTCGAGGTACTGATAGAATGAAGACTAGATTTAAGTGGAAATGACGGGCTGAGATATGCCTTAGCAGTATAAGATACAATCCCCTCACCCTCTAAACTCTTAATCCCTCTCAAAACTCTCTCCAAACAGGTAGTAAGTTAGACTGCAATAATATTCTTCGAGTTAGCTATACATAGTTAAAAATTTAGGTATAAATATGGATAATTGTTGTCGAGCAGATTAGCTGATAGACTTGGAGTGAACTAAGGCGAAAAGGTGGTTTAACTGTTTAAGTTGGATAGCTTACGTGGTTTGTAAGAATTATGCTAGTGGCCTAAAGTGAATTTAATTTGGCAGCCCGAAATCGATACTCAGAGAATATAGCTACTCGATCAATAATATGCACTTTGATAAAATTTTTGGTGGATCTAACTTTTTTTTTCTATATGCCACAAGCCCACCACCACCAGCTCATGCTTTAGCATTCATGGCGTGTCAAGCAAATACTACAAAGATGGTAAGATGGTGTATCACCTTGCTTCACCTTAAATGCCTATAGGCAATAGTTCTTTTGGAGACACAAGGATTTTATACAACTACATATAATTTGTTTTTTTTACAATGGTTTGGAAAGATTTGCATGGTTCAAATGAACCATGTAGGGCCCTTTGAAACACATGTTTTAAAAGAACTTTTAAGATTTTGATACAAATGCAATGGCAAAATAAAATGATCACAAAACATAGTTGAAATAAGGTTTGACCTTTCGAATTAGGGGTGTTAACGGAATGGATTCAGACGGATAGTGGTCATACCATATTTATTAGGCAGAGTCATAGCAGATTATAATTTTCGTGTGCTGAAAATGGTGCAGGGCCTGTGCAGAGTTGGCTTGAAAACGGATAAAGATGATCGGATATGACATGTATATGCTATGGAGGAGCTATATTTGAAGACGGATGAGTCAAGAGAGAAGTGAGATGAGAAAGATCCAGGTAAGTGTATGGATTGGGCAATTGATGAGTCGATTATCTGCTAGATTAACTTGTTGACGATGCCACGTGTCTCTCCTCATCCAACCATTTGTATCCCAATTTTTGCCGAATTTATATAAATTGCTGGCATACAATCACCACGAATGGATTTAGATTGGAGTATATTATCTGCTAGGTTAACACCCCTAATTTGGATAGATAGCTCAGAAAACGTTGGATTCAAAGCACATATTACAAAGGAAATTTTCCATGAGATTAGACCTCACTCTAACTTTGCGTCAACATCTTCGGGTACTAGGGCTGCAATAGCGGTAGCGGGGGGCGACCGTGTCACCGGGAGCAACGACGTTGGGCTTGCTGCTAGGTGGCGGCAGGGGAAACTGAGCAATGGCGGAGGGGATGGAGCGACGGCCACGGCACCAGGCAGCTGCGGCATTCAGGCGGCCCGGCAGAAGCAGCAGCAAGGGATGAGCGGCTCGACCTGCGGCGGCGGACGAGTGGCACCGGCAATAGACATGCCTGTCGATGAGTCAATTAGGGTATTTTTGTCCTACGTTTTAGAAAAAATACATTGTTGATCCAATCAGTGAGTTTGATAGCAAGAAAACTACTAACTTTTTTAAATAAGGGTGCGTTTAGATTCCAAATATTTTTGTCAAAAAATATCACATCAATATTTACTCACACATTGAAAGTATTAAACATATACTAATAACAAAACAAATTACATATTTCGACTGTACACTGTAAGACGAATCTTTCGAGTATTAGCTATAAGTGCTACAGTAACCTATATGTGCTAATTATGGCTTAATTAGGCTCAAAAGAATCGTCTCGTAGTGTAGAGTCGGATATGTAATTTGTTTTGTTATTAGTTTACGTTTAATACTTTAAATATATATCAAATATTGATATGCCATTTTTATAAGAATCAAAAGCAGGGGATTCAAAATAGCGATTCAAAACAGCCAAAAAATTTCCATCAGCTCCTCGTAAAATATACTCCTACAAAATTGCAGTGGACCACACATGTCATAGGCGTCCATGCTGATCGACGTGAGACTCGAGTTGTACTCGAACTCTAGGCCAACCACATAGTGAGAAAATAACAATGACACTGATGTGACATCTCAGTGTCCATCGCTCTCCTCTCTCTCTCACCATCATCCTACAGAAATCTCTCTCTCTAAAGCTTAATCCACTCTCTCTCTAGAAAAAAATTCGCAAGTTAGCCTACTACTAGGCACATACTAGGCACGTAGCCCCTGCCACTCTATCACCCAGCCATACAGCTACTCGCTGTCACTGCCCAGCGGCCGCAGCAGCAGCATCAGCGCGAGTGCGCAAAGCTCGACAGCCCAAGAAACCAACCAAGAACTGCATCCCATAAAGAAGGCGCAGTTCAATCCATCTCCTCCTTCTCCCTCCATTCTCTCCTCTCCCTGTAATGTCATCGCCGCCTCGCCGGCGCCTCGCATCAGAAGCTTAGTAGCGGCGGCGGCCATGACGGCGGCGGCGGCCGTCTCCCGAGCTCTTGTCGCGCTACTGCTCATCGCCGTCGCCTTCGCCGACGACGGTTGGTGCCTAGTACTCTCGCTTTTCGTTTGTTTGGTTTGGTTTGGTTTGTGTACTGGGGAGCAAAGATTCAGTGGGAGTTGGTTTGATGGGATTAGTATTTTATTAGTGCTTGCAAGTACTTGCCTTTTTGGAGGCATGGTGATTCTCTTGTGGTGAAAGTCCTATTTTTTATTGGGCTAAGATCTCCCTAAGAAAGAGTCTAATACTTAACTAATCCTTGTGAGTTGTGACAAGTGCTGCTTCAATGTTCCAAAATCTTCTCTTCCTTTTCTTCCTTGTCTAGAACACAGTTCATGCCATTTTGTTTATGGTGGTAGCCATAAGGTAATCTGCCAATGTTTCAGAAATGTGATTTTTTTAGTCAGTTTCTGTTTTGTTTACAAGTGTTGGCTTATTATTCTGTTTTTTGATGGCAAGAAATCGTCTGACGTTTTTGAATCTTGTGCTCATTGTTCAAAGAAGGAGCTTTATTTCTTCTTTCGTACTAGTATTTTACCAATCTGATGAGCCGAATGCTGTCACTGCGTCAGGAATCTTAGGGCCGCAGCAACCTTTCACTTTACTATTGTGCTGATTTTTGTGCTTTCCAATCTGATGTACTACCTGAACTATGTAGTATTATTTGTTTTTTATTTTAAAGGCCAAGAAGAAAATCATTATTTTGTAAGTACGCAAACTAACTGCTACTAGTAGATGATTGGGCAATTTGCAACCGTGCCATTATAGTTTTGTAAAGTTGAAGATATGTCATTGGTATCTCACTGGCATATTTTGGTTTTTTTCCGGGGGAGAACTCATCTCTGCAGATTTTTCCGTTCTAGAACCCATTTGCTGCTGCCGTTACTCTTTATGCTAATGTGGTTTGCGTTGCATTCAGGTTCGACGCTGCTGGAGATCAAGAAATCCTTCCGCAATGTAGACAACGTACTGTATGATTGGGCCGGCGGCGACTACTGCTCGTGGCGCGGCGTCCTCTGCGATAACGTCACCTTCGCCGTCGCCGCTCTGTAAGAACAGCATCTTTCCAAGTGTGCTCCTTTTCTTGCAGACAAATCCACTGATTTGATCACTGATCATGCGTGTTGATGCAAAGCAGCAACCTTTCTGGGCTCAACCTTGGAGGTGAGATCTCTCCGGCCGTGGGCAGATTGAAGGGCATCATCTCAATGTATGGAAGAAGTGCTATTTAAATTGCTGCTGTCCTTTGTTGTTCTATGTAATGTAGCTTTCTGGTTCTTGACTCTGAGTAACTTGTGACATTGGGTTTATACTTGCAGTGACTTGAAATCGAATGGTCTATCTGGGCAGATCCCTGATGAGATTGGTGATTGCTCATCACTTAGAATTCTGTGAGTGGTGTAGAGTGTGGACAATGCTACGGTTTTTTACTTTCAGAGAAAATGTGTTGATACATGTGTTTGGTTCACTTCAGGGATTTGTCTTTCAATAACTTAGACGGGGACATACCATTCTCGGTATCAAAGCTGAAGCACCTTGAGAGCTTGTAAGTTCTACTCTTGCTGTATACCATTTCTTAAACAGATGTGGTCTGTACATGTTATTCATGTTTTTCATCATGTGACGGTTTTTCTGATTTTCTAGGATATTGAAAAACAACCAGCTTATTGGTGTGATCCCATCAACACTTTCACAGCTCCCAAACCTGAAGATATTGTAAGTTGCTTGGAACTTGTTGTTTTTGTAGTATTTTAATTACCATTCCCACTTTTTCTAATTGTTGTTTGCACTGCAGGGACTTGGCACAAAACAAACTTAGTGGGGAGATACCAAGACTTATATATTGGAATGAGGTTCTTCAATACTTGTAAGTCATCTTTATTTCACGTGCAAAGTTTGAAGATTGTGCCGTAGTGGTAGTTTAGCGCTGTTTTATGAGTACATTTTTTTTGGAAATTGTTTGAATTTATTTAAGTGCATGTCATAAACTGTTTGAACTTGAAACAAGTGGAGTATAAAATACTTTTTTTTATTAATTTTGGTGGCTGAATTAATATTATCCCAGGGGATTACGCGGCAACAATTTAGAAGGAAGCCTCTCCCCGGATATGTGTCAGTTGACTGGTCTTTGGTACTTGTGAGTACATATTTACCATATTTTGAGCAAATTACATCCTCCATCATGTTCTTACATTTCAATCATTTGGATCAGTGATGTCAAGAACAATAGCTTGACTGGGTCAATACCAGAAACCATTGGAAACTGTACAAGTTTTCAGGTCTTGTACGTATCTGTACCTTACCCCTATTAATTTCATTTCTCTGTTATCTGTTTTTAAGGTTTTCCTAACATTTCTTTCATGGTAGGGATTTGTCATACAATAAATTTTCTGGATCAATTCCTTTCAACATTGGCTTCCTACAAATTGCTACACTGTATGTGGTTACCATCTTTATAACAAAGAATCTATTCCACTTGCATAGTTAATAGAGTTCGCACTGATCTGCATAATTATCCATATTGTTTGAATTAGATCTCTGCAAGGGAACATGTTCACTGGTTCTATTCCATCAGTTATTGGTCTTATGCAGGCTCTTGCTGTATTGTAAGTCCAATGGTGAACTGTTTATTAATTATATAATTCGTTATTGATGAATGGAGGAAGATCGACTTGTTGATACAAGATATATAATTCATCAATATGAATTTTCTCTTCCAGGGATCTGAGCTACAATCAATTGTCTGGCCCTATTCCATCTATATTAGGCAACTTAACATACACTGAGAAGCTGTAAGTTTTCTTTGCTTCTAATGTTTCATGTTGAGAATTTTTCCCTATGATTTTCGACTGTAAGTTCAAAAGTTCTAAATAAAAACCACTTAAAAGGTTCTTCTTGGTAATATTTCTTGTGTAAATTAATATGAAACATTTGATTTAATAGGTATATGCAAGGCAACAAATTAACAGGACCAATACCACCAGAGCTTGGAAATATGTCAACCCTTCATTACTTGTGAGTAGGAACTTTTCCCCCATTATGCATATTCTGATTTGTCGTAATCTGATTTATGTTATTGTCGACTAATTTTCTGATTGCAGAGAACTTAATGATAATCAACTTAGTGGGTTCATTCCTCCAGAGCTTGGAAAGCTAACAGGACTATTTGACTTGTAAGCAATTTTTATGACCCGTATATATTCTTATGTTTTCTAAAAGGTACTAATGAAATACATGGCTCATTTTCTCTTGATTCACAGAAATCTTGCAAACAACAACCTTGAAGGTCCAATCCCTGATAACATAAGCTCATGTGTGAATCTCAATAGCTTGTAAGCATGACTTTATTACTATTGTTACTATTGCATTTCCTAATGTCAGATACATCCATCTAATGTGTCTTTTCATTACAGCAATGTTTATAGCAACAAATTAAATGGGACTATTCCTCCTTCACTGCATAAACTTGAGAGCATGACTTATTTGTAAGTAGTAAAATTTTTAATTTTTAAATCATGCTTTTTCATTATTTTTTTCTTGAGTGATACTTTGTATTGTTTTTGTGATTCATGCTGAAAAAAATCTACTCCATCTATGATGCTTGATTGGTATCCCAATTTTCATCTGTTCTTTTCTTAGGAATCTATCATCAAATTTCCTAAGTGGTTCTATTCCTATTGAGCTATCAAGAATCAACAATTTAGACACCTTGTAAGTCCTGTTAGCTCGATTAATTTATTCTTGGAATTTTTGTTTTGTACTATTACTTATACTTATGTAATGAAGATATCTATGTCAGGGATTTATCCTGTAACATGCTCACCGGTCCAATTTCATCAACCATTGGGAATTTGGAGCATCTATTAAGACTGTAAGTTTTGGGGTCATCATTCTGTATGTATCTAGTATAATTTCTTATGGTGTTTGTTGTTGTTGAACCTTTTTCTTCAGTAATTTGAGCAAGAATGGTCTGGTAGGATTCATCCCTGCAGAACTTGGGAACTTGAGGAGTATCATGGAGATGTAAGTATATTTGTTAATCTAACTGGATTTTTAACCATATAATCCCACAGATAAAATAAAATATTCATAATGTGTGTTTTTCAGTGATGTGTCCAATAATCATCTTGGCGGTTTGATTCCTCGAGAACTTGGACTGTTACAAAATCTGATATTATTGTGAGTAGTACCTTTCATAGCGACCTTGTTTTTAACCCATAAGATAATTGAATCATTAACCTGTGAGACATCTGTCTACTATTCTCTCAGAAAACTGGAAAATAACAACATATCTGGGGATGTTTCTTCACTGATGAACTGCTTCAGCCTCAATATTCTGTAAGTTGAATAACCAGAATAAAAAATTTAAGCATGCTCCAATATCTGGGTTTTGCTGACAATATTTCTGTTTTATGAACAGAAATGTATCCTATAATAATTTGGCTGGTGTTGTACCTACCGATTACAACTTCTCACGGTTTTCGCCTGACAGGTAATGTGCTACATCATTTCCTTCATTATTATGTTCATTTGCTCAAACTTGGAAAGAGCAGTTTAATGATGTGGTCCTTTTCTTAGCTTTTTGGGTAATCCTGGACTTTGTGGATATTGGCTTGGTTCTTCATGCCGTTCCTCTGGCCACCAACAGAAACGTAATAAAATTGTTCTATTCACCAACTTCTTTCAAGCATAATTTTGCACACCTAACAGACAAATTACCTTTGTCACCTGCCTTTATTTTGCAGCACCAATCTCAAAGGCTGCAATACTTGGAATTGCTGTTGGTGGGCTGGTTATCCTCCTCATGATCTTGGTAGCTGTCTGCAGGCCTCACAGCCCACCTGTTTTCAAAGATGTCTCTGTTAGCAAACCAGGTAATTCATCTGCAAGGCGTTGTGATGTTGTACAAAACAACTGATTTCTTTCCTGTCATGTTTATTACTCCCTCCAACCCAAAATATAAGGGATTGAGGGGATATCCTCAGTCTCTTGTATTATTGGATAGAGGGAATATTAGGATATTGATCATTTCTGCTTGTCTACAAATTATTGTATTGATCAATAACTTGGTTTTTTACCTGATAACTGGGTTGATGGTAGAGCCTTATTAATGTGTTGTATATTTCCCGTCACAGTGAGCAATGTTCCTCCCAAGCTGGTTATCCTTCATATGAACCTTTCCCTTCTTGTATATGAGGACATAATGACTATGACTGAAAACCTAAGTGAAAAGTACATCATTGGGTATGGAGCATCCAGCACAGTTTATAAATGTGTTTCAAAGAACCGCAAACCAGTGGCAGTAAAAAAGCTGTATGCGCACTATCCACAGAGCTTCAAGGAATTTGAAACTGAGCTTGAGACCGTTGGTAGCATTAAACACCGAAATCTAGTCAGTCTTCAAGGATATTCCCTATCTCCTGTTGGGAATCTTCTCTTCTACGATTACATGGAAAATGGCAGTCTATGGGATGTTTTACATGGTAAGTGCCAAATACCAACTCATTGACACAGCTTGATAGTCTTTGTTTGTTCTTCTGTCACAGAAGCACCAAAATGACATTCTAAATTTCTAGCACTGTTGATTGCAATACACAAATGGTTAAAATAATTCCAATTACCGTATTATAATGGAAATTTGTGTTCCCCCTTGTTCTAGAAGGTCCAACCAAGAAGAAAAAGCTTGATTGGGAAACTCGCCTACGGATTGCTCTAGGTTCAGCTCAAGGACTTGCTTATCTTCACCATGACTGTAGTCCACGGATAATACACAGGGATGTGAAGTCGAAAAATATACTTCTTGATAAGGATTATGAGGCTCATCTTACAGATTTTGGCATTGCTAAGAGTTTGTGCGTTTCAAAGACACACACATCAACGTATGTCATGGGAACTATTGGCTATATTGATCCAGAGTATGCTCGCACATCCCGTCTCAATGAGAAGTCTGATGTTTACAGTTATGGCATTGTTCTGCTTGAGCTGCTAACTGGCAAAAAGCCAGTCGACAACGAGTGCAATCTCCATCACTTGGTAACTACAATTCATGATCTTGTGATTCTTCTGTTAATTTGTCATTTTCCTCAGCTTATTTTGCTTTGGATTCTGGTAGTCCTCAATAATTGCTGAATGATGTCCATTAGGCTTGTGTTCCTACATGGGGACCAACAACATGAAACCTATCCTGTGAGTAGATCTATTTGAACTGTATATGTGTGGTGGACTTATCCATCGCATATGGCTGTTGAAAGCTCCATTATTAGTTCCTGTGTTTAAGTCTCTTAAAGCCTGCCAATTTTGTCCCGTCATCAATTTTGTAGGTGGAAAGCTACAAGGGAGAGGCATAAAATTACCTAGCAACTTAGTACATCTCTTTGCACATTTGTTTGGCATTTAACTGAACTCTGACTAGAGCATGACTGCAAATTCTCATTGATTTTGTAAATGTTTTGCTGATTTTACATTCATTGTGTTTCGCTGGTTCTGCACATTTGTTACACACAGTTCTTGGCCTACTGTCGTAAATGCAGATCTTATCAAAGACGGCCAACAATGCTGTTATGGAGACAGTCGACCCAGATATTGCAGACACATGCAAAGATCTTGGTGAGGTCAAGAAGGTGTTCCAGCTAGCACTCCTTTGCACCAAGAGACAACCATCAGATCGTCCGACAATGCACGAGGTTGTGCGCGTCCTGGACTGCCTAGTACATCCTGACCCGCCACCCAAGTCTGCACAACAACTGGCCATGCCACTACAACCGTCTGTCCCGAGCTACATCAACGAGTATGTCAGCTTAAGAGGCACTAGTGTGCTCTCCTGCGCCGATTCGTCATGCACATCAGATGCTGAGCTGTTTCTGAAGTTCGGGGAGGTCATTTCTCAAAACACAGAGTAGAGTTTGCACTTTGCAGAAGTAGGCATTCGATCTGGGATTCAGTTGGCGGCTGCAGCTAGTCAGGTAGTGGAAGTGAACTCACCTTTTGTCCACATGTTGGGTACCCAGAAATTAACAAGGGATTCTCAAGGGCGTAGCTGCTGTTCTTTACTGTAAAAATGCGACGTAGTTCTTTCTTTTCCTTTTTATCTCGTTTTTGTCTAACTTAGGAGATGGCAATGAATCTCACCTTCGAACAGCTTCATCTGTTCTGTAACATTTCAGGGATTTGGAATGCTGGAACTGTACTAGATCAGGGTAGTCTCGGTTTGGACAAGCTAGCAGGGGTGGTAGTATTTCAGTTTCAGCATTTCAGTTTTCCAACTGACTTATGTAATGGCATCTGATACAGTAGCAGCAATATCATATGGTGTCCTGAGCAAGTATAATTGGTGACTGTGACACCTCTAGTATTTTCTTGGATTTCTCCCTTTGATGGCATTGCCATGTGCTTGTATTGTACCGTTGTCGCCAAGCCCATGGAGGCATCGGCATCGGCATCGGCATCATCAGTCAGGACGGGTGTAAATGATGCGAAGTTGCAGGCTTGCAGCGATGCTGGGGCCGGATGGGAGGGAACAGTAACAGAGATGAGAATTCAGAAGGGATGAAGGTGTACTGGCTGAGATGATTGATTGATTTGTGGGCCAAAGGGGATGGGCAGGGGCGGTGCAATGCAATGCACAATGCGATCCTCGTGAACCCACAGGGTACTGAACTGAACCCGGCTGGGGCCTGGGTATGTAGGGATCAGGGCTTCAAGAGTGATGGCAATGGAGATGGTAGGTAGGCCACATGTAAGTGAGGGGTGTAGTGAGAAATGGAGGTGGATCTCATGGAGCGATGAAACTGAACATGGCGAGGTTACTGAATGACTCACTTCTATTCCACTTATCATCCGTCTTCAAAAACTCTATCTTGTGTTTTTTCTCCTGTCCGTTATATTATCTTAAAATACTAAATTATACTTTACACCAAGTACTTTGTATCAGGTTTATCGTATACTTTCACTTACATCAGGGTACAATAAATATTTAGTTTTATTTTGCTCCAGGTTAACATAGAGAGAAGTCATTAAATCTATATAATTTCATGAAGTTTTTAAATTATGAAGCAAACTTTGTGAATCTTGGCTTAAATTTAAATTATTTTCTAAGTTACGTTCTATAACCCAAGATACGTTCTATCCAGTGCAAAGTATAATTTACTCTAAAAATCTTCAGAAGAGAACTATGTCCAGTTTATTGTGTTCTCACGATTCTGGCTGATCACCTGCTAGGTGAGCTACCGTGGACTCGTCGCTTATCTAGGATCTCTAGTTCACCGGTTCACCCTAATTCCAAATTTGGGCAACCAAATAGAGATTTGGGGCCTATTTAGTAAAGCTATAGCTTTATCTCCATCTCTTCTAAAGCTAGAGCCCAACGAAACGATTTTTAGCTCCACTAAAAATATGAGCGATGAAGCAAATAGAGTGATATAAAAAAATAACTATAAATATGAAGCTGGTTCAGACCACTCCGCACTCCACTTCGGTATTATTTTTTTTGAAGTTGGAGCTCCGTCAGACAGGACCTTAGGCAAAAGTCTGTCGATCTGATCAGCCGCCGCCTCAGCTCAGCTCCTCTCCAACTTGTATCTACCTCATTATTTAGCCAGTCCGTCCCACGATACAAGATGTGGGCCGGCTCTGACATCCTCTGTATCCAAGCCGTTCCCGTGGGCTGCCCTGCTTCAGGTGACAGACAGATTCAGATCCATCCACTCTTCAGATCTTTTCAGATTCTGCACTTGGGCTGGTTGCCTCCAAATCTTCTTTACAATCTGCGTTGCATCGTAATCTTCTGCGTTGCGATACTAGAATCTAGATTTAGCGTGCAAAGGTAACATTTGCCGTTACTAGCAAAATACCCGTGCCTTGCATTGAGAAAAATAAATTTAACTTCCGCATACAGTTGATCTATAATAAACCATGTTAGTGGATGTAATATGTGGCTAAAATTACCTTCGCCCGTCAGATTTTAATTTTCACTTGCTCACACATGGGTGAAAAAACACCACATGTGCAAGTTAAGCGAATTAAGAAGATCAAATCTTCTGATGGATTTGCGGTGCTTCGTGGATTGTTTCTGTACGTTCCTCGGGTTGTATGCATACGATAGATGGATGATGAGAGCCCGGACGAAGCAAGAGTATATTGGGCTGGCCTGATGATCAATTCCGCACAAAGCAAAGCGGGACGTGATGGGGCTGAAAAGTTCTTGGACTTAACGGGATCGGGTCTCCCCCAATCTGGTATGTGCAAAAAATCTGCCAAGAAAATCGGATGCCAAACGGCCGAGCAAAAAATCACCGGACAATCGGGAAACCTCGCAACGATCGCATCACTCGGATACGATGGACGACGTGGACAGAAACATCTCATATTTTTAAAGAATATAAGTCTACGTAACCTCCCAAACTATCATAGGTCGTCTACTTAACCTCCCAAACCATCAAACCGGACATTTTACCCCCTAAACTTTGTAATACCGTTTACTTAACCCCCTAAGGTGGTTTTGGATAGTGGTTTTACCATGGTGGCTCATTGAGCTTCACGTTTTTGATGATATGAAGTGGACTGACATACGAGACCGGCTTGTGAGTGAGAGCATAGATCAACCGAATCTCATCACAATTATCACCTCATCACCCAGTCCTCGAAAATGAGTGATGAAACAAAGAGATAGAGAAAGAATTTGGCCCGGAGCAGGTGATGAGGTAGTAAGTCCGTCTTTTAAAGATCATTAGTTTCACTCATCTCACTTATAAGCCGTCCATGCATGTCATCCATGTACTATACTATAGGGGCAAAACCACCCCAGGGGATGAAGTAAATGGTATTACAAATATTAGGAGTAAAATACCCGGTTTGATAGTTTGGGGGGTTAAGTAGACAACCAATGATAGTTTGGAGGTTATGTAGACTTATTCCTATATTTTTATAATAGGTATAGATCATCTTATATTTTTATAATAGGTATAGATCTATTATGTGGTCAACTCAAAACCATAATCTTCCGTACCATGATCTTATTGGTGAGCATAGTTTGTCCCTAATTTCTGGGGCTGTCTTGATGCCTAATGCACGCTTTATCTCAATCTATGCAGTATAGGCTGTTTAGCCATTACACCTGATATGAATGTCTTGTTTTCACCGAATGAAGTATGTCCTGAGACTGGAACCGGTATGTGATTCACATCATTCTTTTGCGGCGCGTCTCTATTTAGGTGCACTTACGGCGGCGCCGAAACAGGACGTGACAAGAGATGGTATCACTTAATACCCATAAATTTCTAAGATAAATCTGGTATACGTAGATAAATAGGTGTTAGTTAGGGGCTGGTAAGTCCATCTTATTAGTTGTATGTCCAAGGTCTCCCTGCGCCCTCGCTCTTTTAATCTTTTTATTAGACAAGGCCCAGACAACTTTCTTTGACCCAAACCAAAAAGCTAAAGGGCCATCAACATCTCGCCTAGCGAAGGCGAAGATAACGAAGCTAACGAAGGTGTAAGCAAAGACAGCGAAGCCATCGGCGAAGCCAAAGACGAAAACAGCGAAGCCAAAACGGCAAAGCCAAAGGCGAAGCCAGCAAAGAGATGAGGCTTAAAGCTATAAGACTCTAGGCCTGTATGTACCGGTGAACAAGCCCATGTCAGACCCAAATAAGGGCCAAGAGAGAGAAAAGACCATAACGTCTCTCATAGGTATCATTACTAAATCTTATATGTAAGAGTAACCCTAATTGAAGAAGAAAAAACCCTGGTTATTGTTAGCATATAAATGTGACCCAGTAGCATGTAATTGGGGATGGCAACAACACTCTTTATTCTTAGCAGCTTAACCTCTAAACCACAACGTTAATGTTCAATATAGAGTATCCCAAATAGTTTTAGCTCTTTCACTTTTATTTTAACAATATAGAGTAATATCTTCCAACATATTTTACTTAACTTTTGCATGGCATGCAATAATTTGTTTTAAAAGATAAGCTCTTAACCCAACATATCTTTAGATTTCAGTTTTCCCTCTTTTAACTTTTTATTATTTTATTAACTTTTAGAATTTGTTTTTTCTCTAAAAGGTAGCTTTCATAAAAATAGTGGTCCAATTCATATTCAACTTTTTGTAAAAAAAGCTTTTTAACTATTGAAGATTCGTAGCTAAATAAATGTCAGTGACCAGTAAATAGATACCACAATGAGTCGATGATTATTGCATAATTTCAAACACTCCTACCAGAGATAGTATCATCACAATCCACTACAAATTTAAGGTAACGCAACTAAATCCAATCAATAAATTAGTTATGATTAATATTGTACACGTGTTACTTCAAGCTGGTCAGATGAGAAGATAAAACAACTTACGGAAATAAAAGGAAAAAATCGTCACACAACTTTTAGGCAAGCACATCCGAAAAAAATCGTCACACAATTTTTAGACAAGCACAGACAAGACCATGCCAATCATAGCAAGCAAATATACAATCTCATTATTTAGGATGTACAATAGATTAAGAAATCATTGATATGCACATACTTCTTATAAAATAAAGTATTAACCTGCTTAAAATCCATATCTTTATATCATTATGTATTGATAAATAGAATAACCATGTAAGTCTGTACACAATACCAGTTAAGTTTATCTAAATCCGCACCACTAAATATGTTAGAATGGACACCGGTATTTGAAGTTGCAACTGACCAAAATGTCATTACACTGGTTTAGCTAACTCTTTCTGCGCTTTTCGCTAGGAGAAATCACATTTGTCAACTCTGCTATGTCGTTGAGACTAATCGCAACAAATTTTGTCTGAACTGAGGTCAGTTCAGGTGGAGGTGCAGTAGGTGCAGAAACAGTCATCTATTGTGTTAAGCAAGTTGTTACAGCACTTATGCTCATCGTAGCCCTTGTTATTGGCTAGACCAATGTCTGTAATAACTATACACAATGCATCGTCAACAGGGTTTAATTCTTTTCTATCTTGATCGAAACTGTATGGAAAAAAAGCCTTGCGCTTCTTAGGAGATGGATCTTCAGGAATGACAGGGTCTTTTGTATGTTGAGAAGGCACCACAACATTCTCAGCACTCACCAAAGAACTAGAATTGATATTATAGACTTTGTTCTCACCTCTCCTATCACTAGTAAATAATAAATTAAGTAAGCAGAATGAAATAATAATATCTCTTCTATTAAAACGCAGCTGCCAAGAAGTGCTACCAGACCAAGATAAACAGGATTCGCAACGGTAAAAAATGAAAAGAAAGCTTATGGGAAATATCAAATATTCTAAATACTTAGCACTTAATGATATTTATCAACCATATTTTGCCACCTGGCCGACAAATGCATGTGAAAGAGAGTTGTTTTGTCTGCTTGATCCTATGCTTGCACTAATTACATGCCAAATACACATGATCATGTTCAGAAGCACATGATGAATATAAATTCCTGCTTCTAATTAAAATGTCATATGAGATCAACTAAAATATCATGGCAATAAAATCATTAGCAGGTATATTAGCCAATGGCACTAGTACTATGGCTATTGTCAAATGCAGAAGCAAAACTGCAAGTACATAGATGATCAATAAATTACCAAGTCACTGTAAACAAAACACCAGCTGAAGCAATGCCACATGCATTGCTTCGAAGCTGCATACATCCTTGAAATCAAGAAATAAACTCATTGTGCGGCCTGTAGATTAGATTAAACTTTTTCTCCAGTAATATCGCATAAATTGACAAGAGTGAACAAAAGTTTAGTACTATGTGCATTCCATTTTATTTGTTGGGTACCAAATTGACAAGTAGAAAACTTGAATCTCCATATTTAATGAATTAGAGAACAATTTGTGCTTCCTGTAACATGTCTACAGACTAAAGAGTAATAACATGATCATATCCTCTGAAAGACTGGAACAATGTAGTAATAGTACTAGAAAATTATAAGAAACTGCAGAATTGCACATCAAAGTAAAAATAATCAAACAAAGTCTACGAACTACAAACTGACAGAAAACCGAAGAAAGGTCAGTTAAAAAACCAAGAAAAGATCAGCTTTCCATCGTTCTAACTAGCAGCGGTCCTGTGCAGCTGCACCTGATTACATCTGACACCCGCACTGATTAAATATAAAATTGTGTCATACACACTGAATTGGATGGACAGTTCTCAAGATTTTGCATATTTGTTGATAAAGAAAGACATTATATATTTTGGAAACAATTACCATGTGGACTAATGCTTAAAAGCAGCAATACAGAGCTCTAAAGGGCCAGCTACTGGCAAAAAACAATTCATACAAAAATAAAAAAATTACTACATTCTAATTATGGGAACATCACCAGATTTAGCATTCATCACCAATTCACCATCATCTACGGAAGTTTTTGGATTCTTGAGCACTCAAAGCATATCATGCTTTACAGTTATGCCTCACAATCTGAAGACGTGAGGTGTTCCTCTGTATCGATGGAAGCACAAGCAAGCAAATTAATGTCCATATTCTTAAAAGAAAATAGCACCGCTACTACCTAACAAAACTACTAGGAGTACCTAACAGCAAGTCTGTAGAGCTAAACAGCACTTCACGAAAACCACGAATTCCAACCGTAACTATCAAGGTTCAAAGTTCAGTTTTTTCAACTACATTGGAAGACCTAAGTAAAAACAATCACACCTAACTACTCGAAAACTATGATTAGAACACAATGCTACCAGAGTACCAGTACTTTTCATATGCCAAAACGATCATACATCATCGAACAGAATTTCCCAATAAATCTCTAAATTAGTTAACACTTAACGCAGCAACATCTCCCCAATATAGCCTGACTAACTCAGGCCCAAAGTGAAAAGCGGCGGCCAATACTTGGACCAAAATTTCCCCAATATATGCATAGCAGAAAAATCGCACCAACACCACAAAAAATCCATTTGAATTCCGCGCAGAGGCCGTATCACTTGGAGATTGCGATACGCCGATACCCTACCTTACCCCAGAAGACCAGTCACCAAATAAACCATAATAAAAATCCGAAACGAAATTTCAGGGGATCAAGAAACGACTTCCCATCTACCGTGATCCAAAAACACACGGAGCAGTAATAAACAGTAAACACGAACCTACACAACCGATTTCCACGCAAAATCTAATGAAGACCAAGGATTAATCCAGCACGACAACAACCAAAGGGAAGATTGGGATCGGGGGACTGACCTGCTGCTGCGGGTGCGGGGCAGCGCGTGCTGGAGCGCGTCCATGGTGTCCAAGGGACGATTGCCCCGATACGGGCTCTGCACCTCGCCGTCGCTCTCCTCCCCCGCCGCGTCCTCCTCGCAGCGCACAATCGCCTCCCGGCTGTCGCCTCCCCACCCGCCCGACGCCGCAGGGCAGAGGGTAGCTCCCCGGCGGCCGAACAGATTGCCGCCGCCGCCGCCGCCGCCGCCGCCATGGCCCCGCCCGCTCTCCATGGCGATCGGCATTGCTCCCCCACCCCCTCTGCTAGTAGCTAGTCTACTCCTCGCAAGCGCGGGCGAATTTTGCCCTAATCACGTGCGGAAGCGGAGCGGAGACGAGACGGAGATGAGAAAGAAGTAGGGGGCTCGAGTCGGGCATGGAGGGTTTGCGTTTGCGCCGTACTGGGTCGGTTTCGTTTGGGTTTCGCAACCTAGCTTGGGCCGTCCGTTTGATTCGTATTACACTGACGTATGGGGCCCACCCATGATCAGGCTGGCAGTCAGCCAATCAGGTGTTTAGGTGTTACCGGTCGGATTATCGTGTGTTGTGTGCACGCTTCTCATGTTAAATAGATGTTTTTAACAGTATACCTTTTGAAAATAAAACTTTTTATATAGATTTTTTTAACAAGACACAGTCAAACATTGGGCATGCTCACTTTGCTGCCAAAAAGATCAAAACGTTAAAAAAGGAATGATTAAATGTTTTAAGAAAAATTCAAAACATCGTATGTTATAAAACAAAAGTATTAGAAGTAGTAATAACCCCGCCCTTAAATATTTGACATCGTTGTCTTTTTCACAATATTTGATCATTCGTCTTATTCAAAAACTTTTATAAAATATGTAAAGTAATTTATATGCATAAAAGTATATTTAACATTGAATCAACTGATAAGAAAAGAATTAATAATTACACAAGTTTTTTAATAAGATGAATGATCAAACATGTATAACAAAGTCAACGTCGTCAAATATTCTGGAGCTGAGAGAGACATAGGAATAGTATCTATTTCGTAACAATGTTTTGACTGGTAGAGACACACCTAGTGAGCTTAGAGATTTTTTGATTAGTTGCACTATTAGTCTCCTCTAAGTGAGGCCTGATAAACATGATGCTATCCAACCGATAAACCTAGACGACAATGTGTTTTCTTTTGACATCGGATAACACATATGAAGGCGTAAAGCCTAGATTTTATTTTATTTCCTAAAACTATTTTACTAAAATTAAAAACCATTTGCGAAGTTGTTCTTTATTTGGTTTTGTCGAATAAAACTATTTCCCTAAAAATTAAAGTAAGACTAAATAAGTCTATATCCTAGAAGTGCCTAGAATTCTTTCCTTTGGCCCCTTAAAAATACTTCTCAAATTCCTAGACCAATACGATTTTATTTTATCTCTTAACCATACCAAAAATCCATCCCCTCAATTTGTTAAACCTTT
>CM002484.1:4238166-4263196 GCA_000325765.3 Leersia perrieri | reverse complement strand
CTCCTATTCTAAAATCCCTTTTAAACTTCAAAAATTCATATCTTTTCAACCACAACTCCAAATGACCCCGTTCCACCTCCCAAAATTTTCTAAAAATACCCTCTTTTTGTTGGCAATATTATTTTGGCATACTTTTGTGTTGTTTCTGCTTGTTTTCTTATTTATGTTGCGTTTGTTCGTCTAGACGTCGAACCTGACCAGGAGCACGACGGCGACTACGGAGGAAACGACCCCCTGCCGTCACCAGACAAGCCATCTTTGACCATGTTGAATGCCTATATGTTATTAAAAATATTTTGATTGTAAATTATGCATTAGTTTACACTGCAACTTTACTTTTCGGCTCTGACATTTAAAATCGGAGGACCTACCCTTAGTCGCACCAATTTCCGTAGGTTGAATATTTTGAACCTTTGGCAACCCCATCAAAACCACGCCGGAAAGCTGTCAGCAGATGGCAGTTTTCCGAAATTAGATTGGCTTAGCACTGCTACGTTTACTTTTCTGCCCGGACCTGTTATTCCATGCTTATTTACAAAATTACTCGGTTTGAGAAAATGAAAATGAAGAGGGATGTTTTACGAAATGTGTAGAGCTTAGTCGAGAAGTCCTGGGGACTGGCTAAGTTGTACTAAATAAGGATCGACTCCTTTGGGGATTCCATCCGCCTTTATTTTTCAGTGCGGCCACGCGGGCTACGTGGGTATGCCTCTGGATGAGTACTTAGATAGGTTATGCTGGTCTGCATATTGATGGTTGTGGGACACAACAGGGTGAGGTGTGCAGTGCGCAATAGGCCGCTGGGTCCTTACGTACGTAGGGGGACTTATGACCTGGGATCGCCGGGGTCTGGTCTTGTGAGGGGGACACGGGATCCGAAGTACCCTGGGTGTGCGCTCTATGTAAACGAAGGCTGCGTGAATAGCCTGATACTGGTTGTGCGGTTAGTCAACCCGACCATGCAATATGGGAAAGCCTAATCTACCTATAGAAAAACCTTGTCACAAACTTCTGATGATCGACGGGTCGTTGGAGTCAGCTTTGTGTCGTGTGGGAAAAGCGTACGACCTCTGTAGAGTGTAAAACTGTTCGAACAGCCGTGCCCCTGGATACGGGCGATTGTGCGGTGATTCTCTTAGCATAGTTTTGTTTGCCAACTGTTTTCAAGAAAAACCTTGAGTCAAGATATGTGTTGCGATATGGGCCTTCGTGCCAAGGACAGGCCTTTGGCGCCAGAAGAGGATCCGAGGGATCCGAGAGATCGAGGCATCTGGGATGCTCGATGATGAGTGGGTTCGCGCGTTGAGACGAACCGTGGTTGCCCTACCCCGATTCTTTACCGTTCCTCAAACTACAATTAAAAACCTGACTCACGTGTAGGTTGTTTTAAATGTTTCGCAACAAAACCGCAGCTTTACGCAACCCAGCCCTTAGCTTTTTTTTGTAAGCCTCGCATGTCACAATTCCCGTGGCTTGCTGAGTGCACTAGTACTCACCCTTGCGTCCTATATAATTAATTAGGCGCCGAAGAAGAAGATCCCTATGAGACTGTTGCCGAGGACTACTACCAGGAGCAGACCGAGTACGAGGAGTTTTAGAGTATCGTCCTAGTTCCCAACCATGCCTGTGTGTGTTGTGTGTGCCTAGCCGCTTAGTTTCCTTTCCGAGTCGCTGCCTTAGTTGTTTCGCTTCCGCTTGCGTGTTCGTAGTCTCTGTTTGTGAGTGTTAGGCGTAAAGCCCCGCTACTGTCCGGGTCTGTCTGGACGTAGCCTATGTAAGGATGTATCCCAGTGTTGTAATGAAATAGCTATTTTGATCCACTATTGTATTCTGTGAGTATCAGCTTTTGTGTCCTGGGACTGGTACTAAATCACAGGTTGCAAGTATTGTAGCACCCGAACTAAGTATACAAGGTTCGGGGCGTTACAGAAGGACTATGGAATAGGGTCCGATTCAACGGACCCGTTCGTCTACCTCCATCTTCCCGCCTTTCTCCCCATTATTTCAGCGCCCTTCCACTTCCTCTCTCCGTGTCTTCCTTGTGTGTTCTACATTGCTCCTCACGCCTCGCAGTAGAGGATGACAGATGTAGTGACAATGGCGGTATCGGGAGGGCCAGATTCGGCGGTGGCAGCCTTCGAGGCGGCAAACCTGGCGACGACGAATTCTCGTGGCGCAACTAAGGAGGGAGATCGACATAGCTGGCGAAGACGAGGTTGACCATCGTTAGCGACCAGTGAAGCTTGGCTCATCCACAAGGTGGATAATGACGAAGACCATGGCTACGATGATCATTTGACAACTCCGACAAGGTATTAAGCTCTGGTGAAGTAGTAGGTTACATGATACTTACGGGTATGGGGGATGACTTCGGCGATGGAGCAAGGGTTGAGCTGTTGTAGGAGGCGTGGGACGTCGACATGCAACAATGGAGGCGTTGGTGAGGTTGGGGCGACAAAGTGAGGTGGAGGAGGCGCTGGTGTGGTTAGGACGACGTAGGGAGAAGGTTGGAGACGACGTCTTTCTTGAATGGATATCTGTTTTATTGTCGGGCTTATAGAAAATTTAAACTCTTGTCTCATCATACAGTAATTTAAACCACTGTTTCAGTCATATTGAAAAAGAGGTTTGGAATCTCTACCTCGGCCATCTAATTCAGTGGCACCTTCCATTCCATTTCTCTTCAAAACGGACATTTGGACGGGTAGGCGTGTCCCATTCATCCAAACATATTTGGTGTCAGATGAACAAATTAAGACTAGAACACTCGAGGGTAATAAGCTAACATATTGGTCACATATGGTGTCCATAGCAAAAGCTTGCAGCGTGGCTCCCATGGACCAACTAACAAACCAACCTAGCAACCAACAACAACACATCTATCCTCAGGTGGTTAATGAGGAGACTAGTGCCTCACAAATCAGTTGATACTTGTTTTTGTTTTCCGAGATCATCTCACGTAAAAGTAGTATATCGTCTTTTTAGAATATTTGACACAGTTGACTTTTTGAATATGATCATTTGTCTTATTAATAAAAACATAATTATTGATTGTTTTTATTATTTAATTTATTATTAAATATACTTTGGGTAGCATATAGTTTTGTATATTTCATAAAATTTTTAAATATGACGAACTGTCAAATGTATAAAAAAACTAATGGCGTCAAACATTTTAGGACAAAGAGAATATATTATTAGTACAGTCTTGCTGCCCCAAAATCTATCTACTCCTATCTATCATGCAATGGTATAATGGTATTAGAGGGATGTATTTCATTGTTCAAGAAGCACCAGGCCAACATCTATCGCTCCTTTTGAACTTAGGAAATTTACGGGATTTTCATGTGAATTTATACAATTTCCTTAAAAATTTCTTTTTTTAAAAAAAATGAAACCACAATATATGTTTTACCAGCATGTCTAATAGATTCTGGCCGCCACAAAGAGATGTAGATCTTGGTATTGGCTGGTGAGGCCAAAAAAATGAGAAGAAAAACACACAGTTGAGAGAGGACCCACACAAAGATCCCACATTCAAAACTTACCCCTGGTCCAAATCCAGGAGTAAACTATAGTGGGAGTAGTATAACTTTTGCATGGACAAAAATAATCAGGATCATGTGAGTATCCGTACGCACGTACTACGTGCAGCCGTACACCAACGCAAACACAAATAGAGTTTACCGAAGAGGATTTAATTTGCTCAAACCAAGAAGATATACAAAATATATCGTGGCCCGGGTAGCCCGGATCACGTCGACCCTGACGCCGACAGACACTGGGGGAAGTAATGACTACCAGGTGGTCGATCGGGTTGATGTTAAACCATTTTTTTGTCACTTCGTTAATCAATCGCTGAGACGTACGAGCAGGTACAGTGTACACGATCGAGCTGCACATGCTTATTTATGCCAGTGTGTTTCCTTGCTTTAGATTAGATGCTGTACTTAATTACGAGGTAACTCGATATATGCTCAGGATATGCATCTGCTCACTCTAGCGAATACATGATTGAGAGATTTTGTTAATGTTAGTTGACAGCATTCAACTCAGAAAAAAAAAGGAGAAAGGATTTGGCTCCTCTATTAGGGCCCCTAAAGTCACATCTCTCTGTATGTACCGGCTATTTCTCATCCAACGAATCATAGGGATATATATTCAGCTTTAAAAAAATTGTGAAGAAACCTAATACATAGAATGCAAAATAAACAACCGCTAAGGGCTAAAATCACCACATGACTTTAATAGAAAAGCCAGTTATCATAGACGGATAGACATGGTTCATTTTCTAGTAGTTATCAGACAGTTATAAAAGGGGGCCTATGATTATGTTGTAGTAATGTAGTATAGTGTGACCAGTTCTGAAGATAATGGGATACTGAAAAAAAATTCAAAACTTCTGTGAATGGAAGTGCATTGAGAATATGTAGGCAGTACAACTATCACTCTGTCATCTCTATGGGCAAATAGATTTGAGATCTTTGTATTATATTCATGGAAGAGGCATTCTAAATTCCTCATGTATTACACAGCTTGTGACTCATGTATGAAATGGCAGAAGGCCCATCCACATAGAAAAAGGAATGGTTGCCCTTGTGCCGCAGATAGATGCTAATCTTCCATATGTACACCAATTTGCTCTCTCTGATTTTGTTTCCTTTACAAGTTACAGATCTCTCCATGTATGTACATACTATGATCCTCGCCTAATTTCCTAAATGTGTGCTTCCTCTTCTTTCTTCTTTACTTCTTACTGTATTGAAGAATGAAATAATTCGCCGGCTAGCTGCACTTTGCTTTCTACAATTCTTTAGGATTTACCCATGAGCCCCGCCACATTTTTAGCAATATCCTTTTTGGCATCCAATGAGACCGGTGAATCGCCAATGTACATGCCGAACAGAGCCCCTGTTCATCAATCAATAGTTAAGTACAAGTACAGAACAATGAACTGTATCATACTGTGAAGATGCACTAGGCAAGAAAAGTATTTATTGAGATGCAAGTCATGGATATCGATCCTAGTGAAGCAGGTAGCAAATATTCAGGAAGTGCGAAGTAATGGATAAGAACTTCCATAAGTTTTGGTGTGACAAATATACTTACTGCAAAGGTCTTTGCTCTTAACAGCACCAATCTGTCTGCCATCAACTGCATAGAAATGTTTTTTTTTTAATCAAAATATGCGGATGTGCAGTGGAGAACACACAACTCAACTCCTCAAGACATGCAGAAGAATAGAAGATTCAGCCATGGCATGTGCTACTTACTTTCTGTGATTAACTGGCCATCAGAAGTTTGGCAGAAGTCGATCTTTGTACCCTGCAGTTATATTGACAATGTTTACTTAAATCTAACACTTACAACTTCCGATCACCAAATAACGTGTTCAGCCTTACCGCAGGAATAGGAATGTCTTCATTGAAGTAAGAACCAAATGTCTTCAAGCAACGATAATCAGTGTTAGGATTCATCTGTTGAAAATACAAATAAGGCAGCCACATCAGCAATGAAGAACTTGTAAAAGAATTAAAGTATCAGCTGAAGCAGCAACCGGAAAGTACCTTCTGCAGGCGCAGGCCAAGTGAACTCTCAAATACACTGAAAAGAACAAAAAGGTACAATGAGACAAGTCTTGAATACTATAGTCAAATTCTTTTATGAGAAATAAACATTCAAACAAATCTATACTACTTACTCTCGGACTGCACCAATGCTAAGGCCGTTGTAGTGAACTACCAATCTAACTCTCATAGGAAGGTTTTCCCTGGAAATTGATGATACAAACTTAATTAGCCAGATGCACATGTAATCTTTTCTTGGGGCAAAGAAGAGATGTGTACATGAAGTATAAAGTTAGGAATTACTTTACATAACAAGCAGACTATCATAAGCTCAAAAAATATCTACTGATGATTTAATGATATCATGGATATATGTATGCTACATGGATGAACACAAATGCGCACACCCATTTTAAAATGGATGCATATCAAGAAATAGCAGCCTAGCAGGCATGTGGTACTCCTCAAACAACCTAGCACAATAATATATACAGTTCAACAAATAGTCCTATGCATCGTTACTTGATAAGGAAACTATAACTTGGGCAAACAGTTGCCAGAAGGAAGGTGGAACCCCTATAACAAATTAATTTGTGCTATGCATATGCATAAGAAGCACTGCAGCGATTCTGGGAAATAATAAAAAGTGTAATTCTAAAAACAAGACAAGATGGGTGATATTTATCAATTAAGACCCTACCTCAGAAGGTCATCATAGAAATCTGGGTGGTCCTTCAATTGGATGGTTGGAACAGAAGCATACTTAGGACCCAGCTTCTCAGAAACAGTATTTGGTTGTAGATCTATGGAGAAAAGTGCAGTAGTACAAAAGGGTAGAACATCAGCAAAACAAATTTACTATTGAATGTACAGGTAAACAACATAATAAAGTACTAAAAATATTACTCACATAAACCAAAAGCATACAGATCCAAATTTTTGACCCTCATTACTTTGACACCTTTGAAACCCATCCCAACAAGAACCTGAAAGTTTAATTAACAACAAAAAATGTTATATGGAGACATTAACACCAATAATTCAGAGTGAAATTATATGTTCAGAGTTGGAAGTATATCACATTATATGTACAATGAAGATTAAACTAAACTAACTCAATTCAATTGTCCAGAGATCATATGAAGAGAGTATCGCTATACAGTACTGCGTAATTCAATTACATAAATCAACACAAGTAAAATAAAACTACGTCCATTGTTAATTCAAAATTGTCAGAAATGAATAGAACTAGAAGATTCCGTTTCCAGCTCATAATACAACTACAATGAATGTTCCATCAATAGCCTGTAGCACCTATTAAAAGGAGGTACACGGAAGACACTCATGATAATATCTTTTTGAGCGAATTTCATATTGGCCCACATCTATTTATAATATTTTTTAAGCGAATTTCATATTGGGCCACATCTATTTACCAAAGTTTCACTTTGGACTAGATCCAAGCCAATATTTTTACATTAAACCAACTAATACTACCAAATGTTTGCACTTTAGACCACCCCTCCCCCTCCGTCATCAATGACACTGAAGTTGGTCACCATCGGAGAAGTAGCTGCATATGATTGGAAGAGGGAGTGGGCCTGCACTCGAGCTTGAGATCGACCTTTTCTCTAAACTCCACTCTCATGCAGGTGCCGCAATCATCATTGAATGTCGCCTCCTCTCCACAAGTGCTAGCGACAAGCTCGAGCATCGCGTAGCAACCAGAAAATAAAATCCTCCCTAGTGTTGTTTCTCCACCTGGATCAATCTTGTGGAAGATGATCAGCAGAGATCGAGTTCTAGCTTGTGGGCAGCACAAGCGGAGCAGAAGCCTACGTAGGCTCTTGTGTTCATGCCAGGTGATCAATGAGCGTTTGTTGAAGTGCTGCCCTGGGTGGACTTGTGGCTAATTTGTCATAGCTAAATTCATACATTAACAAAGGAATCACAAAGCTAGTATTCCCATCTCTCGTGTTGAGCCACCACTGGCTGGCACCATGCAGCGTGCATTGCCGGAGTTACTCAAGTGGCAACAGTTGGATTAGGAGAGTTGGATAAGGGTGGTCCAATATGCATCATTTGGTATTAAGTTCTAGTCCAAAGTGAAAACAATAGATACAGCATAGTTCAAGTTGAAAGTTTTGTAAATACATGTGACCCAATGTGCAATTTACTTTATTCTTTATGACATAATAATTAACAAGAAAAGTGTATTAAAAGGCAGCCACTAACAAAAGGGTAAAATACCGTTGTAGATGGACTGGAGTCATCTTCGAGAAATGCAGGAAACTTGATTCCAGTTTTTGGTTCAATTGCATCTCCCTGAAATATTGTGCTTGGCACGGCAACAGATCTACTTTTGATGCGTTTCCCCTCCAGATAAGGCTGATCCATAGGTCTGCTGACATAGTCCTTAATATTTCCCAGTGCCATCGACTCCGCAAGCATCTTTAGTGATCTTTTCAATTCATAAAATGAAATGAACAGTCAGTGAGATATAAGCATACAACATAAACAATAGCAGGAGCGCAAATGAAGTGTATCAATGTGTGCCTTACATATTTTCAAGAGGTGGTACAATAGCCATGGCACCGGCCAGAGTAAGAACGTTGCTGGCGTGTTGCTTCTGAAAATCATTCCACAGTCGCCCAAGAGCTCTGCTTGCAAAATTAGCTAAAAGCTGTTGTACAGCATGCTCTTCTCTTACTAGACAGCCAAACTGCAATACAGCCAAATTTTGCACACGGGAGTTCACTTGGTTGATATGTGACTGGCAAGCTCTAGAGTTAGGGCCTTCCAAACTCATTAACCTACGAAAAATCTTGGGATTAGATGCTCTAGAAAGCCAGTAGCAGAAAGCTCTGGCAAACTTGTTGAGGCGACCAAATGCTTCCTGAACCATCAAATTTCCTGAAGAACAGATCTGCCTGTGCTGTCGCAAGGAACTCCCCACCAATGTGCCGACATGTGTAAACAAGCTCAACCCAAGATCATGGGACATTGGAAAATCTGATGGAAACCTGTGTAGGTATCCCAAATCATGATCAAGATTGGACAAGATTAACCGATCGGCCTTCATCTTAAAATGTTATTCCCAATACAGTCTTCAGAATATTTATAAAAAGGTCTTCAGAGAAAGCTTGTGAATGTATGACGAGGAAAACTTTGTGATCTGGAAATTTCAACAAGATTATGTAAGTCAGCTGTACATGTTCTTTTACACTATAAACTGTACACACATCATCTAACAAGGACGTGATACATATTTTTTGATATACAAAAAAAAAATCACATCATCTACTGAAAATGCATCTAAAAATGAGTCGTTCATCAAATTTACCTTTGAAACTTTGTATTCAGTTAATCAATTTACAATTAGCAGGATTACAATCATGATAAAAAATAGAACTTTCATTGTTCTCATATCAGCAAAGAGAACTTTACTTTTGGAATACTAAAAGCATCCCCATTATATGAAATGCAAATACCATGTACAAATGTGTTTAGATATAAATACCATTTACATTGACGAAAGCAGTATCATTCAATAAAAAACTCTAATCAGAATGTAATTACGGCATCAAAGGTAGAAATTTACAGCCCACAAGCCCCGAAGAACAAAAGGCACTACCCTAATCGTAAAAGAAAAAAAGAGAGAGGAAAAAAATCGATTTCTCCCACAACTACATTAATTAATGGATTCGCCATCCGCAACTCTCCCATCGACACATCAACAACGCAAAAGGAAATATTCAAAGACATGGAAATGATCCCAAACCTGGGCGACTATAAATCGCACCGCGTCCAGATCAAAACGCACGGGAGAGAGGGGAAGAGAGGATCCCGCGATCCCCCTCGATCGATTGCTCCGCGCTACGAAAGCCTCGCGGATCAACCGAAACCGAATCCGGAGAAGAAGATGGGGAGGCGAGCGTGATCAAAGGCAATCCGCCTCCTGCTTGATTAGCCTCCCCAAATCGCCTTCTCCTCGCCTCCCGTGAGGTGAGAGGCGAAGAACGCGTGCTCCTCTCCTCTCCTGTTTGCTCTCTCTTCCTAATTCGAGGCGAAAGGCGACAAGAGCTCCCAATAAAAGTTCCCTCCCTTTTTATTTTCCTTAATAGTCCAAAACAAATTACCATTTACATATAACTCCTCTCCACGTGTGAGCTGAATTATGACCAGCCATACAGGGGTATTAATTTTGTTTATGGATAAGTTGAGGGGATTTTTGGTAAGAGTCCCCGATGGTTTCGGAGAAGGTGAGGGTGCGAGGAGCCGAGGGATATTCCGGCGGGAGATCGGACGGCTAGGAGTTGGCAGGTGGGAAGCGGACAGTGGACGGAGACCGTTGATGTGACGGGTTAATAAGGGAGGGGAGTGGAATTGATCCGCGTCGACCGCGGAGACGGACATGGACGGCGGCTGAAACACGTTTAAAATGGACCGCTGCTTTGTGTTCTTCCTACCGGACACGGGACACGTGTTGACTTTCTACCAGTAAATCTGGTTTCGCATAATTTAGGAAATTTTGACTTCTACACACGTGGCAGTTAAAATAATGGGGCTCTCACTCACTCTGTTTCTTCTTCAAGCTACTAGTACAAACTGAAAATTACATAAACTATTCATACCATTATTCTTGATATTCCACCTCACATACAGCCAACTTCTTCATGTCCAAATTGCTTTCTAATCACACACTAGTAGCTGAGCTCATCACTTGTTTATGTATTTTTACTACTACCTTGTACTCCAATATTTTCGAACGAGTCAAAGCCATGCTTGTCGAACGTGTACATGCTAATGATGCTAATATACCAAGCGACTAGTAGGAACCCTCTCAACAAAAGCGACAACCAGCTAGTATGGAGTACTCCTAGTACCCAACAGAAGCGACAACCAGCAGGGACGAAGTTCCAGATGACACAGGAACAATAGAAGTTCCAGATTTCCAGTGGACCATGCAATCATGCATATGTTGGTTCCCTGTCATCACTCAGATACAACATGCCTATCACTGGAAGGCCATTCTATACAGAAAAATACACAGTATAATTGGAAGGCTGCAGATTATGGAGTTATCCATGATCCCATCACAAGGTTGCCGACGTGAATTCTCCAGCATCGAAATGGAACATTTATTGACAGGAACTCCTAGATTTGTTCATAGAATAAGAATAGGTCATTAGCCAACTGTTTGTTTATAAAGAATGGGACAATAGTTTCAGTTTGAGGCGAACCGACGGGAGTGCTCAGTCCTGAGGGCAGTGAGTGTGTAACGATGAGGGCACAAAAACACTTGGTATGTGCTCCGTCTACTACCTATTCCAGACAACGAAGGATTATCTACTGATATATATGTCGGCAGCACATGAGCTTTCGGCGTTATGTTAAAGGCAGATAGTCTGCATGCATATATGCTTTAGGGATACACCTGCAAAACGTTAAGGATGCCATGAGGGCATGTTTTGGCGATGATAAATACATTTTCTGATCAATCATAAGATATTGATAAAACTATATAATCAGGTGCAACATGGTGTCATGGTGTACGAGGCATTTTGTATCCTACTTCAGGAGGATTATTATGCACCTAAGCAAATAGCTTGGATTTTATGACTTCTAGTAAGACTTGTTTAATCAATTAAGTAGGTGAAACTTCATCTTTTGCCATTCTTTCTGATGAATCTAAGCAGACAGAGAAGAACATAATGGCACAGTTTGGAAATTTCTAAACAATGATAATGATATGCTATATAGATGCCAATACATAGGGCCCGATAAGCCCCAATTTACAGCTTCTTCTCCGCTAATAAAACCGACTCCTTCAACTCGTTCTAAAAAAGTGATAAAAACTGTAATGTCATATGTTCTTACAGAAGTTAATAAATTATTTAGTTAACATGTAGGGTAACCACACAAAAGGTAGTACATGTGTGCATGGTTTCATGCTAGATGTACACACATAGGGCAAAAGAAGATGACATCTTACAGTCTTACCTTTGGACCATATGGGCGAAAGATTGCTTTGACATCTTCAAACACCTCGGAGATTGGTTTTGCTGCATTAATCTGATCAAACAATATGTATTACTGAGTAATAAAAGATCTTGCATTGAAAAACCATATAAGCCATGAGCGCATGCACACAGAATAAGTCCAATAACTGATAACGGTGATCCAAGCAGCAGTCTACACTCTTCAACTGACAGCTTAGCTTTCAATAAAAATGTTTTGTCTTGTTCTATCCATGTAGGCTTCCTTAACTTTCCCTGTATCCTGACCTCAATATCATATTTCTTTGTGGCAATGGGACTCTAACATGCTGTGCAATTGTTTTGAGTATATATGGAATTTCAGGGCATTTAGTTTATGCCACTTTACAGCATTAGCATACACACAATGCGACAGCTTAGTCGAGTAATGAATCAAGTGAAGAGAAAGGGTAGACTCCATATATCAATTCAGTCAAAAAGAATAAACTACATATCCTGGAAATGGCAATCTACATATATCAGACTGAAGAAAACATCCAATCAATTCACAAATCTGTGTGCTCTACTCAAGGATTTTATTTCCCCCATGGTCCCTGATAGCAGTATAGCCTGTTGTGTGGCATGACACTGGCTGACTGATTGCAGTGACAAAATAAGATCAGAGGAAAGTATGTTTTATTCCATCTGTACTTATTGGTTATTATTACTGTAATTTTCAGGTGTTTGATCCTGAACCATACAGCTGTTTGCTATATGGTGTTGTGTGCCTATCTTAAAACATGACAAGCCAGCTAGAGAGAATAAATTGTAATGCAGAAGCATGCATAACCATTTGAATTAACAAATGTACACACCTTTTTAACCATGCCTTTTGACTCATAATACTCAATTACAGGCAAGCTGGATTCTACAAATACTTTGAATCTTTTCCTGATAGTCTCAATGTTATCATCACTTCTTCCCTGCAATTGAACAAGAAAATTGACTGATAAAATGAATACTATGGTGAGTATGTCATGCAATCAAACAAATTATTGTCAGAGAAGAAGCAAACCTGGTTGCGACTCAAAAGGCGTCTTTCCATTTCTTCCTCAGAACAATCAAAGAATAGCACAAACTCTGGAGATACTTTGGCCTGAAGCATTGTGAAATAACTAAAAGTATGAATGCCAAACAGCCACATAAAAAATTTCCATACTGTTTTATTAAAAATAATAAAGACTAGATAGCTTACAACACTCTCAAATGTAGTACGGTTCTCTTCATTCCTTGGAAATCCATCAATAAGGAACTTGTCATTTCCACTCTTTGTTATGGCTTCTTCCAAAAGCTTTGTGGTTACCTCAGATGGAACGATTTTCCCTTCCTTTATCACAGTGTCAATCATAGCTCTGAAAAAAATAAATAATCAGCAACCAAGTGAGTGAAATAAATGATTATGACATTAACATAGGCACATGCATGTGTGCTTTTATACCCATTCTCTGAACCAGACTTGATTTCTTGGCGCAAGAGATCACCAGCGCTAAGATGGGTAAAACCAAAATGCTCTACGATATTGCTGCATTGAGTTCCCTTTCCACTTCCAGGACCACCTGTTCATGGATTCTACATCAGATTTATACAACACGGACATAAACAAAGCATGTATATAACAATTAACAACAGCAGAGGAAACAAGGAATTGACAGCAAAGTTTGCTTTCTTCCATAAAGTGACAGTCAGAGACTTGAAATTACCAATAAAGAACAGAGAAAAAATACCTAAAACAAATACAATTGCAACTTTCTTTCCACCCAACATGTTCTCATTTATATCCTGCAAAAGGATAACTTTTAACCCATTGCAATGTATGCCAGGTTAAAAAGAACAAGTGTAATGTAAAATAAAATCCATGGTATCCATAGATTTAGCCATATTCTCTTATCATGGAATGAACTGCATGACGAACAATCTAAGGAATCTGGTAAGAATTGCAAGATAATGTCAGAAAAATACCTCCATTTCAGTAACTACTGCTGGGTCATCCACAGCTGTGCTCATGGCTGTGCAATAATAATATCCATGGTTCAGTTCAAACATCAACGTGATGCAGAAGTATTTGACATAGATATGAGATACACATGATTCATAAGAAAGGGAGCATTAAGCAGTAAATAGTACTACTAGTAAAAATAAACAGTGCAAATGACAACATGGAACATGCAAACAGGACCACAAAGTATAAAATAACCAATTCTATGTTGATCATGACGACATAATATATATTCACGGTGCACAAATATGTTTCCTAATTCCAAACATTGAATTATTCCCAGGCTAAAGACGCAAGAGATTATTCCACCAATTTTCCGCCTCAGCAGTACAACAATCCACCGCAAACCACTTCCCTAATACAGAGTAGGTTCGAACTTGCCAGTAAACAAGCAAGCAGCCAAACATCAACGATTCACACCACGCAAGAAATTCTGTATCAATAGCTTATACTCTACAGACCACAACAACCAGATCGGGGGAATAGAAAGCGCGGCGCGGAGAGGGACGAGGGCCGGAAAACACGAACCTTAACTGTTGAGCCCATTGCCGCAGAAGCCACCGGACGACGGGAAGAGGTAGGTGCGGCACGCGCCGGAGGCAGCCTGGCGGCGGAGAGCGGTGGAGTTCACTCACCGGTAACGGCGGCGGCGGACGGTGGCGAGATGAACAGATAAATTACTACTCCGTAAAAAAGAAGGGGCTTGTTTTTTGAAATAAAAAAGTGGCCGACGAACAAGTCAATGTGCAGCCCAGCTGCCCAGGTACTCGCGGCTGGGGTAGATTTTCGATCGTTGGATCTGAAATATACGGCTGCGATTAGGGACAGCATCTGAGACGGTAATCCACGGAACAGTGGGCTCCACATCTGTCCTGCGTGATGCGGGTAGCAGCTGGCTGGCTTCGCGTGGGCCGTCTCGGGCTGGGCTCCCGGCTCGTACGGCTGAACAGGAGGGTGGAGAAGAATGGGCCTGGCCCAGGAAGAGGAGAAGATAGGCAGGCCGAGCTGGCTTGGTTTTGGAGGAACAGAAAGAAGGCGATGGGCCCATGGCCTGCGGAAAAAATAAGTCAGGTTCAGTCCTAACGGAATAGTGAATTGGGGTCTGATTAAGAGTAAATTTCACTTTGGTCATTTTTATTACAGAATTTTCACTTTAAACCACTCATTAACCGATGTTTTTATTTTGGACCGGGTAATCTTGTCTATGTTGCACTTTAGACTACCCGACTCTTTTATAAAGCATATAAACAAATTTGATTTATGTCGGTTCCTGCTTTTAAATAAACTCCTACTGATGTACATAGATCATTTCTTATACATATGCCAAAAGAAATTTAGATGTGCAAAAGAGTTTACGATGGTCTAAAATGTCACAAAGGTAAGATTACCCGGTCCAATGTGAAAACATCGGTTAGAAGCTGGTCCAAAGCAAAACAACAGTAATAAAAGGTGACCCAAAGTGAAATTTACTCTCTGATTAATTTGGGTCGATGATGGAAATTAATTTGGGTTCTGTAAAATTTTTTAGGAGGTGGGTGGTGAAAAATGAATTGGGACAGGTCGAAATAGATGGATTTGGTTATATTGGCATAACCTTTTGGACATATGTGTAAAAAAACTTTTGGATATAGCAAAATGCATGTCATTCATTTTTCTGAAGAAAGATATTGGCTGTGTTCGGATGTGCCCAAAAGGGCAGATTGTCTACTGGTTATGTTTTTTCTCGACACGCTTCCCGAACTACTAAACAATACATTTTTTTGGAAAAAATTTCTAAAAAATGTTATGTTAAAAAATCAACGTAATTCATTTTTCAAGTTTAAAATAACTAATACTTAATTATCATAAGCTAATGATATTTCTCATTTTACATATAACACCATTTTTTTGCTACTATTCCCAACCCACACCTCCGAACACACGGCCATGGGCATGCTACATAAGGCCCGACATGCAACTACAGTAGCGTTTGAGCAGAATAAATGAATGGAATAACGTATGGTACTCAGTACTCACTCTACCTGAAAATAAGTACCAAGTCAAACTTCACGATTTTGACCAACAACAGTTAAAAATAATAGAAATAAGACTTATCAAATATTAATAGTGTTATTAGGTCTGTCGTTAAACAAACAACATAGTAGTCATATGTAATTTCTAAAAAACTTACTTTTATAAATATTATCGATTAAAATAATGTCTCTAAGATCATGTTTAAGTTTAATTGCATTTTGGAAAAGGGGTAGCATTTAGGCCTAGGAGTGCGTACTTGAGTTGGAAATGAACTTCCCAATCATTAGGCCTTAGCAGCCTCCAGTGAGACAAAAAGCATCAGGAAACTTTACGAGGAACAAAGACGTTTTCCCTTCGATACATATCATTTCAGTCCCCCTCTATCAATATGCATGCATGTATCAGTAGGATTTGACAGCCAGGCCATCAATTCAGCGTTAGCATTTCCCAACGGATCGAAGACAATTAGCAGCAGAATGCATTCGACTACGGTGAATTTCTAGGCTACTACTGCTCACCGTTGACGTATCACATATGTGTGTTCCGTAAGAAATGTACGAAACTGGCTGCTTGCTCTTGCGTCAAACTTTCTTCTTGGTGCCGGCAGCTTCACATGAATAAATTAATGCATTCAGGCAGCTTGCATATATCATACTCGGTAATTATAACTGTAGATCTGCCATGTTGATTACTAATCAATTAAGCTGGAAGCATCAGCATCGTGATTCGTAAACCATTCTTCTTCAAAAAATAAAAGCATCGTGAACCATGCATCCACATATCTTTGCATATAATTAACAAGACGAGATAGGTGTTCGTGCCATATAGGAGAACTATATATATACCCCCCATGTGTACATGAAAAACATACTCGACGATCCGACGAGGCGATCGAATTAACTAATGGAGGAAATCAGCAATAAGTGCAGCGTGGCCATCGTCGGCGCCGGCGCGAGCGGGCTGGCGGCGTGCAAGCACCTGCTGGCGAGGGGATTCCACCCGGTGGTGTTCGAGTCGGGGGAATCCACCGGCGGCGTGTGGCGCCGTACGCTGGCCACCACGCGGCTGCAGACGCCGGCGTCGGCGTACAGGTTCTCCGACTTCCCGTGGCCAGCGGCGATGGCGGAGGAGGAGGACGTGTTCCCGCGGCACGACGAGGTGGCGGCGTACCTCGAGGCGTACGCGGCGCGGTTCGGCGTTCTGGACTGCGTCCGGTTCGGATGCAGGGTGGTCGCCGCCGAGTACGTGGGCGTGGCGGAGGAGGAGGCGGCGGCGTGGGTGCGGTGGTCGGGGAACGGGGAGGCGTTCGGCGACGGCAGGGGGGAGTGGGTTCTCACCGTGCAGCACCGCGATTCGTCGGAGGGCACCCAGGTAAACACTTACGTATAGGCTACTGCATGTACTTGGTACCCAATTAAAGTGGCAAGCTCACGTACACTTGTGTAAGTTGTACTTGTACGTGCGTGCTACACACTACTAATCCTAATCCTTTTAGCAAGCTGATTTGACCAGCTTATAATCTACTAGCGCTTAATTTATTGCCACGGCAAACTTTTTTTTTTGAACTGGCCACGGCAAACTTAATACAAGTAGTTTACTCTCGTGGAGAGAATCTTTTGGATTTTGACCCGGTACTCTTTTTACGAGATGGAGGAGCACACGTAAACACACATGTGACAATGGCTAATATTCGACATTTCTTTTTTTAGGATCTGATTAATATTCGACATGTGATAAAAATAACAAAGTACACGTTGAACTTACAGTTAAATTTATTAATTATCTTTTGTAATTTGTAGAGGTCAAATTCAAATGTGCTTGCTTATATGGTGGTTTGTCGTGTAATTATTTATATCTGTTTTTTTTTCTAAAAAAAGACAACTACGTGGATGATATTCAAGAAACGAACGAGGAGATATTCCCCTCAAAGTTTTAAAAGAGTTTTCCATAGCGACAAATGATATTCGATAATCTCTTGTGATTGCATATATACGGAGTATAATCTTTTGTGATTGCACAGATATATAAATTCGATTTCGTGATCCTCTGCATTGGGAGGTATGGCGCTGCGAGTATCCCGTCATTTCCACCCACGAGAGGACCTGAAGCGTTCCATGGCCATTTGCTCCATTCCATGGACTACTCGAGCATGGATCACGCGGACGCGGCCGAGCTGATCCACGGCAAGCGGGTCGCCGTGGTTGGTTCCGGCAAGTCGGCCTTCGACATCGTCGCGCAATGTGCTGAGGCGAATGGTACAAATTTTGAACGTTTACCTTTACATTTTGCAAATTCAACTCGCATTGTGATCGAGAAAATCGTACGAATTTGTGAATGTTTTGTGTGTGCAACTTCCATGCTAGTCTCTATCGTAAAACTGCTCGTTTATTTTGCTGGTTGTCAGGGAGCAAGTACCCATGTACAATGATCTACAGAAGCGCACAGTGGATGGTGGATACAGGGCCAGTGTGGGGTTTAAACCTCCAGAACCTGACCACGTCACGACTGTCCGAGCTGATGGTTCACAAGCCTGGCGAAGGCCTCTTTCTGAGCGTTCTCGCCACAATGCTGACTCCACTGGTAATAGGAAATGAAAATAAATCGTTACTAAATATTGACAGTTTTGTTCACAATCGATCCATTAATTCTTCAGAGATGGTTGCTGTGGAAGTTGATGGAGACGTACTACAAGAGGCACACGCCGATGCAGAGGCATGGCATGGTGCCAAGCTACAGCTTCTCGCGATCAGCCCTGGCTTGCCGGCTCGGAATTCTCCCGGAGAGATTCTACGACCAGGTGGACGACGGCAGCATCGTGCTCAAGAGGTGTGACCCATCTTTCAGCTTCTGTGCCAACGGGCTGGTCTTGGACGGCACCGGCGATCGTGTCGATGCCGATGTGGTCATCTTCGCCACCGGCTACCAGGCTGATCGGCAGCTAAGGGAAATATTCGTTTCACCATGGTTCAGCAAGATCGTCGGAGAAACCTCGGACGCCACCGTGCCTCTCTACAGGTCGATCACTGCGTGTGTTTCACCAACCAATGTGTATCATACCATAAAATTTCTCTTATATTTGTTTCGTCTTTTGAATCATCTAACAGATGAGTGTTGTAATGTATTTGGCAGACGATGTGTGCATCCTCGGATACCGCAGATGGCGATCATCGGTTACACGGAGAGCGCGGCGAACATTTACCCCTACGAGATGATGGCGAAGTGGGTGGCGCACCTGCTTGACGGCGCGTTCCGTTTACCAGCCATCTTGCAAATGGAGAGGAGTGTGGCAGAATGGGCTTGTTGGGGGCGGAACATGAGACATTGCAGTGGCAACTACTTTCGAAAGTCGTGCGTCGGCACTGTTACGACGTGGTACAATGACCAATTGTGTCGGGATATGGGGTATGGCCCAAGGAAGAAGAAGGGGTTCCTTGCTGAGTGGTTGCAGCCTTATGGACCTACTGACTATGCCGATATCAAGTGATCACATCAGAAAGTATGAAAAATTGATGGAAAAATAATAAATGATCCGAGTATATATATATCTAAAGAGGGTTGATATCAAAACATTGTTCTAAAGTAAGCAATACTGTCCAAACATATTTAAAACTAATAAATTGATTTTTAAATGTATGATTAACATGTACCATTCGTATTGAATGTGTAGTAGAATTGTAATGTGAACAGAGGTCGCCGGCTAGTGCCAACAAAAAGTCAAGTGCATTATATCATATAAGAGTCCCTATACTCTGAAAATGTTAAAGTGTCTTATCCGCGTCCAATTAAAAGTACCACATCCCTTGAAAGTTTTATTTACGCTGACATAGATTATAGATACCACCTCCCCTTCTTCTCACTTCTATCTCCCTTTCTTCCCCCTTCTTGAGTGTAGTTGTTGTCCTCCACAGAAGAGGAAGGGGTATGCGATGGCTCCGTTAAAGTTTAGTTATTGCTTGTAAGAGAAGATAGAAGGGAGGTGACAGTCATATCAACACCATGTACAATTCCAGAGGGGAACATGGAAATTTTGGACCGACATGTCAGACTCCACACATCATTTTAAGAGGGAATAATTGTATAAATCACTCCAATTATCACTCTGGTTTCAATATTTCACTCCATAATCTATTTGTTGCTAAAAAAAAACACCCGTCCCAATACTATAAAGACCAAAATCCCCCACCACCCCCTTCCCCCGCCTCCCCTCCACTATGGTTCGTTAGCTAAAACTAAGCTACAACGTAAATAAATGAAAAAGGAGGCTTGATCATCGCCATTTGTTGTCTCCGTGTTTAGCATTCTCTGTTCACATTCATCTTCATTATTCGTTTGATGTCAGACTAACCTCGTACCCACATCAGACCTAGTTGATATGACCCATATTAAAAGAATATACCAAATCAGCTCCTCACAAAGGAGGAGGAGGCAACATCATAATGGTGTAGCATGGGTGGGTTTTTGCAACAAAAAGTGTTATGAGGTGTAATATTGAAACAAGAGCGACAAATAGGATGGTTTTTATAATTCTTTTTCCTAGTTTAGAGGAAACAAGCTATATATAGAGGATAGAAACCCAAATGACATGTCAGGATAAATTTAAATACTGCCGATGCATTTCACTCGCAGTAATGAGAAGATTTTTTTTACTCCGTGTAATTTGATCATGAAAATATTACATCCATGGACCACGATAGCTTTTTAGCATAGGGGCCTGTATAGGGGGCTTTAGATTTTAAGAAGTGTTAGTTTCGGAGAATCTTTAAAAGCTCCAAAACCCAACTTTTATAACTTCTAACTTAGTTTATTTTCTAGAATCTCTAGCTACAGATTTTTAGAAGCTAAATCAGAATCTAGACTATTTGTTAAAGCTTGTAGCAGCTGAAGATTATAGGAGAAGCTGCAGGCGTAGAATCTCCCCAAACAAGGCCTAATACCTGCATGGCACTCCATGACAAGTTGTATATGAAGGTAGTAGCTCTATATCCTTTAAGATTTTTTCCATCAAAGAAATGAAACTAAGGGTGTGTTGGGGAAAATTTTTTTGATTGGATGTCACATCAAATATTTGACCGAATGTCAGAAGGCTATTTTGGCGACTAATTAAAAAACTAATTACATGGGGTGTTAGGAAACCATGAGATGAATTTATTAAGCCTAATTAATCCGTCATTAGCACATCTGGGTTATTATAGCACTTATGGCTAATCATGGACTAATTAGGCTCAAAAGATGCGTCTCGCAATTTCCATCCAAACTATCTTCTCCATTCTTAAATGTTTGATGCCATTGACATTTTTACAAATGTTTGACTGTTCGTATTATTAAAAAAATTTATGAAATTATTAATTCTTTTTCTACCATTTGATTTATTGTTAAATAAACTTTTATACACACATATAGTTTTATATATTTCGTAAAAGTTTTTGAACAAGACGAACGGTCAAACGTGTAAACGTGTGTGAAAAAATCAACGGCGTCAAACATTTAAGGATGAAGAAAGTATGCAATTAATTTTATTTTTTATCTATATTTAATGCTTCATGCATATGTTTAAAAATTTAATGCGATGTTTTTGGAAAAAAAATATTTTGGAAACTAAACAAAGCCTAAATCCTAAAGTGCAAATGCCTAACACATGATTGGAGCATAAAACTGAACTGTGCAACACATGACTGGAGCAGGCGACACATGATTGGAGCAGATGACATATTTTATCTTTCCCTAAATGATATGGCCGTTATGGTCATATATGTCCATATCCGTCTTTAGAAGTTAGAACTAAGCTCACCCATCCCATCGTCGTCAATGGATGCGACCAAGAAGCGCGTGGCCATCGTCGGCGCCGGCGCTAGTGGCCTGACGGCGTGCAAGCACGCGCTGGCGAAGGGCTTCCGTCCGGTGGTCTTCGAGACCAGCGACAGCATCGGCGGCGTGTGGAGGCGCACGCTAGCGTCGACGAGGCTGCAGTCGCCGGCGTTCTCCTACATGTTCTCCGACTTCCCGTGGCCGCCGGACGCCGCCGCCGAGGTGTTCCCGCGGCACGACCAGGTTGTCGACTATCTCGCCGCCTACGCGTGCCGCCACGGCGTCCTCGACTGCGTCCGGTTCGGCTGCAAGGTTCTCGCCGCCGATTACGCCGCCGGAGCGCCGGACGAGCAGGTGGCGGCGTGGGAGCATTGGTCGGGCAACGGCGAGGCCTTCGGCGACGGCTCCGGCGAGTGGCTTCTCACTGTTCAGCACCGTAGATCTGAAGCCACCCAGGTAAAATTCGTATGCGATTTATCACTGACATTTCGGAAGGAAGTCAAAATTTCGTCAAAGAATTTGTAAGAGAGCAATTCTTGGTGTTCAGATACATAGATTCGACTTCCTGATAATCTGCACTGGGAGATTCGCCGGAGTTGCCCACATCCCCATATTTCCACCAAACCGAGGTCCCGAAGTTTTCCATGGCAAAGTGGTTCACTCCATGGACTACACTAACATGGGCCACGCCGCCGCCGCCGAGCTGATCAGAGGCAAGCGCGTCGCCGTCGTCGGCTCAGGCAAGTCGGCATTCGACACGGTGGCAGAGTGCGCTCCGGCAAATGGTAAGACGGCCGGCCGGCACGCGCAGTATTAATTCTGCATTTCGCAGTGATCGAATTTGTGATTTTTGTGCTACTGAGGATGCGTTATCAGGTTCCAGGTACCCGTGTGCCATGATCTGCAGGAGCGGGCGGTGGATGGTGAACGGTGGATTCGTGTGGGGCGTCAGCCTTGGCCACCTCTTCTGCAACCGGCTTGCCGAGCTGATGGTTCACAAGCCAGGCCAAGGGCTCGCATTGACACTCTTGGTCATACTTCTCACCCCATTGGTCCGTGCCACACCCGTAATGAGCATATAAATCTGAATTCAACTATGAGTTTTTTTTTTTTGAGTTGAATTCAACTATGAGTTGAGTGGCCGTTTTGGTACTGAAAATGTTTTTTTTTTCTTCAGAGATGGCTGCTATGGAAGCTGGCAGAGACGTACTACAAGATGCAGATCCCGATGGAGAAGCACGGGATGATGCCAGAGGAGAGCTTCGCGGAATCAATGTCTTCCTGCCGGATCGGAGTCCTCCCGGACAAGTACTACGACATGGTGAACGAAGGCAGCATCGTCATCAAAAAAACCAAATCCTTCAGCTTCTGCACGGACGGCCTCGTCCTCGACGACACCGGCGAGCGCGTCGACGCCGACGTCGTCGTTCTCGCCACGGGATTCCGTGGCGACAGGTCGCTCAACGAAATGCTCGTCTCGCCGACGTTCAGGAGCATGGTCGCTGACACCCCGGCCCCACTGTACAGGCAGTGCGTGCACCCGAGGATACCGCAGATGGCGGTGATCGGATACACGGAGAACCTGACGAGCATCTACACGTTCGAGATGATGGCCAAGTGGGTGGCGCACCTCCTCGCCGGCGCGTTCCGGCTGCCGAGCGTCCGGGCGATGGAGGCCAGCGCGGCGGAGTGGCACGAGCACGTCTTGAAGGTTGACAAGCCGTGCGTCGGCGGCGTCAGCACGTGGTACAACGACGAGCTGTGCCGGGATATGGGGTATGACCCCAGGAGGAAGAAGGGGATTCTTGCAGAGTGGCTGCAGCCGTATGGTCCAGCTGACTATGCTGATATCCTGTGATGTGTCTGAACTTTGCAATGATCATCATTACTGATTTGCTCGTGAATACGATAAAAACACAAAAACTTGAGATTGTGCGATGATAGTGCAAAATAAGTTGGGGGCAGAGATATATAGATTCACGTTTCGAGGAAAGGATCGTTGTTCCAAAACTTTGTTATGTGTATCGATCGCACAATTGCCCACCGGAGTGAGGCTCTTTCTTCTTTCTTTCCCTTCTATTATTTTTTCGAAACAATAATGTTCGTGTCATGTGTCTGGGAAAGAAAAAGGGAAGACGTATCGAGTCAACAGTGTTGAATATCCGTACTTGATTGACCGCAGAAACAATCGGAACAAGATCGTTGATCCTTTCGATCAAAACCACCGCACTACTCAACTTGTCGACTCGCCGAGTTGCCGTAGCGTGTTCTGACTGCTGACATATGTAGTGGATTGTAGTAGATCCATAGAAAGATAGATGTGGTAGTAGTAGGGATGGACGTGGCCAGCCCATGGATAATGGGTGCTTCATTTTAGTTCAAGGCCGTGATCATTTCTTCTATTTTTTTTTTCTAAAAAGCGGATGACATATGAATGAGGAAAAAAAATAAAACTTTTGCATCTATTTTATTCATGATTTTTTGAACTGAAGTTTTATTTATGATTTGAAATCCAAAACTAAAAAAGATTACGATGAAAAAACCTCAAAATCAACTTTAAAATTAAGATTAAAAATTAAAAATTTGGTTTATTTGGTTAAACTAAAATAGGCTACTGATTACCTACAGGCCGATCCACACCCATCCCTAATGATACTAGTAATTCACATTAGATCTTTCTTTATTGATCAATTAGAAATGTAATAAGTAATACAACTGTTCATCCTAATACCGGATATGATGTTTAGTAAAACTAATCAGAAAATATGTTTATCTTGGTCAAATTCACTGTATTTCCAAAATTTACATCCAGCACTAAGTAGCTACTATATTTTAGGATGGAGAAACTTATCCCTTTGGATTGTCACAATGGTTCAAAATATCGTTCCTACAACCACAATAGATTGCTACTCTTCATAGGATCGATTTATTATTCTCCTCACATCTTTGACTTGTTCGGTTTCGAAGAAAAGCAAATAATTTGGATTTTTAAGAAATACTTCCAACGATTAAACCGCAGGAAACCAAAGGAAGATTTTCTTTCCTACAAGTCCTATAGAGAAATCATATGAAAATTTTCATCCAACATTTCTATGGATTGATCTGCCACACATTCACATTTTTTTCTTTTTTTTTGTATTTCTGTGAGGAAAAAATTCCTGAATAAGTCCTACACATTCTAAGATCTCCATAAACGTCAATGTCATCCTAGGTTCAGCAGAACTGTTTTTTGTACTGCTCTTACCATTAGTGTAGTATTCAATAGTTGCACAAAACACTAGAACCTGCAAAGCAAGCTATGTGAAATGGGGAGTAGTCCCAAACGGTGGAGCCTGTATCTGTTTCGCACCAAAGTAAGTTTTTTTAGAAGGCGGCACCAGAGTGAGTTTTGGTTGCATGCAAAGTAAAATACGAAGTCAACTATAGTAACCCACCCCACCAGCCTATATTAAATTCATCAGCATAAACCTCCCCAAGTTTGTGTCATTCCCCTCTGCAATATAATTACGGCAATACTCGTTGTCTCTGCTCACGAAAGAAAACAACTCTGAAAATACGGTCAAAACAACACAGAAAACGTGGCATTTACAGATAGTCAACCCTTCCGTGTC
>CM002484.1:4195083-4238066 GCA_000325765.3 Leersia perrieri | reverse complement strand
GAACCAACCTACGCCCGCCCGGACCAGATAGGACCCAACCTTCCGGACACGACAAGCCGCGAGCTCTCGAGTCGATCGAGACACCGCGCGTCGCGTAGCATAGGCACAGCAGCGTGCCCGACTCCGCCACGCGCGCGATCGACAGACGCCGAGACCCGGTCTTGCCGCGGCGGTCAAGCTCAAGCCGTCAAGCTAGGCCCCGCGTGTGCGCGCGCGGGCAGGAGGCCGCTCGTTACTCGTAGTGGCGGTGAGCTGCGAGAGTCGCGTCGCGTACCGGCGCGTACGTGCGCCCGTGTGTGCCTGGATTGGGATGGTCATGGACCGCGTGTGCGTCAGCTGCGTAACGTACGTGTGGCGGACTGTGTGGTGGGGGGCGGCCTTGGCCTCTCTTCATCGGGGGGTCTCGCGACCGCGACGCGTGTGAACCGTTGCTCGCTTTCACCACGGTTTCGGTGTGTGCTATGAGCAGAGTTGTGCTCGTTTTCACCACGTGCGTGCGTAGATCAGCCCAGCGACCACCTCGCTTTCCATTTTTCCAAGTTTCTCTGCTCAATTCTGGCAAAAAGAAAAAAAGGATTAGATGTTCGAATTCGTTAATTAAATTCTTTTGAAAACGAAGGTTTTGGTAATATGCCTCTGCAACAAGTCACACCGTCAGACCAACGGTACGGTTGTGTAAAAACAATTTCTTTTCGCCGGGTTCTTCTTTCATTTGCAATCGTTCACGATTCTGTTCTAAAGGGGCAAAGAAAACTCCACCAGTCTACGATTACGTTACGCTTTTAAGATTTTCCTGTCGTTCAGTTATACACTTTTTACCGCCGGCTTAAATTGCCAAGACATGATGACTGAGGACCAAACAAAAGAATTTGACATTCCGCTACTTATGAACACATATGTTATCCTAACATGCTATATATCAACATGTTTCATAACTTTACCAGTTGGCATATACTTTGCCTGGCTATTTCTAGGCAATACAATGTGATCTCTCAGAGTTGAAATGCAGCTAGCACGATCGCCTCTTTTCTTATTTGTGGGAAACCACTTTCTACGTACCAGCAATCCCCGTATATATGTTCATATTCACTAAAGAAATGTGAAAGTAAAACTCGCACGGAGACTGAACAAAGGCATGTGAGAAACACTCTGGCTCACATGGAATGGAATGGAACGTGTCAACGAGTTAACGGAATGCATCAAGTTGTCATGTACTGTAGTAATCTGTACATTTCCGTCTGAAAAACAATATCATATTGTTCTTCAAAAAGAATTGAGATCTGTTCATTCCTATGATCCGTTTGACTCGGTCGTGGAAGAATTTATACAATTGATTTTAGACTTGTGGGCATGAAACATGCAGGATTGTAAGACTACGCAAGATGCAATGAGTGCCGCGTCACATTTTGAATAGAACTGAAAGAAAAACCCAACATATTGGAACTATAGTTCAATTATGAACAAAACTAGCATATCTCAATCTATATGTATGATACGGAATATCTGAAAAGAAGTACTCTATATTTACGGTTGAGAAGTTAATGAGTTAATCCCCTGGTAAAAAAAAAATGATGTTTGAACTTTTTAACGGGTCATTGAGGTGCGGTTTTGACCATATTTTTAAAATACAAGTTTGTAATATTATGAAATTATTTTTGAAGATAAATGTAAAAATGCCATTTTCATTGTCACGTCCCGACCCCTCTCACCCGGGCTAGGTCGGGCCCGCTAACACATGGTTACTTTCTAGGACATGAAGACTTCCCTCACAGACCAACACATGTCTTTTCTGCGCACTTTGTCCTCACTCATGCGTACCCAGGAAGAACTTCTCGGTTGGTCACCTATCCTGAAATTGCTCCAGGCCAAGTACGCTTAACCTTAGAGTTCTCTCTAGGACATGCATGTCCTTACTCATGCATACCCAGAAAGAACTTCCCAGTCGGTCACCCATCCTGAAATTGCTCCAGACTAAGCACGCTTAACCTCTAAGTTCTCTCTAGGACATCAAGACTTCCCTCACAGACCAACACATGTTTTTTCTACGCACTTTGTCCTCACTCATGCGTATCCAGGAAAAACTTTCCGGTCGGTCATCCATTCTGAAATTGCTCCAGGCCAAGCACGCTTAACCTCAGAGTTCTCTTGAGACGAGCTTTCGGAAAATAAGTTGCAACTTATTGATATGAGTATTCTATCGATCCCATTAAGTCCTAAATCGGGATGTCACATTCATTCTTTAGTGATGTATTTTAAAAATCATGAACAAAATAAAAGTTTGATCCAACACTGTCTAAAATATCATATAATCAAAAAGCATATTTGATTATTTTCTGCGATAATAATAGGTAGAAATCATACCTCTATACCCACAAGTATAGGAGTATTTGCCAAGCAGAACACTTTTGACCACCCACATTACGATTTATTTGAGGGAATAGCCATGTAAAAAAGTTGCAACTAATTTTCCCTGTATTAGAAAGACTTGAGTCCAAGAGGAGAAAAATAGAGAACAAAATGTACGAAAAATAGGTGAGACATGCGATTCTACAATAAACCCAACCAATCATGTGTGATCTGATGGAACTTGTAACATCAGTAGATCACCTAATATGATGTTATCCAGAAGGGCAAGGATCACTAACCTAAAACGCACCAATTAAACTCCCCTAAATGATAAGAACAAACCACTACTCTTGTTCCTTTCCACCAAGGAAGTTTCAGCGGGTGTTGGTGTGTCGCCATCCATTACAAGCCACACATCGATGCATACATCCGCCCATCACCAAAACTACTGGTCCCATATCATATGCTTTTCAAGTAGCTTTCGCCCACTAACTAACTAGAAAAGTTAAGTACAACATCCCCAATGATGCAATGATAACATGGTTAATTAATTCCCCCATTAATTAATCCTAATCCCCCCTCGAATTAAATCACCTGCTGGAATTAACTCCGTGTCAAAGTTCAATAAATATAACTTTATGTCAAAGTCAATTGGGAGGACAGGCCATCTCTTTCCTGACCCCCCGTTAACCCACCCACCCGGAACTAGCCACTCACACACCCACAAGCTGATTAACCCAAAGCCAGCCACTTCTTTATATACTCCCGCTCCATCTCCCCTTCTTCTCCCACCTAGCTCGTGACCAACCCCAGCTCCGGCGACGATTCTTGGATTCTTCAATTCTTGGATTCTTTGATTTCTTTGGTTGATCGCTCGGTGCAAGCTAAAGCTAGCATGTCGAGGCGTTTGTTTGCGTGTTTTGGGCGGGGAGGCGGCGAGGAGTCGGATCAGGAGGAGAGGAGGAAGGAGAAGAAGCCGGCGCTGCGGCGGCGTAGGACGGTGAACCTCCGGTCGCTGTCGCTGGAGGACCTGTCGCGGACGCTGGAGAGGACGAACCTGCACGCGTTCACGCTCGACGAGCTGAAGACGGCGACCAAGAACTTCTCAACCAGCAACTTCCTCGGCGAGGGCGGGTTCGGCCCGGTGTACAAGGGCTCCATCGACGGTGGACTCCGGCCTGGGCTCGAGGCTCAGCAAGTCGCCGTTAAGTATCTCGACAGCGACGGCGTCCAGGGGCATCGCGAGTGGCTGGTACGTTCCTTTTCTGGTGTAAACTGATGATGATGATGATGTTCGAATTACCGGTTGATGATTTGTTAATTGTGAGATCGATGATTAATTGAGTGTTTGTTGTGGTGATTGATCAGGCTGAGGTGGTGTATCTTGGGATGCTGAGCCATCCTCATCTGGTGAATTTGGTGGGATTCTGCAACCAGGATGACCACAGGATGTTGGTGTACGAGTACATGCCCAGGGGCAGCCTCGAGAACCACCTGTTCAAGAGTAAGTGACAATTGCCACTTTGATTTGGGATTAAATTGCTGTGTAAGTTGAATGTTGTAGTTAGCTAATTGAAGTATGGGTGCAGATCTGCTTGCGTCGTTGCCATGGTCGACGCGGCTGAAGATCGCCGTTGGCGCCGCGAAGGGGCTGGCTTTCCTGCACGAGGCCGAGACGCCGGTGATCTACCGCGACTTCAAGGCCTCCAATATTCTTCTCGACAAGGTAATCTTCAACCTCTGCCATGATCTCACACAGCAAGTTTAATTTGGTTTGCAATTCAGGGGAGTTACAATTTGGTAACAGTAAAAATTAAGAATGGAATTATTGTTAAGTTGCAAAGTGTAGAGCAAGTAGGGTGAGATTGTACTATAGGAGTAGTTGTTTATTTTGTACACGACACAATCCGTCGAACGAATGGATAGCACGTTGTCAACTGTTTCCAGCCGGGTCAAATCGTATAGCTTCTAGCAGCAGGATTAATCAAACCAGGACACTCGTGCTCAAATCAGATTTCGTATTGCAATAATGCGACAAATTAGCAGCAAAACCTTCATTGTTTATTACAGAGGCCGGCCGTTGGCCGTGGATCGATCTGCTTTGTCTGGTTCGTTAGGGATCCACGGTTTTTATAGTCCAACGATCCAAACTGCCAAACTGATTTGTCGAGTCAGTACGGTACATGCTAACCACTACCGCAATCGAACACCAACATTTGATTTGATCCTGAAGTCAAAACGCACGCCAAAAACTCAAAAAACTTCTTAAAAAACGCTGCAAGAATCTCCTTGATCCTAAAATCCTTCCAAGTTCTGACCTTGAGTTGTCAAATATTTTCACAGGATTACACAGCGAAGCTGTCGGACTTCGGGCTGGCGAAGGAGGGCCCACAGGGCGACGCGACACACGTGACGACACGTGTGATGGGCACGCATGGGTACGCGGCGCCCGAGTACATCCTGACCGGCCACCTGACTTCACGGAGCGACGTGTATAGCTTCGGTGTCGTGCTCCTCGAGCTGCTCACCGGCCGTCGGTCCGTCGACAAGCGGCGGCGCGGCCGGGAGCAGAACCTCGTGGACTGGGCCCGTCCTTACCTACGGCGGGCCGACAAGCTTCACCGCATCATGGACCCGAGCCTCGAGCATCAGTACTCGGCCCGCGCCGCGCACGCCGCGGCAAAGGTGGCGCACGCATGCCTGCAGAGCGTGCCCAAGTCGAGGCCCTGCATGCGTGACGTCGTCGATGTGCTCGAGCCGCTGCTCGCCGTCGATGATGACACACCCATGGGCCCGTTCGTGTTCACCGTCGGCGGCGAGGAGGCGGCGGGGAGCAGCGGCGCCGGCGACGACGAGCCGGAGAGGCGGAGCCGTCGGGGAAAGAGGCATGTCACGTCGGCCGTGCACGCGGAGAGCCCGTTGCGCGACGGGCGGTACGCGAGCAGAGTGAAACGGCCGGAAAGCCCACCAAGCGTGATCTGACAAACGGCGCAGGCACGCGGACGGGGGCATGAGTACATAGAACAAACAAGCTGAAATTGTACATAGTGATTACCGGTTCCTTTATTCTTTTTTACTAGTACATTCTTTTCGTGGTGTTTTTTTTTGTCCAAAGAATTTGCTAAGAAATGTTGATTAATATAGTTGCTTAGCTCCCTTTGCACGAAATAAAAAAGGCATTCTCTAGATTTTAGACGTCCAAAATTTTTACACATATGTAATGTGCGATTTAGTTGATTTAAAATGCAATTTTGTTTTCATATATAGTTTTAAATTATCTTTATGGAATTTTAAATGTTTTATGCCGGTAATTTCACAGATTATTTTTGTATTGTAACTCTTTCATGCAATTTTTTATTTACAAAGGGACTTTGTTCAAATAAGTAATAGGGAGCTAGGAGAAGCATTGAATTGTTATCAAGAGGTAAAGCAAAAAAATGATAAAAATAATTGAAGTTTAGACGTTTCAGGCCGCTAAACAAATTGAACTGGGCTAGCCTGACGGCGAAATGGGCCGAGATCCCCCGCGATTATAAAAGGTGGCCTACTTCTATTCACCTGAACGGTTCATCATTAGGGAAAAAAAATCCCCTTCTATCTTACTCCTCTCTTCTCTTCCATACAGAGCAGTCAAAAAAGCTCGGGGCTCGCAAGCTATTTGAACTTGGCTCGTCTTAGGCTTGGCTCGAGCTCGGCTCGAGCTTTAAACGAATCAAGCTCGAGCCCACACCGAGGCTCGCGAGCCTTACCGAGCCGAGCTCGAACAGCTCGACGAGACTGGCTACTCAATGCACAGAGAGTTCAAATGCCTTGGCTGTTTACTGCTCTTGGATATTTGGAGTAGTCCACACTAGTCAAAAGGTCACCAACTAGGGCATAACACACGTCCCGACGAAAAGCTGGTGTGCATGTCCATCATTAGTGCATTCCTATCACCTTTACCTGCAACGTAACGTGCGCATTGACATTTGCTGTCTGCTACTACCTGCTAGTAGTCCTTTAATGCAAGCATATATATACTGTACTTCAAGCTCGCGAGAAGCTCGAAGCTCGAACGAGCCGAGCTCGAGTTTAACTTGAAGCTTGAGGCCTGACGAGGCTCGGCTCGAGCTCGGTTCGAGTCTATATTGAGCTCGAGCCTACACTGACAACCTCGCTCGAGCTCGGCTCGTTGACAGCCCTACTTCCATACCCGCATCGATTCGAAACCCCGCTTCCGTCTTCTCACCCCGCAACCGCTTCTCCCCCTTCCCCGGCTTCTCGCCGGCCGGAATTGGTTGACTCCGGCAATAAATCATGGCGCCAATAAATCCATCGTTGAGGAAAGCCGTGGAGGACCCCTCGGGTCAAGATACCGAAGACGTTCAAGAAAGCCGTGGAGGCCGTCGCCGGCGAGCAAGCGAGGCGACGCCTCACGCAGTCGAGATCCGGCGTCTCATACGGACCAATTGCCTACAAAGCATTAGAAGAGCTCAAGATTCCGGTCATTTCAGATCGGGCGATGAAGTTCCTCGGCGGCGGAGAGGAGCTCAATCCGACCAGCAGCGACGTCTCAAGAAACCAGCAGAATCCCCAAAGAAACCTAGAGGTGGCCGTGGGCGCGGACTGCGGCGACCACGAGGCCAGCCGCTGCGACCCCGCCGTCTTGGATGCCGGCAAGGTGCTGAAGAAGTCCACGGGCGCGGACGGCGCGGTCACCAACGAGGTCTCGGGCGCCGGCCCCGGCGAGGCTATAATCTTGGAGGCAGAGGATCCGGAGGAGGTGCATTCTCTTCCTCAAGACCTGTCTCCATTGGCACCCAAGGTACTCAACGATGACCATGTTCTGAATCGCGTGCCTCCTCCGCCGCCGAGCTCTCCTCCTCTTTCATCATCAAGCGGTTACTATGATCCCTTGAGCGGTGTACTCACCGTGTGGAGTGCAGACGATGTGCACACGGCAATTGCAGCCATGTTCAGCGGCGACACAATTCACATCCGAATCCCCTTTGAGCTGCCGCTCGGGAAGACATTGGATTGTTAGAACCTCGCCGGAGATACGACGCGCACGTCGCCGGAGAGGATCACGGCCAAACCAACACACGCACACACACGTGAGAGGAACACGCAGGAACAGAACTCACGCAAGAACACAACTCACGCAAGAAACTTGGTGCTGCAAATTGGCAGCTTTACTGGTTGTATTGCTATGCTTAAATAGACGATTACATGGTAAGAGATAATGGCCCTAGTCTGGCCGATCACAAATTGGCTAACTGGCTAAAATAAAAACTACCATAATTAAGCAAAGCTAAACTAGGCAACCAAAGATTATTGTCAACAATCTCCTCCTAATCCTTGGTGTGCGAATTACAGATATCAATCAGGCCGATCTTGGAGCGCAGCTCATGAAACTTGACTTTGCCGAGAGACTTAGTCAGGATGTCACCAAGCTGTTCTTCACTTCGAATAAAATCCACTTTGATCAGACCTTGTTTAGCTGACTCCCGGACCAGATGATACTTCACCTCAATGTGTTTGCACTGACCATGAAGCACTGTATTTTTTATTAGCGCAATAGCTGACTTATTATCCACCCTGATCATTGGTGCACTCGACGCTCCTCCCTGCACTTCTGCTAGGACACGCCTGAGCCACAGTGCTTGACACGCAGCATTGGCTGCTGCTATATACTCAGCCTCACAGCTAGACTGAGCCACCACCTTTTGCTTCTTGGACTGCCAGGTGATGGGGCTGCTGCCCAGGAAGAAGATGACTCCTGTTGTGCTCTTCCTAGCATCAACATCGCCAGCATAATCGTTGTCACTGAACCCCTTCAGAAACGGCTCTTCTTCCTTCTCCTTTCTTCCCAGCCATAGACCCCAGTTTTGGGTCCCTGCCACATACCGGAGAATATGCTTCACAGCAGCCATGTGATCCTCGCGCGGCTCCTCTAAAAACCGGCTCACATAGCCAACAGAGAAAGCAAGGTCGGGGCGGGTGTTCACCAAGTACCTGAGACTCCCACCAATGCTCCTGTACATGGTAGCGTCAACTGGATCCGCCTCGCTCCGCTTGCTCAGCTTCAAACGCGGCTCCATGGGGGTCTGAAGTCTAAACAGAATTGCACCCCGCCATGCCGCTCTTCTCCAGGAGCTTAGCCGCATAAGCTCCCTGGCTCATTGAGATCCCCCGTGCACCTTGCTTCACCTCGATGCCGAGATAGTAGTGCAGCAGCGCGAGGTCGCTCATCTTGAACGCCACAGCCATCTCTCCCTTGAACTGCTTGATGTCGGCGTAGCTGGCTCCGGTGAACACAAGGTCGTCGACATACACACCGACAACCAGCTACGCTTTGCCATTCTGCCGGACGTAGATGGCATGGTCTGATGGGCACCTCGCGAAGCCGAGAGACACCAGCGTCTCATCCAACTTCGTGTTCCATGCGCGCGGTGCCTGGTGCAGGCCGTACAACACCTTCCTCAGCTTGAGCACCTTGTGCTCCTTCCCGCCGACCATGAAGCCGGCCGGCTGCTCGACGTAGACCTCCTCCTGCAGGTCACCATTGAGGAACACCGATTTGACGTCCATGTGGTGCACCTCCCACCCCTCGTGCGCCGCGAGGGCGATGAGCAGGCGCACCGAGTCAAGTCGTGCCACTGGCGCGAACACCTCGTCGTAGTCGATGCCATGCCGTTGCGTGTAGCCCTTCACCACGAGGCGTGCCTTATGCTTGGACACCGCCCCGTGCTCGTCCCTCTTCACCTTGCAGACCCACTTCACGCCGATCGCCTTGCGACCGGGTGGGAGGTCGGCGAGGCACCAGGTGCCGTTCTCCTCGATGGACTCCATCTCCTCCATCATCGCCTTCCTCCAGCTGGGGCTGTGCTCTGCCTCGGTGAATGAGGCAGGCTCGTCGGTGCTAACTATGTGCAACTCTTCTGCAACCAGCGCACATGGCATGAACCCACGCGGATCTGCCATGACCTCCTCGATATTGCAGAACCGGAGAGGCGCGTCATCATCGTGGTCGACATCGAGGTTGCCGTCGATGCTATTTGGCGAGATGGGCTCCTCCTCGCCACCTGCCGCACCATGGTGCAGGGATTGTTCTCCCGACGTTGCTCCTTCAGATGCCTCGATGGCATCCTCCTCCTCCGGTCCAGCCTGGCCCACGGTAGTGTACTCCATTGTGAATACGTCATCACCACCGCTTGGTTCATTGTCATCGCCGCCAGTGCCCCAGTCCCATTGGGCTTGCTCGTCGAATACCACGTCGTGTGTCACATGGACACGCTTCGTGATCAGGTCGTATGCGCGGTACGCCTTGGACCCTCGCTCGTAGCCAACGAAGATCATCTTTTGGCCACGGTCGTCCAGCTTCTTCAAGTGCGGCGTCGTGTCCCTAACATAGACGATGCACCCGAATGTCTTGAAGTGGTGGACCGCCGACTTCTTCCCGAACCACGCCTTGAACGGCGTCATGCCGTCCACGCTCTTCGTCGGGCACCGGTTGAGGATGTACACCGCAGTGCACACTGCTTCGCCCCAGAACCACTCGGGCAGGCCCTTGGCCTTGAGCATGCTTCTAGCCGTCGCCACCACCATGCCGTTCCGCCGCTCAACAACGCCGTTCTGCTGCGGGCTGTATGGAGCCATGTGCTGTCGATGCACACCTGTGGCCACGCAGTGCTCGGCAAACTCCAGAGCGGTGAACTCGCCACCCCGGTCGGTGCGCAAGGCCCGCAACTTGACACCAGACTCCACCTCTGCTCGTGCCTGAATCTCCTTGATGGCAGCCGCGGCACGATCCTTTGAGGGGATTGCGGCTACCCACATGAACCGACTCAGGTCATCCACGAGCAGGAGGAAATACTTGTTCCCTCGTGGAGTCGCCGGCGATACTGGCCCGCACAGATCACCGTGCACAAGCTCAAGCCTCTGCTGCACCCGATACTTAGCCTTCGTCGGAAATGAGGTGCGCCCCTACTTCCCGGCCTGGCACGCCTCGCATAGCTGGTCCACCGTCTTGATCTCCGGCAATCCACGTACCAGCTCCTCCGGAGCCAGCTTTCGTAGCGCCGCCATGTTGACGTGGCCGAAGCGCTCGTGTCAGCGCCATGTCGCCTCGTCGCCGCGCCCGCGCACCACCAAGCACGACGGCATCGCCACCTTGATTCGGAGTAGGTACAAGCGGTTCACCTCCCGCGTCACCTTCGCCAGCAGCTGACCACCGGGCTCCCAGATTCTCATCACACTGGCGTTGATGATCGTCTTGTGTTGGACCTCGTCCAGCTGGCCCAAGCTAATGATGTTGGTCGTCAACCGAGGGATGAAGTAGACTCTAGCGAACAACCGGAGCTCCCCGTTCTTGCAGACGAAGACGACGATGCCCCTCCCCTTGATCCGCGCCACCGAATCATCGCCGAAGCACACGGTGCCACGCACCGCCACGTCCAGCTTCGAGAAGGCGGCCCTGGACCCGGACATGTGGTTGGTTGCCCCGGTGTCCAGCACCCGTGTCTCCGCCTCCCGCTCCTCTTCATCTCTGAGCTGTGCGAGGACCTGCTCTTCGTGAATCTCGATCTCCGCCTCGGGTGCCACCGGTGTGGGTCTGCTGCTGCCACGTAACAGCGATGCTCCTAGCGGCACTGGATTGGCCCCGAGCGGCGCCATGACCGCCGACGAGGGCGGCATCAACGAAGTCCCTGTGGATTGCGGCGGCGATGGGGAGGAAATGGTGAAGCACCTCGTGAGACATAGCGAAGCCTCCTCCTCATCCTGGACCATGTGGGCCTGCTCCTTTTTGGGCTTGGACTGGCACTCCCGAGCCCAATGGCCCAGTTTGCCACACCGGCGGCATTCATCCCCGGTGGGGTTGTTTGAATTCGACTGCCCTCTTGACGAACCGTCGGCGCGCCCGCGCCCACGTCCTCGTCCGCCTTTGCCGCCTCCCTTGTTCGCGCTGCCGCCACCCTGCGTGCCGCCGCTTGAATGAGCCTCCTTCTCGCGCTTCTTCCTGCGCGCGTCCCACTCCTCCGTCAAGTACAGCTTGCCTTCATGCTGTATCGACGGCGGTGCCTCCTCGCACGCTTCCTCTGCCTCCTTGAGTCGCCCCGTCAGATTGGCGACGGACATCGTGTCGACGTCCAATAGCGTCCGGATCGCGATGACGATCTGCTTGAACCGAGGTGGCAGACTTCGGAGGATTTTTTGGCCACGATTACCTTATCCTCCATCTTTTCACCCAGGGTGCCAAGATGCGCCGCCATTCCTTCCAGGCGGAGCGCGAAGTCCTCGACGGTCTCACCGTCGTTGAACGTGGCGAGGTCGAACTTGCGGCGCAGCTGTTCCGCCGTTGATTTCTTCACACGATCGTCGCCGACCCTCATGGTCTTGATCGTGTCCCAGGGCTCCTTGGCCGTCTCCTTCTTGGCGATCGTTGGCACCATCTCCGGTGGTACCGCGCCGCACAAGGCATCGAGCGCCTGCATCTCTTCTTGCGCATCAGCGCCGCCGTCCTCGACAACACTCTAGAGAGCTCGGGCCTTCAACTTCACCTTCATCAGGAGCGCCCAATCGGAGTAATTGGTCTTGGTGAGTACGGGATAGCTACTCCCACTTCCCACCTCACGAATCACCCTTTGGATCACGACGCCCTCCTTGACGCCTTCCTTGGTGTCGTCGACCTTCTTCCCCGACATCTCTAGGTCTTGGACAAAGCTCGCTCTGATACCACTTGTTAGAACCTCGCCGGAGATACGACGCGCACGTCGCCGGAGAGGATCACGGCCAAACCAACACACGCACACATACGTGAAAGGAGGAACACGCAGGAACACAACTCACGCAAGAAACTTGGTGCTGCAAATTGGCAGCTTTTCTGGTTGTATTGCTATGCTTAAATAGACGATTACATGGTAAGAGATAATGGCCCTAATCTGGCCGATCACAAATTGGCTAACTGCCTAAAGTAAAAACTACCATAATTAAGCAAAGCTAAACTAGGCAACCAAAGATTATTGTCAACATGGATGTCGCCAATGCTTTGCTGTGCAAAGACTTGTGCAGGACACAACTTTGTTGTCTGCCAAGATTAGTCAAGCGCACTGGCTACGAGATGAACTGCGACTTGCCCGAGACCGCGCCGTGGCTGCCAACTTAGAAGGACACAGGAGCCCTGGGGATGAGCTATTTCATATGTCTTTAGTTGTTTTTGATGACAAATGTTTTATGGTCTTTTCTTGCTTAGGAGTCGGGCCGTGCTGGGCTGGCCCGAAGGCACGGACGGCCCAATGTTCATGGGCTGAAATTTCAAAAAAAAAGTCTATTTTAGGTCCCTGAACTATAGGAATAAGTCTAATTTAAGCCCAAAACTATAAAAGAAGTCTATTTTAGATCCTAGAACTGTACAATATGTTTATTTTGGCCAAAAACTATGACGAGTAAGTCTAATATAGGTCCCTAAATTTTTTTGGAGGATCACTGGGCCGTGCCAGGCCGGCCCACCGTGCCAACCCCTCGGCCTAGGCACGGCCCAGCTGTCGGGCCGGGCCGGCACGGGCCCGACACTGGCCGTGCCGTGCCGGGCCTAGGCCAGGCCAAATGGTTGTGCCATGGGCCGGGCCGCCGGACCTCGGGCCTTATGGCCAACTATATGCTTGACTTTTGATGCTGAACACTCAGAATAAGCAAACATTCTGAGTTTTGATGATATTCAGTTCTATCTTGTGTTTAATCTTGAATGCTTTATTGACTAATCGATGAGCTTATATATCTGATTGGTTCAGATAAGTTCAGGCAACCTGAACTGAAATATGTTATGAAATTTGGAGGCTTGTCTTTCGATCTTGCAAGAAATCCACACCATAGAGATGGATTTAAATTTGCTGTAGAGCATGGCATGGCTGGATATGCTTACAGATATGTTTCAACCTAGTTGTTTACTTGCAAATTCACAGCTTGGTTTGAATAGTAGTTCCAGAGTTTCAGTGCTTCTCTTGCTTGTCTTTTGATGGTATCCAGTGGGGTATGCTACCCTTCAAAAACTCTTCTGTTCCTTGTTTTCCACAGTGTATGAGCACATGCAGCAAAGCAGATTGGAGCTATTTTCTTGTCGTAGAGACCAGAGTTAATGATATTGTCTAGAAAGGTTTGAATTGGGATTGAGTCATTTGCCAAGTTTATTAGGCCCAAATAGTTCCAGAGTTCTGATGCAGGCCGGCATCGTAAATTATCATCTTTGTATGCTTCCCATTCCTTTGCAATCATGAAAATGTTGCAAATTGCAAAGGAATGGGAAGCATACAAAGATGATAATTTAGCACAAGCGCAATTTGCCAAAGAAACAATACTTAATAATGTGTGGTGAAGTAAGGTGAACTACATTTTGGAATTCACCAGAATTAGTTAAGAAATGTTGCATGAGGCGGACATGGACACACCTTGTCTTCATTTGATTTATGAGATGTAGGATGCAATGATTGAGAATGTGAAGAAAGTCATATAGAAGCATGAATTTAAGGAAGAAAACAAGGAGTCCAGATTTTATTAAGTTCTGAGTAGCATATTGGTTGATCGTCAGGCAAAAGGGAATACCCCTCTCCATTGTTTGGCTCATTCACTTAATCCAAGGTGATTCTTTTGTAATTTTGCTACGAGAACTAATCTTTCTTCTTCTCACTAAGTGCATCTAATGCATCCTTTCCTTTTGTAGGTATTACAATGACAAGTGGATAAGTGCAGGATCTGGCCGTGTGCTACCACATAGGGATCTTGAGATCTCACAAATGAGAATAAAGTTCTTCCATGTCCTTGCATTTTCAACATGCTCTGAAGAATCACTGACTTTAATTCGATTTATGAGAGATGGATTCTTGATCCCAAAAACTGGGGGGCAAATCATGGACAATCTTTTGCTGTGCTCTGCAACGTTTGGATTTCAAATTGGCTCATCTTCTTGCTGTGAGAGAAATTGGAACACATATAGATCCATAGGATGATAAGAAGCCAATTAACTCCTGAGCTGGATGAAGATTTGGTCTTTGTGCATAATATTTTGAGGCAACTAAGGATGTGTTTTACATTTTACACTATGTAAACATATGACAATGTTATAAGGACCAGTATTTTGGCTCTCTGAATCTTTGGTACATAACTCTTTCCATTTGTGTATACGTGAGCAGTTAAGCGCTAAAATGCCACTGAATTGAGTTGTTTTTTTTTTCAGCCATATGGCAATGTCTACTGATGAAGGCATAGAACATCTGGATTCACTCTTTGCTTCAGGATCCCTGGTCTACTGTCCGGTTCGTTCGTAAACCTATGAAATGTCCAATACAAAAACAAAAAAAAAAAACCTATGCAATGTCTGAACCTTATGATAACTCTACTCACATGCAATGCGTATAATAGTCCCTGTTACTCCAAACACTTGTAACATTAGTGTATAGACTATAAAGACTGGTAGATAGATTTTCATCAAATATGAAAATTTCATATAAATCAATGTCTGAACATGCAATACAAGTATCGTCTGGCATCTCCTCACATGCTTCTATTCTTTTTGGAGGCAAGTTAAACAATGCATAGCTTTGTGTTTGGTGAAATTAGTCCATGAAGCCACCTTGTCTCCAATTCGTGAATGTGAAACGACAATATTCTTTTCCCTTGATCACCCAACTCATCTTCTGTTTTTATCGTCAATTGCTCCAAAGCAGCAGCATTTTCCACAATATACACAAGAGGTTCAATTTCGCCTATTGAACCCACATATCCTGTAATGTGTACATTCTTCAGATAGCTATGTGGACACCGAGGAAGGCGCTTGACAGGTCCCAGGCCCCGATGAGTGAAGGCCAAAACAGTATTGAACTGTAAAAGTAAAAAAAAAAAAGATTAGCAAAGGAGTATTCGGGTTAATGATTGATTAAGACAAAGTGGAGCCAAGTTACTTAATTATTGATAACAGAAGCTTTATCCAATATCAATTTATAACTCCTGGATTCAGCCCTAAGTAAACATGAACCAAGTCCCTTTTAGAAAATATATTTTTAGATTTGTGTAACAGAGAGAACAAGCATGGATATGAGCAAAATGACATCTTGAAGGAGTATTATTACTCACTACTAAAGACAACAGACATAAAGTTCTCCAAAACCAATTCAGAAATTCAAATTTTACTTCCTCATACAAACTTACTGTGCTTGATATTTAAACAAACATATCAATTATGTAAAGTTTCAAAAATAAATGGTGAAACAGCAAACAATACTTGTAGAGGAGCACAAGATAATAACTCACATGCATCTACAACTTTTCAATGAAAGGAGCGGCCCTCAAAAGAGAGGTCAAAGAAACAATGTTGTCAGCTTCTTTGTAATTTAGAGACAACCACAGCTGTAAAGACTTAAATTGAGGAAATTTGTTTCGATTTTCCATCAACAGGGGTATCTGTAACCAAAATACAATAGAAGTTATGGACAGAAGAATCTGGTGAAATACGATTCACCCCATAAAACAAAAGGTTAAGTGTGATATGACAAACCTCAAGTGAAACATTAGCACGGAAGGTCAGATTTTGAACACTGGGAAGCAGAGTGGCAAGTGCAGTGAAAGCATGCTGAAGAGTTGCAGAGCAAAAAAAATGAAGACTTGTGTCTTTCAGTTCTGGAGCTTGGCCAAGGTCAATAGGATGTAGCATGCCACGGAATACAAAAGTTCTTAGTTTCATGGCATTGAGTTCTATCTTAGTTATCTTGCAGTGTGCAACACGCAAATACAGCAGGTTTGACAATGGGCGAGCTACCTTCAGTTCATCATTTAAATGGCATCTAACCATACTCAACCACTCAAGATTTATGCAATTGGACAGCATATCTTGAAGAACTTTTTTAGTGACACGTATTAAGTGTAGATCTAGTGTTGTCAGATTTATGAAACCACTGAATTGAGTGGGCAGTTCAAAAGATGTATAGCTAAGCTGAATATGCTGTAGCCTTGATATGCTCTCATCATCTAGAAGCTCGAAGGGAAATCTGTACTGATTAGCGTGGCCCAAGAAGTTGATTGGAGCTAAATCAAGAGAAAGATTCTTCACTCGTGATAACACAGCAAAATTAACTCAACTATTGATATGATTCGCTAGGCTGTTAACTTCAAATTTGATCTCAAGCTCTTCAACCACCTTACTCTGATGTTGTTTCATTACTGCATTAACGATGTCAATGAATTTCTGAGTGCACTGTTGACCACCGCACACCATACCGCCATCGAATTTTAGTTTAGGGCAAACTTTCCATGCGTCTTTCCATTTACTTGACAGAACACCAGTCCTCACAGCATCCTTCAGTGGTAATTTTGATAGAATTGTTGACAACAAATCACCAGGAAGATCTTGTAATTGAACATGTGATCTAGTTTTCTTGAGAATTGTCTCCTGATGGTAGCTCTTCAATCTTTTTGCTCTGCGCACAAGATCTTTTTCCATTACAGTTCTGCAAATAAGAACTATAGGTTAAGTATGAACTTAATGAGGTGAGGTGAGAACATGGACCCCAAGGCAAAAGCATGTACAGTTGTACACTTAGGGCCAGTTTGGTTTTGAGCCAAACTTTGGCCTACCAATATTTGGTAATTTAAATAGTATTTACTTATGTTTGGATTGAGGCTAAATATTGGTATGCCTTTAAAAATTAGGCCACTTTAATAGTAAAATAGACTATTTTGGCTTCAATCCAAACACCACTTAATTTTACCAAATATTGGTCATATCAAAACATGCCAAATTTTGGAATGGCCAAAAATTGATAAGGTCAACTTTGGCCCTAAAACAAACCAGCCCTTACAAACAAAAACTTATCACATTCCTCAAACAAAACTGGATGAATAATCTACAAAGAGATAGGTATAGCATATGCTGTTCTCCCCCACGACCACCCTCAATACATAAACAAACGGTAAAATTGCAGTAAAACCATGAAAGAAGATTCTTTTTTCGCTACAATGGAGATTAATCGAAGGCATAGACAGAAAAACTTACCTGACAAACGTGTCGACAGTGTTGCAATCTTCTGGCTCTGGCGCAAGAGGTTGGTATAGTTCCCCTTTGGACTCCACAAGAAAGTGAGCTCAACTGCTGTCGCAAACTTGCAACCGAGACGCGCTGCGCTATGGCTTGGCTCAACTAGGCTCGGATCGATAGAAATAGATCGAGGCGACTGAGCTGAGAAATCGGACTGGCTCCAATGCAAAGTCGGACACAGATTCTAACATCTGCGAAAAAAATCTATCAGGGTGCTTGCTTGGCACTTTGGGCTCCGTATCCTCTCCTCCGGCGGCGGAATCACCCGGAGCACCTGCCGCCGTGGTTCCGGCCGTTGTGTCAGCGAATAGCGAGGGACTCACTCAGGTCGTCCTTGCCGCTGGCCGCTCGGAATGCTCTATATAGGCCCAATTCGGGTACACATTAGGTGTTAAGCCCAGAAAAAAAAATTATATGAACAATTGGCACACCAATGTTTTGGCCCTCTTTTGACTTTTTCTTGGACAAATAATCCCCCCTGAATTTCGGTTTCAAATCTGGAATTTCATTTCAGACCTAGCCAAACCGGATCGCGGCCAAAATTCTCTGATTTGACCTCCTTTTATGCTTGAAAATACTTGTCGCTCCATTGTTTTCAAGATGGCATCGCACCTATGTTAACCGATGCCTATAAATAACTATAAGGGCTTCTTTAACAACAGAGAAAGCTTGTATATTAAAAATAACTCCTCCGATAATTTAGCTCTTAGCAAATACTACACTCTGTTTCAGGGCGCCTTACAATTTGAAACGGAAGGAGTAGCTCATAATACAAAATATCTCCACAAGTCATCCTCATTGTCACTGGATATTGAAGTATCTCTTAATCATTTTCAACTACTTTTCATGGTAATAAAAAAATCATTTTCAACTACATTACATGATAAATAAAATCCTTTCCAATTACATGATACGATACAAAGCTTTGTATTTGGAAAGACTTCCCAATCGAGCCATCGAGGTATCTCCTGGCAATGTCCCGGGCCAACAACTTCTTCAACCACCTTTCCAGGGCATTGGCGCAGGGCCCTATCAATTAGCCGGGTCGGCTGAAAGATTCGGTCGACCAATTTTATTAAAACTTTGGGAGAAAATTATCAGTTACAATTCTTGACAGAAAGCTGTCAATTTCGATGCCAAGCGAGCTTACATCAGTGAAAATAAACCGATGAAGGAAACTAAAAAACCTGAACTCTAGAATTAGCCGTTGTCTCTGATTAATTCGGCAGTTTTCCACTGAAAAAACTCCTCTTTCACATCAGCAACTAGGCTGTCCACCGTTCTGAAGATGTGCTGAAAGATTCTCGCGTTTCTTTCCTTCCAAATGGTCCAGCAAGTCAGCATAAAGAAGGAGTCGAAAGCTTCTCTGTGCTGTTTATGAATTTTGCTCCTCACTCGCAGCCACCTGTCAGCAATGGTGCTAGTTGAGTCGCTTGGGAGATTAAAACTTGCTCCCAGCCATCCCCGCAGCACCTGCCAAACTCTATTGGTAAAAGAGCAACCAGCAAATAAGTGCTGCCCATCTTCTTCTTCAGTTTGACAAAGAGAGCATATGGGAGAATGAGGCCACCCCTTCTTTTTAAGATTGTCAGCCGTTGAACATCTTCCTTTAGCCATCAGCCATATAAAAAATCTCACTCGGGAAGGTGCCTTTGCTGCCCAGATGAGCTCGCCATATGGACAGGTGGAACTCGCAATGAAAAACAGGCTGTATGCTGACTGAACAGAGAAAGTACCATTATTTGAGAGCTTCCAGTTGATTGTGTCGTGGACCTCTGGCTGCAAATCAACCAACAATATCTGATCCCATAGTTGTAGATATTCCTCGAGAGCTCGCAGGGACAAGGCACCTTGTAAATCTCTAACCCAGCGGTGATTTGTCAAGGCCTGTGCAACTGAAATGTTTGATTTCATCACGCATGAATAAAGAATTGGCCATGCAGCAGCGATGTTGCCACCGGGAAGCCACTGATCTGTCTAGAACTTTGTGTCACGGCCATTGCCAACATGAAACTCAGCAGCAGCATCAAACATAGGCTTGATGTCGCTCTCATTTTGCCATCCAACCAAAGTCCATGGTCTCCCTTTTTGTTCCAAGGTTTTAGCCATCCATTTCAGTCTTAAGGCTCTTCCAAAGAATTCTAAATTCTTCACTCCAAGTCCACCATTCTGAATTGGTGAGCAAACTGTTTTCCAATTGACTAAACAGTTGCCACCATTGATCTCTTCTTCCCCCTTCTAGAAAAAAGCTCTACACTTCCTGTCAATATCCTTTAGTGCCCATTTGGGCAGCTGCAGCATTGAAAGATGGTGGACGGGAAGCGCCATGAGCACCGATTTAACAAGGCAAAGCCTGCCATTCGGTGGTAGAAATTTGGGTTTCCACCCTGCCACTTTTTTGCCCAGCCTATCCATAATAGGCTGAACCTCCAGCTTCGTCGGCTTTCTTGTGGAGAGGGAGAGGCCGAGGTACTTGATTGGAAAATTTTCAGTTCTGCATTGCAACTCGTTTTGCACCACACTCAAATGATCTTCGCTGCAACGGATGGGGGTGATGGCACTCTTGGAAAAATTCGCCAACAACCCTGATGCTTTCCCGAACAGTGTCAACAACTTTCTGAGTAGTTCCGCGGACGTCACTGACACACATTTTAGTGCCATCAAATCTTAGTCTGGGAAAACATCCCACAAATGTTTCCATTTAGCAGATCGAACATAAGTCCATCCTCACAGACACCTTCAATGAGAAATAGGTTTTCACACTAATTTTACCATACAACCAGTTCTCTTCTTGGCAAACATTTAGATTCTTGCTTAGCAAAACCCACAATGAGAAATAAGCTCCTTTCTTGCTCACTAACCGAGAACAACAATATTGCCATGTCCTATGAATAAACTCCTTTGCTTGCCTTGGGTATATGCTGCTATTGCATCCTTTCTCTGAATGACTCAACATTGTCAACAACTGAAAGAAAAATAACCTGGAACATCTCAACAGATTTTGAAGAAGACTGACGATGACGGGGAGAGAAAATTTCAACTTCTGAAAAAATTCCGAGGTGTGCACCTAAGCAAACTGATACCTCCTATAGTATAATTATTCCTCTCTTCCACCACCGAAAATCCATTCTAAGTTCTAACATCCCAATATAAATTTGAGTTCACATCTCTAATCATATAGATAACATGAATCAACCAAACCATCTCGTGCATCTTGCCACCAATTACACATTTTTTTCTTTTGTACTGTTGTAGACAGACAAAAAAAATGCTCAAAAGGATTAGAAACCAAACTTACACCGAAGTAAGCATAGGAAACCAAACAAATACCAGGTCAGAATGCTCAAGGATCAGAAATACTAACAAATTCAGCAAATTAAATCACAGAAGAATCAAACTATTAAGTATATACAGAAAAATAAACACAACACAGATTAAAATTTTTATCAATTTCATATTCAGTTAATAGAGGAACCCTACACGAAAAACATGCACATGCACTGCAAAGTAAGAGAGCAACTCAATGTAGCCAATCACTACTAAAATTTAAGATTTGACATATATCAGACCTACGGAGAAACTTATACTGATAAGCTAAATTACACATTTATTTACTATTTACAGTGTAACTACAAGTGTATTATGGTGAAATGGCAGATAATAAAGTTTTCACTGTAACCATGCAGTTAAAATGAGCAAACTATTGACTTGAAATTGCATACTGTAATCAGAATACAGGATACCATATGACCAAGAAAATGTAGAACATGAACTGACATGGCAAAATTCAAATGCATCCCTCAAAATTCAGAAACAAGACATGGCTTCCATGCATTATATTGCTTCAAACTTATCCATTCAAATTTATACTTTCAAATAGTACTTTTTGCGAAAAGTCAAGATTAGTTGGCAACATAACTCTGCAATTTATACTTCTGTATTATAGCTCTGAAATTTAACAGTTTCAAAAGGTACCTATCATGGTTCGTGCTTTTTTACAATGACATTTTCAGATTGTTACACAATTTCAGATTCATTATAGGAAAATTAACATTCTGGTTAATACTTATTTACAGCTTACAGCTATTATTAGTGACACTTTCACATTGTTACACAATTTCAGATTGTAAAAAATCTGAAATATTCTGATTATCCTACAGTATTAGGAGTAGTACAGACTGTAAACAAAATCAAAGGAAATGCAGTATCATGAAGTTCAAAAAAATAATGACGATACGAAGGATTCCACATGTATACAATTTAGTATCATATATAGTTTCAAATTTCTAAGTATATGGTTATGATATATGTCAACTATAAATGCATCTTACCTGCCTCCAAAGTCTTGAGTTTAGTACTCCGAGCTAAATCTGATCAAGCACAACCCTTATGAATATGTATATGCAACTAAGAAAAATCATGTCAATTCATTGTATCTGCTTGAATGCACGAACTAGTAAGATGCATGATGTGAAAAGATGCATTAAGCTAAGGAACATTGAAGAAAGTAAAACAACTAACAAAGTAATACCATGCCAGATGTCATAACAACATATAAATAAGCTTTAATACTCATCTTCAAGAAAGTAAGTTACATTTCGCAAAAAAATAATCACAAGAATAATTTGATATGATCAAAACTATCACATATCAGAATATGGGACCTAGCAAATTCTATCATGGCTGGTATGCAAACTATTGTTATCTCATTAACTTAGTTGGTGAGAAAATTAGCACACATGTCAGTCATGATTGACTGTAGAGGTACATGACTGCATTTTCACATTCAGAACAGCACATGGGAAAATTGACACTCAAATTAGGGGCGATTGCGTCCTTGCCCCCACTTTTGAATCCAATTGAGTTTTCTTTTGCCCTCACTTTTTAGGGTTCGTGAATTTGCCCCTGGTTTTTTGAATCGAAGAAAAGTTTTGTCCCCATTTTGGATGGTAGTGTTAACTTATTGGCGAGAAGACAATTATACCCTTGATTGTTGTTGCATATTTGCCCCTACTTTTGGAGGTAGATTGTGTTTTTGCCCTAGTTTTGTACTTGGAACTTGCAGTTGTTCTGATAAAGAGATTTTCTGAAATAATTCAAATGTGAGATGGAATTTTGACAAACATCGACAAACATGACAATTTTGATAGCATTTTGACACAATTAGCTCAACACAGTACAAACAACTAGCTAACACAGTATCAACATAGCAGGCATCAGAATTTTGATATTCGGAACCCTGCACACAACACGGTACAGACATTTTGATGTAATTTTGAGTTTCGAAGGAACTGGCACAAACACAGTACCAACTACTCCAGCTAATTAACGAAAGTTTCCTACTTCCTTATCGTTGCTGCCTGCTTCCTTTGCTTGCCGCTGCTGCCTGGACAGGAGGCTGCCAACAGCTTTGCTTCCTTGCTGCCCGCCGCCGCCTGATTTGATTACTTGACGCGGCCATCGTCTGGATGCGCTGTCCAGAGCCGCCCCGGCTTGCTTGAGTCGTCTGGATGCGCTAGATGAGCCATCCTGACACCGACTTGCTAGAGTCGTCACCTAGATGCACTGGATGGAACCGCCGTCGTTGTCGCCAGCGGCTCATCGGAGCCCTTGCTGATGCCAGATGTTTCTCCTGCCCTAGCTGGGGACAGAAACGGAGAATGGGGAACAGTGGGATGGATAGCATCATAGCATCTATAGTTATTACTTCAGGGGTACAATGGTAATCCCGTATTTTCTAAATCATTTTTTGTTTCCTTTATATTTCTTTAACTCAACATTGTGGGACACACCTAACTGCCGTCTATAAGAGGGGTAAACGGCAACTTCGATTCAAAAAACAAAGGGCAAATTCACAACCCTAAAAAAAGAGGGGAAAATCACAATTGAGATTGAAAATTAGGGCATAAACACAATTGTCCCTTCAAATTAGTACATAAGAACACATAACAAATTGGTTCAGAACATATCATATAAAATTTATTGATATCACACAATTAGGCAAAACATTAAAAGCACATTCTTATAACTTGTATCACCAGCCTAGCACTTTATTGACTTTCACACACACCTTCATATATGACCATATTATTTCCATTAAGATTTAAATTGCATATGTTGCAGAAAGAGTGAAAAAAATATTTACAAAAGGAAATCATTATATATTCAGAATATATATATATGGTTAACATTAGTTAATTTTCAGAAGAACATTGTCTGAAACAATTCTTATGATGGAGAGTCTTGCAATATAAACTTGTGTAGACATCAAATAAACCAAATTTTGTTTGAGGTTAGTAATACTCATATTGCTCTGCTAATATAATGTAGCAAGCATTTTCGATTGTGTTTTGGCAAGAAACAAACAAATTCATCGGGCCAGAGGAACGGAACACAACAAAGCCGGACAAGTCAGTGATGACGCCAAAGGCTACCGATCTTGACTTCTTGAGCAAGAGAAATAGGAAGGATAAGGCCATCAAGGTAGAGTTTACAAGATGCCCAAATGATGTTGTTTTTGAAAGGAAAAAAGTTTTGATGATAAGGAGGAACTTAGCATCAGTTATTGATAGAGGGAAATGGTGAAAAACCTACACTCAAGAAGATTCGAACTCAGGCCGGTCCATCCCCTGGTAGCACTCCTACCACTAGTCTAGAAACCGTTCTCCAAATCTACAAATAAATACCTGCCTGAAAGAGCACAGTTGAAGTAAATCACGGTACTAAATTTACTCTCAATTAGCACTACTATAACCAGTAATTAATAACTCGAGTACATTCAGAATAAAAAATCCCATGAGTCCATGGATGTGTATCAGATCCAGTGTCACTGTGTCAGTACTAGCAGGTTATGTTACTCATACTAAATGCAATACACTTAAAAGACAAACCATATCAGTCCCAGCACCCGGGACAAGAGCATCATGGCATTATGCTAATAGAAATATGATTGAAAGTCACAAAACCTTTTAACGTGAGAAAAGATTAACAAGCAAATAAAAAATTTCGGCACACAAGGAATAAGTTCAGCATCTCTTTCACAAGTAAATTAACCCCAATAAATTAGCAGTATAAACAATTCTTTTCCTATTTGGCTCTACTTCAATATACAAAGGCGCACTGCATATATTGAACCATAGGTATTACTTCACAGGTTTTTCATTCACAGTGGGCAGCGGCACAAGAAACACCTGATGAAGTGATGGTCAATTGGTTATAACACAAAACAAAAAGCTCATGCGCACTCAAACCCTTGGAAAACAAGGGGGAAAACAAATCCACATCAGAGGGGGGTTGCACATCCAGAATCCAGATTTCACTGACCGTGCTCCTACTCGAATCGCCGCGAAGCCGTAACTAGCGCGCCACCGTGGCGGTGCTTGGAGGAGGCGGAATCGCCGGTTCGCCTCGCCTCAAATGCGGTCGAGACTCGAGAGGGATGAACACTAAACGGCCAAACACACACTACCACATGTTGACAAGTCAACACCGGTCCAGCCCGCACCAATCTCAAACAAAAATCAGCCGTCGAAAAATCGCAAGTAGTAGCTGATAAAACCCCTCGGGCCGGCTCGCAGGCGTAACGGAGTTGCAGAATTTTCCCCCAAATTAGAACGCCATATCACCCTCCCGCCTAGTTTTCTTCTTCCTCCTCCTCCTGCGCACGGCTGCGAGCCATGGCTCCCTCCACCTCGCCTCCGCACCTGGCCCCGCCCCCGCCCCCGCTACCGTATGAGCACGACATCGAACGGCGGCTCACCCACTCTCGGCGGGGTCTTGAATACCCGAAGAACTTCTTGAAGGCGATGAAGACGGTGGCGGATCAAGATCGCCGAAGCTGCTCCGTTCGCCGGGATGCTCCCGTCCACGAGGAAGGATACCTTCGTCGGCGACGAACCTCGACGAGCCCGACCCAAGAAGATGACGGGGCACGGCACCCTGTTCGTTGCCCTCGCCGTGATCGTGATGAGAGCGATAGCAAGGGAATCGCCGGAGACGATGGCGCCGTTCTTGGAGATGAATCAAGAACTGTGCAAATTCTGGTCGATAATTTTCTTGCGGAGTTGGGAGAGGAATTGGGTTTGGAATATGAGCGGGAGCCGCCGCCGCCGCCCCTGGATGAGAGGGAGCCGCCGCCACCGCCGCCCCTGGAAGAGCGGGAGCCAACTCCTCCACCACCTGAGGAAGACTTCCCGCCGACGCTGCTACCTCCCGGACGGTTGATACTTGGAGGAGCCCCCGTCGACGGCAACGGAAGAGGCGGTGCCATCCACGACGCAATCTCTTCCTCTCCTCCCCCTGCGGTGACAATTTTCACAGTTTGGAGCCCTGAGGACATCCACAACGCGATGGCAATTGCTGCAAGGGAAGGCAATGATCGAGTCCGGATTCGGATCCCCTTCAACCTCCCATTGGGGATTGCTGTCAAAATTTCAGACAATTTGAGCCAATCAGCACTTGCAGTAGAGGATCCGGCCTTACTGGATGCGAAGTTGAGCCAAGGTCATTGGATTCAGAAAGAGCTCCACCTCGCCCGACACCGTGTTAGGCAGCTGGAAATGCTGCAGCAGGCTCCATGGCTGCCTAACATGTAGGCGCTGGCGACGAGCTTTCCCATGTTCTGATGGGCGGCTGTTCTTGGGGCCTTTCTCCCTTGTTTCTTAGAATCGATCAGTATCAGATAGTTCCTTTGGGATTAATGATCAATTCCTTTAGAAATTGTAACTCAGCTTCCGAAATTGTAACTCAGCCTGCTTTACTTTTGATTTGATGAACTATTCTGAATAAGTAAGCATTGAGATGAGTATGGTATCCTATTATGCTCAGTTCTTGTGATTTTTAAGTTCTTTAAGTTGAAGTAATCTTTTCCTGGTATGGTTATCTTCTTGTCAATGCTTCTTTAGTTTGCTCGGATTCTGATGGAGTAAAAAACTGAAGATTTCAAGCAGAGATGGTCTTGTTCTGGTGAGTTCAGAGTTCTTACAATGTTTTCTGCAATCATTGATTTCAAACAACAAGGTTTTGGTGAATATTCGGTTTGATGTTTTTTTAAATATTTATTGACTACTTGACGAGTTGGTGATCTTAATATTTATTATATCTTGTGAGCTATTCCATTGTAGTATTGTACATTGTTCAGTGTTGGATCAATATGCTAACCATGCTAATGCTGCATGTTTCTTGTGTTCAATTGTAATGGGTTCAGATAAGTTCCGGCGATTTGAGCTGAAATATTTCATCCTGCTCCTGGAAAAGTAATCAAGTTGATGTCACTGAACTGAGTTTTATTTTCATCCATACTAGTATACGAAGTCGCGCATTCGCACGATTATAACTATCCTACCATCTGCTACCCGTATAAAAGTAGTTGAATAATATTAGTTGACCAAATAATTTATCGTCATCTAGTTGCACGTTTGTGTGACTATACCCCTTTATTATCCTCTTATTTAAAGTTGGTATGCCTACTTTTTAGTCAAGCGCATATATTTTACATGTTTAAAATGGGTTATAACTCTATATAACATTGAAATGATATGTTTAAGTTTTAAATTTAAATTAAGGATATCACTGTGTATAGTATTATTTAATCATCCTCAAAATGTAGATTCTTTTTTCATGCATTTTTTGTAAGTTTTATAATGTGTAGATTTTACGGTAGTACAATGTTAGTTTACAATATCATGAAATATAATGTAAGTTTTTCATGCATTTCTTGCTTATGTGGCTCAATCTAGTGGTATTTTAGGGTTCCCCTTTCACTTAGAGAGATTAGAATGTATACTGATGAAGGGATAGAACATCTTGATTCACTCTTTGCTTCAGTATCCCTGGTCTACTGTCCCGGCTAGTCAAAAAGCTTTGCAATTCTGAACACTGAACTAGTCTAGCAGTAAACTGAACCTTAGGATAACTCTAGTGACATGCAGTGCTTGCGTAGTTGCATATACACTACGCTGTTACTCTCAGCATTTCTGTTTATTTTTTCCGTTTTCAGTAGACGTGCCAACACTTAGAAAGTGATTTTTTTTTTCCTTCGATTAAGTTTTGGTTGTCTAACTGAAGTATATTTTCCCCATTTGGAAAATTTAAAGTGTAAAGCTGAACCCAGGTTGAATAAATGGGTAACCCTGAATAAAATTTTCCCCATTTTACACTGTTTCCTCAAAATATGGAGATGTAAAGCTACTTCTGATTAGACTGGGATCAAATGAACACTGGAGTCAGGATTTATCACAGTACACAGACCAACTGACGGACTGAAATAATCCTAAAGATATGAACTTAATTTATAAGCTAGCTGATGCTGAAATATTACTGGATAAACATAGGGATGTAGAGAAGTGCCGCAGTTCTAAACTTCTCAGTTTTTTGCCTTTTTCTTCCTCCGCCATGACACAGGCCATCTTCCTTGCCGTAGACTAGGAGCCACTCAACCTTGGCCGTTGATGCTCAGGAAGTGTTTTTTACACCACGTGTTACGCTCTGAGAGAGGAAAGGAAGATTCTAGAAAGTTCTAGATAGAAGGGATCAGGGAAAATAGACTTGGAGAAGAAGAAGCTCTGTATTTGGGGAAGGGAAGAGGAACTGTATTAGGAGAGAAATAGTTCAATTACATTATCCAGCCTCTCCCTTTATACTAGACAGCCCAATCCCTTCCCACATAGTGTTCATTATCTTTCCTGGCCCGAGTGCTTCGCCCCAGTGGGCCGTCATTGTTGGGCCTTGGGTACGAAGCCTGCTTCGTGACATCCCCCCTTTCTTCAGATCCAGCTTGTCCCTAAGCTGGCGCCAAAGGAAAACGTATTTTCAGTTCTTCCAGATTTTCCCAGGTTGTTGTCGATGATGACGGTCCTGACCACTGAATTAACGCCTGGACCACCATCTTGTTCCCGCGACGACGCAATCGACGCTGCAGAATCTTGTCTGGAATAGCCAAATGACCTGCAGTTGGATCCAGACGAGGGAGTGCAGACTGAACCTGTTCCGATGGTGCCAAGGCCTTCTTCAGCTGAGAAACGTGGACGACCGGATGAATTAAGCTTCGAGCTGGTAATGCCAAACGATGTGCCACGGTGCCAATGCATTCTAGAATCTGAAATGGCCCAAAATACTTGAATGATAGCTTCCGATTGGCCCGAGTAATCATAGATTGTTGTATGTACGGCTGCAGTTTCATGAATACCCAGTCACCCACAGCAAAAGTACGTTCAGAACGATGCAAATCTGCCTGACACTTCATACGCTGCTGGGCTCGTAGCAGATGATGCTGAATGAGTACATTCATATCATTGCGTTCATTAAGCCACGATTCCAGGGTTACAGGAGCTCCCATTGATTCAATTGTCACGCCAAAATAATTGGGTTTATGGCCAAATAAAGCTTCAAATGGAGACATGCCCAATGCTGAATGAAAGGCTGAATTGTACCAAAATTGAGCAGAGGGTAACCAATGACTCCACCGAGCAGGACAAGTATGAACAAAGCACCGTAGAAACATCTCCAAACACTGGTTCACCCGTTCCGTTTGCCCATCCGATTGCGGATGATATGATGAACTCATACGAAGCTGAACCCCGGCACGACGGAATAACTCTTTCCACAATGTACTGGTGAACACGCGATCTCGATCAGAGATGATGGCCTGAGGCATACCATGAACACTATGGATGTGACGCATAAACAACTTGGCCACATCAATTGCTGTGAACTGATGATGTAGTGGAATGAAGTAGGCAAACTTTGAAAACTTGTCAACGATCACCAAAATACAGTTAGAATTGCCCGATCGAGGAAGCCCTTCCACAAAATCCAATGAAACAACCTGCCAAGAATGAGCAGGAACCTCGAGTGGTTGGAGCAAACCTGGGTATTTCACATGCTCAGGTTTGGCTCGTTGACAGATGTCACAGCTTTGTACAAACTCCTGCACCGATTTCCTGAGACCCGGCCAAGCAAAAAGCTGTTTCGCACGTTGATATGTTACCAGAATACCAGAGTGACCTCCCAACGCTGCAGAATGCAGATTCGCTAAAATTTTCTGCTGCAACAGAACATTTGTGCCCACCCAAATGTGACCCTTGAAATAAAGGATACCATTCTGCACTTTGTACTCGGAATCACCATCAGACTGTTGCTGACAACTGTGAATTAGGCGTTGAGTAGTCACATCTGTATTATACCCAGCCACCACTTCAGATAACCAGGCTGGAAGACATATAGACAGAGAACTCAATTCTTCAAGATCTTCAGGATTGCAACGAGAAAGGGCATCTGCTACTGTATTTTCAGGTCCTTTCCTGTACACCGTGCGATATTGGAGTCCCAACAATTTGGTTAACGCTATTTGTTGCCATGGAGTGGACAGTCGCTAATCATCCAAAAATGTGAGGCTGCGATGATCAGTTTTAATCACAAACTCGGCATGTTGCAAATATGAGCGCCAATGGTCGACAGCCATAATTATGGCTAGACTTTCCTTCTCATAGGTGGACAGGGACTGAGTGCGCCGTCCTAATGCTTTGCTCAAGAAGGCAATGGGATATTGATCTTGCATAAGCACTGCGCCAATACCACGATCAGAAGCATCGGTCTCGACCACAAATTGTTTTGCAAAATTTGGCATAGCAAGGACAGGAGCTGTAATGAGAGCTTCCTTAAGAGTCAGAAAAGCTTGAGCATGCTGCTCAGTCCAAACAAATAATTGCCCCTTGCGCAAGAGATTAGTAAGTGGCTTACTGAGCACCCCAAAATGGCGCACAAATTTGCGGTAATACCCCGCAAGACCCAGAAAACTGTGCAATTCTTTTGTTGATTGTGGTGCTGGCCAATTTTTCACCACTGAAATCTTGTCCTCATCAGTTGCCACGCCATCCACACTGATTATGTGGACTAAATAAGCCAGTTTAGTTTGAGCAAAAGAACATTTGGACTGCTTGACTTTTAACTGATGGTGAGCCAAAGTACTGAGTACTTGCCATAAGTGAACCACATGATCACTGAGAGAAGCACTACAGATCAGAATATCGTCTACAAACACGAGCACATTCTTGCGCAACTGATCAGACAGGATAGAATTCATGACGCCTTGAAAAGTTGCCGGAGCACTCGTCAATCCAAAAGGAATCACACGAAATTCATAATGGCCATTGTGTGTTTTAAACGCAGTTTTGTGTTCATCAGCAGGTTTCATACGAATCTGATGGTAACCGGAGCGTAAATCCAATTTAGAAAACCAACTCGCTCCCGAGAGTTCATCCAATAATTCATCTATAATTGGCAATGGGTATTTGTTTTTCACTGTGAGAGCATTCAAATGTCGGTAATCGACACAAAATCGCCACGTCCCATCTTTCTTTTTAACCAACAGTACCGGTGAAGAGAAAGGACTGCAGCTGGGTTGAATTATCCCCTTGTGCAGCATTTCTTGCACTTGCTTTTCAATTTCGTCCTTCTGGGCAGGAGTATAACGATATGGACGCACATTAACAGGCTGTGCTCCGGTGATTAGAGGAATGGCATGATCATAAGGTCGCTCAGGTGGTAAATCAGTAGGCTCACTGAAGACATCAGCAAATTCTTGGAGCACACACTGTATACAGTCCGGCACGGGCTGTTCTGTAACAAGAATTTGTCACTTGACACAACTGCACCACTCCTGCGACGGCATCCTTATTCCATAGGGCAAAAACATCAGCTCCCGAAATCAATTCACAACTAGAGCACACAGAAGTCACCCCAAGCAATTCTATTATGTTCTGCTTATCACCAAATCGTATTGTCTTGGTCTGCCAGTCCACATCCATAGGACTGTGATCCTGCAGCCAGTCCATGCCGAGAATGGCATCGTAAGCACCCAAGGGTAAAAATTTGAATGACGAACTGAAACCATGCCCCTGAACAGACCAATCCAATTTAGGCACTTGGGTGAGACACTGCAGAACCCGACCATTAGCCACACGCACCTGAACAGGTTTGCTCAAAGATTGTTGCCCAGATAAATGTGAAGCAAACACAGCACTAATGAAACTACAAGGGCTGCCGGAATCCACCAACATCATCATATCACGACCTTGAGCAGAACCATGCAACCTGATAGTTGCTCCAGAGTCTGTGCCTTGTACTGCCTGCAGAGAAATGGCCAATAAAGTATGATCTGCTGAATGTGCATCCTCCAACTGATCATCCACGACATCACTATCAGATAGAGCATTAAACAACTCCTGGACAACATGTAACTGTATTGAATTGGCACATTTGTGTGTGGGAGACCACTTCTCAGCACATAAGTAACACAAACCTTGTGCCCTCCGATAAGCTTTCAGTGCTTTCATCTTATCTGCATTATGCTGATCAGGAACAGTTTTCGGAGCTACTTTCGGCGCTTTACTCGAAGTTCTGACAGGAGGTAAGGGCAGTGGGTATGCATTCTTCCCTCTACTGCCGTGATCAACCAACTTACGAATATCTCGACCACGATTTGCTTCAGACAATTCCTCCTGCAAACAGGCTAAACTGAAAGCGGTCTCCAAATCTGTAGGTTGTTGCATCAACACAGCATTGCGAATATCTATTCTCAGCCCTTCAGTGAAACGATGTATAATACTAAATGTGTTGACATGAGGATCATAAACCAACAGTTGGTTCAGAATATCATCAAATTTCTCATAATACTCTTATACTGAACCATTCTGTCTTAACTGATCCATCTGTCGAATAAGTTGCTGATGCAGATTGCGATCGAATTTCTTATCAACAGCCCCACAAAAACGAATCCAGTCAGTGAAAACCAAATGAGCCCACGACGAGCGCAACCAGGATGCAGCACGGCCTTGAAAATAAATCGTAGCCACCTTAACCCACAATCCAGGGTGAGTACCATATACTCCAAAGTAATGTTCACAGCGTATCCTCCAATTCAACGGATCAGTGCCATCAAAATGCGGAAAATCCAATTTAGGCAACCGATGATTGAAGCCCCGATCATCACCATATCGACCCTCAAAACTCTGATCATCATCACGACGCTGTTGCTCCCCAAATTCACATCCCTGCCGCTGATGAAATGTAGGGGATGGGTGGGTGGGGTTCTTACCAAAATTCTGTGCAGACGAGTTGAAGAAGCCTCGTCCTCGCCCCATGTCCACCTCACGGAAGCCCTCCATAGCGTACTCCAGTGGAGTCACCGCAGGACCACCAGCCCACGTCGTGGTGTTGATGCCGCGTCCTCGCCCGAACATCTCCTCGCCGCAGCCCTCCATGGCGTACTCCGGTGGAGTCACCGCAGGGCCGCACGCCGACACCGTCGCCTTGCCTCGCCCGAATCCCATCTCGCGACACTCCCTGGCGCACTCCCATGGAGTTACCGCAGGGCCGCCTCCGCCTGCTGGCATGTGACCACCATGCCCTCGTGCGAACGACGCTTCTCGAACTACCTCCATGGCGAGCTCGCGCGGAGCCACCGCAGGGTTCGAAGTCGACGTGGACGCCATCGGTGGAGTTGGAAGTAGAGGCGCTCCCTTCTCCGCGTTCTCCACCACCTTCGCAACGGACGCAGTCAAGGTGTTCAATGAATTGCCTACCTCCGATCGGCCTTGCTCCAAGCTCAACACCTGCTTCTTCAGCCCCTCCATATCCTGCCGCAAGCCCTTCACCACCGTCTCCATCTGCGGCTTCCAGCTTGCCACCGTCTGGTCCAATTTGCTCATGATCGTCTTCGTTTCCACTTGCGATCCCGCCAATTTTCCAAGGGATTCCTGGATCTCGGATAAAACTTTGCCAAAATCTAGGCTCTGCTTCTCCATCGCTTCAACTTGCTGTTGTAATCGAGTCTGGAAACGTGGTTTCTCCATGATGGAAGGGTGGAAGCTCTAATACCAGATTGTTACGCTCTGAGAGAGGAAAGGAAGATTCTAGAAAGTTCTAGATAGAAGGGAACAGGGAAAATAGACTTGGAGAAGAAGAAGCTCTGTATTTGGGGAAGGGAAGAGGAACTGTATTAGGAGAGAAATAGTTCAATTACATTATCCAGTCCGTCTCCCGTAATGCTAGCCTCTCCTTTTATACTACACAGTCAAATCCCTTCCCACATAGTTGGGCCTTGGGTACGAAGCAGGCTTCGTGACACCACGGTGCTACAACACCCCACCCACGAGACGTTAGATGTGCTTTATGATTCGTGTGTATAGATACAGGCCCGTAAGTATTTACTGTGTATTGAAGATTTTCTGCGGTTCGTGAGGAAATACGCGCAATGTGGGCCCCACAGATGGCCACGTGACTCAGGAACATATCCTCTTTCTCTTCTCTCGTTTCCTTCTACCCGGACGGCCGGACCCAGCTTCTTCTCGGCGGTCGGCACAACGGGGCCGCCATGGATCTCAACTACTCAGCTCAGCTTCTTCACGAGGCAGAGAAGGCGGCGAACGGGGCCACCACCACGGCGTTGTCGTCTTCCTCGCCGACGAAGATGGCCGAGGCTCTGGGACTCCGGCGCGGCTTGGCGAGCTATCCCCGTTGACTCCGGCGCGGCGAGCCATCACGGCCAGCTCCTTCTCTTTTTTCCCCATCCTCCTTCCTCTACTCCCTCGGGCAGCGGGGTCGCTGGCGTCTTCGGCGCTGACGCAGGCCGACGTGCGTCGCCGGCCTCCCAATCTCCCTCCTCACCACTGGCCTATGAAGAGATGTGTGTTCTAAAATTTTTGTTTTGCAGTTCTTGCTTACTGCTTCGGTCAACATTGTCGATGTTGATGAGTACTCCAGATGCCATTGCGGTTTCTGAATTTTTCTTTTTGAACAGAACAATTGAATCAAGGTGGGCGCCATGCTGTTGCTTGATCTGGAGCAATGGCTTTGATTTTAATTGCTCATGTGCAAGAACATTCGGTGATTGTTAATTTGGAGTTGCAAAGCCTGGATTTTGTTGGATTAGATTTTAATTGCTCTGATTTTTTTTTGAATTGAAAATTCAACCAAATTGGTTCCTTCACCTTGTCCCATATCTGTCTCTGTAACGGAGCTCCTTTATTGCTCTTCTTTTGGAACTTCGGATAGATCAAAAACACATTTTTGTTAAATTAATCAATTCAGGCTCAGTCCCAAATTACAGCTTCTTTTGCTTGAGATGATAAAGAAAATGTTTATTATACAAATCAATTTGTATATGGTTTTCGCAGCCAAGAGCAATGAACTCGAAGCTGGCAGCACGTGGTGAACTGCAACATCAGATCGATTGGAACTATCCTTAATGTTCCTATTATTCTACACGAACATTGCGTCGTTGCTCATGAAGATTTTGGAGTTTTTTTCTTGGATTTGAACTCTGTTGTTTTTTTTGGCGATCAAACTCTGTTGTTTATTCTAGACAAACGAGAGTGAGTGAGAGAGAAATGTTGTGCCTTTTACTTGCAATGAGGAAACGAAGGAGAGAAATCGCGCGCATGTATCGGTTGCTGTATCCTCCTTGTAGAAGAGAAGCAACAAAGACGAGCGGTAAGAGCAGATCAGTAGTGTTTATGGACTCATTCTTTTCATCAAAACTCAATGGACTGATGTGGTCTGTCCGATGAAGATCCAGCTGTCCACGAGTAGTTGTAGTCCTGTTCATCGTCTCTTACCTCTAGCACGATTGTTTTCTCCCTCTTGTTCATCACATTGCAAAAATTCGACCCTACACATTCCCCAACCTTGCCATCCATAGAGTCTAGCCATCCTACACGCACACCAACGACCGGCGAGCTTCGCAGGCTCGACGCGTTGGAGCAGTAACCTACAAATTTACTCGTGTCCACGACCGGCAGAGGGGGGGGGGTTGGGCTACTTGAACAGATTTAGATAGAAAGAACATTTCCAGAGAAATTATACGCAGCTGTTTACTTGCAGCTTCCGCGCGATGGCCGTCGTCGAAGGGTGGCTGCGACGGCGAGGGGGTCCATGGAGGATTTGCCCGTGGGGACTCTCTCGGAGAAGAACAAGCTAGATCCATCTCTATGCGGTAGTGGTACAGTATCATATGCGGGCCCCACATACTGCCAACATACGGAAGCTTTATTTGGGCCCACATCTGACTTTGTACGAATACATATTGGTAGGGTACAGCCGTACAGGCAAGCGACCCCGTATTGTGATGAAATGCAACAAATACAGCACGAATCTCGAACATAATCTGACGCCTTCCAGCTGGGGTGCCATAGCACCGGGGTGTAAAAAATCCGCGTCCCGTTGATGCTCTTCTGCTGGTGCGTGCAATTGCAAAAGGAAGAAGAGGGAGGAAGAAGAAAAGAATGGTAACACTTAACTGTGAGTTTGACGGTAATGCCAAATATGGGAACGGAAGCAAACTTTCACTGCTATTACGGTGAACTGAGACCTTTCGATGCTACAAAACAAAAATTGTGATCTTTCGATGCTATGAAAGCATTTTTGCCTTGAAAATAAAGGGGAATAGGCAGGAGGTGCTACCGACCTCACTTCTTACATATATTCAGTATGATATCATCAATACCTCGTTTAATTTGCAAATTTGTGATGAAATATTACCATCATCAGTACATTCGACAAATGTAACTTTTTTAGATAAACACCGCTTTTATTGATCTCAGATGTAAACTAGGCAACTTAAATATAGAATGAATATTTGTCGCTCATGTGTCTACCGAGAGATTTGGGGGTTTTCTTTTATGAAAAATATGAAAGTTCAGATTTCATTCTTTAGAAAGAAAAACTCCATGACAATCATATTTAACATCAACTAAAACGAAAATTACATCTCAAGTTCTTGACCTTCCGTTGCCCCTCAAGATCTAATATCTCAGACATTGGACGTTGGTCTAATTGGACGAAAAAGGTCCTCTGATAATACTGAAGGTCTGAAGCGAATTTCCAGATGTTCAGTAATACTACTGCATTTTGGAGTTGTCAGCTTGCAGATACCTACACACCTAATTAGCATGGCTAGTCTGGTTTGTGAGACCGTTATAGCAGCAACACTGGTTGGCGAGACCTTTCGCATTAGGTGCCTTTTGATCTTCCATTGGGGATAACTTCGCAGATATGCGACATTCTCAACCACAGTGTTCAATATATTTATGTGCCTTTTGATCTTCCATATGCGACATTCTGGCTGCCAAGCTCAACCAAGCAAATTGGCTGCGGAATGACCTCCATTTTGCCCGAGTCGAGTCCAACAACTCGAGATGTTGTATCTTGCTCCCTCAGAAAATCTAAAACTTGGACAGTTTCTTCGTTGTTCATTTTCTCTTTGCTGTATAGATAGGTTGGTTCTCTAGATATTTCTGTGACTAGTTGAGTGGGTTGCAATGGGTAAACAAATATATTGAATTGTCCCATAAATATATTAAAATTCGTGCAAAGCAACACCAATTGTGCAAATTCTCCATGCAATTCTTGTTGTTCACATGTTATACATTCATGGAGTGTAAAAAACATGGTGAGTGAATTGAGAAGCAAATGCCACCAGATCGAACAAGGTCGCTCCTCATTTTGCCACCCAACAGTCGATAAACAAAGGCATTTGCCTGTGCATTGTAGCAGATGGTAGGGAATATATCTTATGCACACAAGTTTTTCGTGCACACTCCATATACACCAACTATATCATCGAAAAATCTAGAAAAATGTGTACATGTGCTTCTGACAGTACTACACACATCTGTAAAATTTCACCTTAAAATTCATTATATTTTAGCCGTAACAAAACGATAAAAAAATCTAACATTTTTTGGACTAAAAATATGTTAGAATTTTGTCTTTTTATTACTCTGTGTGTATAATGAATTTTAATATGAGACTTTTACATATATATATGTAGTACTATTATAAGCACATGTATAATTTTTTCTGAATTTTTGGTGATATTTGTTAGTTAGTGTGTACAGAGTGTGCACGAGAAGCCTTGTGTGCATAGGATACGTTCCCACAGAAGGATAGCCGCAAAAAAAAACAGAGAACTGAGCAACAAACTCGAAAACTCATTCTTTTTCTTCCTTCTTCACAAAACGACCTGATGATTCTCAACAAAAAAAAAAAGAGGCTATTCTTCAGCTTCCATTCTCCAGCCTCTTCACGCCGACCCTCCATCCATGCCTGGACATGTAGACTTCGCCTGCAATGCCCTTTAGTAGCTTGACCACGCTTTCCCGCAGCTGTTCTTCATTTTCCTGTTTTTTTATGCAGTACAGACCAAGAATTCACTAAATCACAGGTTTTATATATTACTTCAGCAAGGTCAGCAGGCAACTTGTTTTTGAAACAAGCTTCATTCCTTATTTTCCATATGGTCCACAACAGTGCTGTCACAACATGGTCCTCAGGCAATTTTCTTACATTGTTATCTAAAGCCGTTCACTGTTGTCTGAAGATTTCTCTATCAAACTAATGAGTAAAGATGGAAATTTCAAATAAATCACTGTCTGAACATACATATATACATGAAAGTTGCTCTCTTCACATAGTTACATTCTTTCTAAATGTAAGGTTAAATAATGCAAAGCTTTGTGTTTGGTGAAAGCAGTCCAGGAAGCCACCTTGTCTCCAATTCTTGAACGTGAAACAATATTATTTCCTTCACTTCATCACCCAACCTGTCATCTATTTTTATGGTCAATACCTCCAAAGCAGCAGCATTTTCCACAATATGCAACAAAAGTTCAAGTTCGCCTACAGAACCCATATATCCTGTAATATGCACATTCTTCATATAGTTACGTGGACACCGTGGAAGGCGCTTGACAGATCCCAGGCCCCAACATGTGATGGCCCAAAGAGTTCTGAACTGTACAGTTGAAAGAAAAATATCAGCAAAGGCGTATTAGTGGTATACTGATTGATTTAGGCGAGGCGGAGGGGGGTAATTGATTATTGATAACATAAGCTTTATGCCTTCATACAATTTCAACTTATACGAAAACAAGGAATTAAATTTATCAAATATATTGTAGGTCTGTCTAACAGGCGTAGCACAGGAAAAGAACAAGAAGCATGCACATGAGCAAACATGTTAAAGGAGTATTATTTCCATCTAAAGACAGCCACACATTATGTTCTACGTGTCTGACCAATTCAAAAATTCAAATTTTACTCCCCATACGACATATCTGATTTAAAGAGTCCAAATGAATACCGCGCATATTCATGTATAAACAAAACATTAGCACTCTCAAAACATACAGTCCTTAATATTTAGCCGAACATCACAATCATGTAAAGGTTCAAAAATATGGCGAAACAACAAACAAGATTTATCAATAATATCTTTTAGAGGACCACAAAAGAATACTCACATGTATCTCTAACTTTTCAGTTAAAGGAGCAGCCCTCAAAATAGAGGACAAAGAAACAATATTGTCATCTTCACCATAATTCGGTATAGACAACCACAACTGCAAAGATTTCAGCCGAGAAAATTTGCATAGATTTTCCATCAAGGGCGTCTGTAACAGATATATAACAGAAGTTATTGTATAAGGAAATAGGTGAAGTAATAAATACTCCATAAAACAAAAGGTTAAGTATGATGTGACGAACCTTAAGTGAAACGTAAGCACGGAAGATCAGATTTTGAACACTTGGAAGCACATTGGCAAGTGCAGTGAAAGCATGCTCAAAAGTTATTGAGCAAAGAAGCTGAAGACTTGTGTCTTTCAATTCTGGAGTATGACCGAGGTCAATAGGATGTAGCACTCCATAGAATATAAAAGTTCTCAGTTTGATGGCATTGAGTTCTATCCTGGTTATGTCGCAGTGTGCAACACACAAATATAGCAGGTTTGACAATGGGCGAGCTACCTTCAGTTCATCATTTAAATGGCATCTAACCAAACTTAATCGCTCAAGATTAATGCAATTTGACAGCATATCCTGAAGAACATGTCGAGTGACACATATATAATGCAGATCAAGTGCTCTCAGATTTGGGAAACCACTGAATTGAGGGGCAAGTTCAAAAGATGTATAGCTTAGCTGAATGTGTTGTAGTCTTGATATGTAGCTGCCATCTAGAAGCTTGAAGGGAAATCTGTACTGGTTCTGCCCCAAGAATTTTATTGGTGATAAGTCAAGAGCAAGATTCTTTACTCGTGATGACACGGCAAAATCAACCCAACTATCGATATGACCCACTAGGCTGCTGTCAACTTCAAATTTTATCTGAAGCTCTTCAACCACCTTACTCTGACGCTGCTGCATAACTGCCTTAACACTGTTAATGAATTTCTGAGTGTACTGTTGACCTTCAAACATATTTGCACCGCTCACGATACCTCTATCAAATTTTAGTTTAGGGCAAACTTTCCACATGTCTTTCCATTTACTTGACAGAACACCAGTCCTAACCGCATCCTTTAGCGGTAATTTTGATAGAACTGTTGACAGCAGATCCCCAGGAAGATCTTCAAATTGAACATTTGCTCTAGTTTTCTTGAAAATCTCCTCATGGTGGTTACGCTTCAATCTTTTTCTTCTGCACATTAGATCTTTTCCCATTTCAATTCTGCAAGTAAGAATTTGAGGTTAAGTATGAACTTATAGAGCTAAGCTATAAACTACTTACAACCAGATAATCCCATTTAATACCCTTTCAGTTTCGACTATCCCTCAAAAACAGATTGGACCAATCTCTAAACAAAGGCTAAAATTGTAGCATCATGAAAAGAATATATTTTTTTTGGCTGAAATTGTAGGATCAAGGTTCTAAAGATGAATTAGGGCACTGGCCTAACAGGGGATAGACAGAAATTTACCTGTCAAATTTCTTGACAATGCTGCAATCTTCTGGCTTTGGAGCAAGGGCCTGGTACAGTTCCCCTTTGGGTCCAAAGAAAGTGAGCTCAACAGCTGTTGCAAAATTGCAATCAAGAGATGCGCTATGGCTTGGCTCGGATCGATAGATATAGATCGAGGCGAGTCAGCTGAGAAATCGGACTAGATTCCTCCGTCCAATGCGCAGTCGGACACAGATTCCGCAACGTCATCCGCTACATCCGAGAAGAAACCTGAACTGGGCCTCCTATCCTCTCCTCCTGCGGCGGAACAGCCACCCACGAGGGGGAGCACCGACCAACCGAGGCAGACCACCCGCTAGGTTGTCGTGTGGTGACCGTCACCCCCCGACGCAGGGGAAGGGAAATCCGATCCCCCACCGTCGCAATCGTTGAAGATTGGGGCTTTGACCAGATGGATCCCTCACCGTCGGATGCAGGGAAGGATGACGAGGGATGTGGAGTAGGCGGCGTAGTTACAGGAGGAGAGGGTCTGAGGAGAACTGGCGGCGCATCGCCGGCGAACGAGAGCGAGGGGAGACGACGCGTCGAAGAAGAAGAAGAGGCCGAGTTATTTTGGGCTCAGCGCATTCTGGCACGTGCGATTTGAGATCAACGTAGACTATCTGACTTGGCCCAGTAGAATTGCAAATTCGAAGCCCAATTCGGGTTATGGTCCAGGAGAATCTAGCGCACGTACGCCCGCACCTCAGCCCAACCGCGGTCACGGCACACGATCCGATCCGGAATGGTACAACCTGTTGGGCCCAAATGGCGAGACTGATCCGCCTGCGCCACGTGTCGCACGAATACAGGGAGAGAGAAACAGCGGATGCGGGAGCACAGGTTTGTGCAGTTGTGCTCGGGTACGGAGGAGAAGGGTTTCTAATCTTATTTTTAGATTGCAAGGCGTCTTATTAGAAAGGTACGACGTCTTACAATCTGAAATGAAGAGAGTAGTTTTTTACTGTTTTTCATTTGGTTTATCTGTTATTTGTTTTTTATCACTATATCACATGAGATAATGCTTAAACCAACTATATTGTACCATATTAAACATAGATATAGGATAAATCTATGCAGCTGCATGCCATCCATATAGTATTTTTAATCAGCATCATTATCTATACTATTCCATATTCATATTATAAAAAATAAGACCGTATTTTGCATCAATATCATCATCTCTACTATTGATCATATCCATACTATAAAAATAAAAGTTGATTTTATAGTACGTCAAAAAAATTCTATTGCAATTTTCCATCGCTTATGTTCTTTAAGGTGGTTTTTGGGATTTATTATTTTATTATAAATCAGATACCGTTAAAATCTGACGGCGTTAAAATCTGACGGTGTGCAATTAAGATCTAACGGCACGCCAATAGAAGCGGACGTGCATGTGGGACGGGGACACCCGTTAAGGCAGAACAGTGATACACTAATTATTAAGGTCGGAGTATTTAGAACAGCAAATGGACAGGACAAGCACCCATCATTCCCCACCACAAATAAACACCCGCAGGCACAGCGAAGGAAACAAAATGCCAAGAGTAAATTTCACAAAATTACAAATATTTTGCATCATCTATCACAAAACTACAGATTTAAAAATTTATCTTACAAAATTATAGATTTAATGTCTTGATGTATCACAAAACTACAGATTTAAGAACTTGTTTCACAAAACTACAGATTTAGTGTCTCCATTATCATAAAACTACATGTTTATTATCTCCATTATCACAAAACTACAAGTTTAGTGTTTTCATTATCACAAAACTATAGGTTTAAGCAATGCTAAAACGTGTAGTTTTGTGATAATGCATTGCTAAAACCTATAATTTTGTGATAATTAAGAGACTAAACTTGTAGTTTTGTGATAATAGAGACAATAAATCTGTGATTTTGTGAAACAAACTCTTAAATTTTTAGTTTTGTGATGCACAAAAACACTAATTCTGTAGTTTTATAAAAACAAATTTATAAATTTATAGTTTTGTGATAGATTATACAAAATACATATAGTTTTATGAATTTTACTCATGTATTAATTTTGTTTACAGTGATCCAAATAGTTGCATCCCATTTACTTGGGTTAAGTTTGGAACCTAGAATTAGCATTCATTTGAAAATCCTTAAAAAAAAGAAGCCATTTGAACAAAACAACATTTCATTGGAGCTTTATAGGCAAACATGAAACACATCGCGTAGGAGCCGTTGTTGGTAACCCGACAAGTTCTTCAAACTGAAGAAAGTTTCCCTAAAAACTCGTTTTCCATTGCTCGTCTCACTCGACAAACGGTGGTGATACGGCCTAATCTAATCAGGATTGGATCAGATCTTGGATTAATTACTTTCTCTTTGGTCAACAAAAGCAGGTCGAAATCGGCGGAGACAAGGACAAGCCTGATAATGTCGACCGTCGACGTAGGCGATTCTGTTCTTGTTTCACGGTCGGACGGTCCAGTCAGGGGGTTTAAAGTTTAAACCTAGCTATCGTGCCTTTTGGGCCGGTGGGGAACGGTACGTGATTGCTCTACTCGATCCCTACATCATTACATGGTTTCTCCCATTGTCCCATTGGCTACCGCAACTTTATTTATCCATTGGCTATCTATAGGCTTGGCAACGGGGCGGGTCGGGGCCGGGTGAAAGCAGAACGGCCCCGCCCCCGACCACCGAAATTCTCCCCCGCCCCCGTCCCCGGCCCTGTGGGGACCCGAAACCCGACCGGGGCCCCGTTGCCCCGAACAACAGCATCAAAAAAATAAAAAAAGATAAGTTGCTAGCAAAAAAAA